>CM038715.1:24910159-25441542 GCA_021613375.1 Megaleporinus macrocephalus | reverse complement strand
TGTTATGTGGGTTTTTCATTGTTCCTAGAGTGTGTATATTTACTAGTGTTAGTATGTGGGTTTTTCATTGCTCCTAGAGTGTGTATGTTCACTAGTGTGTGTATGTGGGTTTTTCATTGCTCCTAGAGTGTGTATGTTCACTAGTGTGTGTATGTGGGTTTTTCACTGCACAGATGGGTTAAATGTGTTGATCAAATTCCAATGTGCACGAACACAATGGGCAAGTAGTTCTAAATTCAAATTTAATTCAGCACAGCTAAAAGCTTATAGGTTATTTAAGATCTGCAAGATCTTATTTCTTATTATAAACCATCTCATTCCCTCAGATCACCAGACACTGGTTTTCTATTGGTTCCTAAAATTCAGAAGAGCTTTTTCCTACAAAGCCCCCTACATTGTTCGGGACTCTGACACAGTCTCAACCTCTATGTCTAGACTGAAAACATACTGGTTTAGTTTAGCCTCTGGTGATTAAACTTCCCCTTTAGATTGAGGCAGGAGATCCAGGGGTTCATGGACACAGAGGTTTATGGTAAATCCTAGAGTGTGTGTTTACTAGTGTGTGTATGTGGGTTTTTCATTGTTCCTAGTGTGTGTATGTTCACTAGTGTGTGTATGTGGGTTTTCATTGCTCCTAGAGTGTGCATTTTCACTAGTCTGTGTATGCCTGTTTTTCATTGTTCCTAGAGTGTGTATGTTCACTAGTGTGTGTATGTCTCTTTTTCATTGCTCCTAGAATGTGTATGTTCACTAGTTGTGTATGTGGGTTTTTCATTGTTCCTAGAGTGTGTATGTTCACTAGTGTGTGTATGTGGGTTTTTCATTGTTCCTAGAGTGTGTATATTTACTAGTGTTAGTATGCACGAACACAATGGGCAAGTAGTTCTAAATTCAAATTTAATTCAGCACGGCTAAAAGCTTATAGGTTATTTAAGATCTGCAAGATCTTATTTCTTATTATAAACCATCTCATTCCCTCAGATCACCAGACACTGGTTTTCTATTGGTTCCTAAAATTCAGAAGAGCTTTTGCCTACAAAGCCCCCTACATTGTTCGGGACTCTGACACAGTTTCAACCTCTACGTCTAGACTGAAAACATACTGGTTTAGTTTAGCCTCTGGTGATTAAACTTCCCCTTTAGATTAAGGCAGGAGATCCAGGGGTTCATGGACACAGAGGGTTATGGTAAATCCCAGTGTCTCTGGGTGCTCTCATGTCTGTTACCTTCTGGTTCTCTTCTTCTAGCCTATGCTGTTTATAATTAGATCTGACAGAGTCACCAGCCATGCTCTGAAATACCTCATATCCTCTTTACTAATCCAAACCAGAACTAACTCTGTCTCTTTACTCTCCCTGAGATAGTGACCACCCTCCTGTCCTCCCAAATGTTGTTAGAAGACGAACCATCCTCCTTACCTCCTCCTTACCTGACACCAGTGCTTTATTTGTAAAACATCAGGTAATGGAACACAAAGGTGGGGTGATCCAGCAAGTGGGCAGTGATGGAAAAGGTCCTGGAACACAGTGACACAACATAGCTTCAAGTGTCCACATAACAGTAGCATGCTATGCAATAAGATAGGACTAGCTTTAATGAATGCAGTAAGGAGCTGCAACCATGAAATCTCAGAGATGCCACTGGAGGGATAGTAAAAAACCCCCAAACCATTTCCAACCAAACCAACAAGTTTCATAAACAGAAGAGACGATAACGTTAAAGTGTGCATGGACGCACGCTGTGACTGGCAAATCAGGTTCATTTGGAGAAACACTGCTTGCACTCTTCACTTGCAATTTATTTTAATCTACTTTGTAAATGAAACCCCATGTTAAAAACAAAAAATGTCACAGGTGCTGGATCCATATAAATAAGTTCCGAAACGCAGGTACTCGAAACATGAGAGGTGCTGGATCTTGTTCCGACAAGATCCGGCACACATTAAGCACTGCCTGACACCAACCAGTTCTCCCCTCCATTCGTGCCATTTGCTACACCCTCAACTGCACTACTGTGCCATCCAGATGTACCAGCATTGAGATAGGATTGGGACTGTTTCAGTTCACTCACGCTTTTTACAAAGACTCAGTCAAAGACCGTTTAAGTCAGAGGCTGCCTCAGTTATAGATTGCCTTGGTTAGAGACTGCCTCTACCTGTACAGCTTCTAAAGCTTTTGCCATCCAGACTTTAAACAGAGACTCTCTCAGCTTTTATTCTGAACTGGTCTTAATAAACTTCACTTTTGTAAAGCCGCTTTGTGACGACATTGTTGTGAAAAGCGCTACACAAATAAACTTAACTGAAGAGGATGAATGGTTTTGTTTGGGATGCCAATGAGCAGGGAGTTACAGTAGTCTAATCAGGGTGATACCAAAGTGTGAAGCAGAGTTTCAGTGTCTTTCAGAGAGAGTCTAAGACAGGAAATATTAGTTGGTTTTATCAGAGTCTTGATGTGAGGTGATGAAGTTACAGACTACTGTTGAAGGTTTAAACTAAAAACTAGAATAAAAATAAGTTTTTTTTTAATGGATAGTTATTACTATAAGAAAGTCTAAACTCTGTAAAACGAAGTGTAGGATGAATAAAAACCACCGGTTTGTTTGCACACAAACAGTTTTAATGGTACTGCTGTGCACTGCTGTGTCTGATCCGTTCACACCAGCATAACACACAATAACACACCAAAACCATGTCAGTGTCACTGCAGTCCTGAGAATGACCCACCACCCAAATGGTACCTGCCCTGTGAGGGGTCCTGTGGGGGTCCTGATCATTAAAGAACAGAGTAATAAAGTGTACAGAGAATCAGATGAACTACAGTCTGTAAGTGTAGATCCTATATGGTCAGTGGAGCTGATCCACTGGACAGTGAGTGTAGAAACAGGGAGGTGGTGTATGAAAAGGGTGGAAAAGACAACGACAAAGAAAACAAAGATGTGTGGAGGACAGAAAGTGACAGAGTGGGAGAACAGAAAGGCAGCAGAGCTCCTCTTTTATTTATTGATTTATTAAAACTTAAGAAAAGCCAGAAAAGCTCTGACAGAAACACTTGAGGGGTTCAGGTCCAGTGCAGATAAGGAAGAGACAGTTAGACGGAGGCTCAGCCTTGACCAGCACTCTGAAAAGAGATCCCAAGACTGAGGCTGGAGGGGAGGCTGAGTTTCTCTGAAGTTGGGGAGGAACAGGTGAAACTGATTGCCCCTGATTACAGTGGAGTGGATCTGTGCCTCCCTCTGCTGGCCGGGTGTGGCCTAGTCCAGGGTGTTTTACCTTCAGCTTTGTTTGAAAGGGGGGTGAGTTGCAATCAATGTTTGGGTTCGGCTGGAAATAAGTGGGACTCTATGGGGGGACTGAGGGAAGAATAAATGACTAATAGGCGAGTGCGGGTCAGTATGTCTGTGAATTAGTGGTTGGTGGTAGGTTAAATGAAACCTTGAGGTTTGGGTGTGAGTGAAAATGAATGGTGGATGAATAAAATGATAAACAGATGAGTTTCTTCAGTTTGGTTCATTGGGCTTCTTAATAACTTTATGATTCATGTTCATGATTCCCCTGATTGCATCCTTCCATCTTGCGGCTGCCTTCAAAGTTCTTTTCCAAACAACTACCTCTAGAACTGAAAATGCAGCTTAAGCAGCACAAGAACGAGGGATGAATAAACGACAAGTAGAGAAGTGTGAGTCAGTGTGTTTGGGGATCTTCTCTGAGTGAGTACAGGCAGTTTGGAGGCTGTAGGTTAAATGAAACCACAATGTTTGTGTGTGCTCAAAAATGAATGGTACTCTAGGGGGGGAAAGGGGGGATTGGAAAAAGGACAAACAGATGAGAGTGGGTCGAAGCAGCACTGCAGTCTTGGTTGGGGGTCTGCCCTCAGTCAGCGTATGTAAAACGGTGTCTGTCGATTGAGCAGAAGGTCAGTAGATTGGCATACACTTTTCCATCCTATTGATTCTCTATGGGAAAAAATTCCAGAAAAAAATCTGTAGTTTTCCAGAATCCGAGCATCCAATCAAAAAGCTGTAAACAAGCCCGACTCACACAGTCAGACCAGACAATCTGGAGCTGGAACGGAGCTGATATCTCAAAAACTGCGGGCCAGGTTCTGCGGCGAAGATCTGGCACTAATAACATACATTTCAATGCAGAACCAGAATAAAAGCTTCTGTTTGGTTATATGGGCTACGAGTTTGAGGATACATTTGTTTTTGTTGTCGTCCTAGGTCCTCTCTAAATTGGTCACTAACACCAAAGTTCAAAGGGATCAATATTCCTCTGTCTTGCTCATTTATTGTCCTGCTTTCACATTTAGACCACAGAGACGACCACAGCCTGGACAAGTCAGACCTTGATTAAATCAGCTGGGTGGGTTATTGAATCCTCTGATTGCCTGGAAAAAAAAAACAGAAACCCTGTCTAGTAAGAACAGATGTGCAGCTGTGCGGTGAAGGCGATGCTGGGGTGAAGGTCTCGGCGGTGAGATGTTTGGTCATAACAGATTGTCATTACGCTGCACTGCGTCAAACTGTCAGGCTTTCTTCCAAACATGTTTAACCCTCAAATCCTGGGAGAAATACATGAGTCTAAATGCTTTTCTGTCCACTTTAGAGCTCTCTCTCTCTGTTTCTCTGTCTCTCTCTCTCTCTCTCTCTCTCTCTGTTTCTCTCTCTCTCTCTCTCTCTCTCTCTCTCTTTCTCTGTCTCTCTCTCTCTCTCTCTTTCTCTCTTTCTCTGTCTCTCTCTCTCTCTCTCTCTCTCACTTTGAAGAAGTAGTTTACACATGTCGGGTGAAATGAGGACCGATTTAGCACTGCTGTCACAAACAGCTGGAGGAATCTCTCTGAAACACTCTTTTTTAATTTGGATTGGCGAGTGCGCTGTCAGGATGCTGCTATTTCATCTGCCGCTGCTGTGCGAGGGTGCTGCTCCTGCTCGGCGTGGCTCTCAATCAAGGCCTGTTGGAAGCTTGTACTAAACAACAGGGCTGAGGATGGTTGAGCTTCACAGCTTAGACTCAAAACAAGACCAATAAAGTGTCCCAGTTTTGAAGTGAACATTGATTTTAACAAAGTGGGTCAGCACAGTGGTGCAGTGGTCAGCACGGTGGTGCAGTGGTCAGCACGGTGGTGCAGTGGTCAGCACAGTGGTGCAGTGGTTAGCATGGTGGTGTAGTGGTTAGCATGGTGGTGTAGTGGTCCGCATGGTGATGCTCCGTATTGATTCCAGCAATGTCTTCAATGATGTTTTCATTCAGCAGCTGCTCCTCAGCCTGAATAGTAATATCAGTAGTACTAATATCAGTGTTTGCTTACTTAACTCAGAGTTATTATGATGCTGATGATTTCATCTTCTCTGTCATTTCCTATTTTCCTACAAGTACTACAGCAGGTTCTCCAGCTACTGTACGTTATCATCATCATATCTTCTCATTTCCTTTACTTACCCCAAGGTGTTTACACAGTGCCCTCCATGTTGACGGTCAAGGGGTAAACAATGGCATCAGTCTGGGCTTCAGCTGTCTTCAACAGTGACTACACACTGTTGAAGGGAAAGACACACCCAGTATACAAATAGAGCCAATGGGAAAGGTGTGAGATCAAGGTTGCACTGCCCTCTGCATGCAAGCACACCTGGTCACAGTAGAGATATTAGTGAGCCTGTGATGGTGATCTGCCATGCACTCGACCCACAGCCAGTCATGTGTCCTCTGTCTCTTCAATGCCAGCTCACGGCATGGTCCACTGCTGGCTGAAGCCCTTGGCATTTTCGTCTGTCTCCTTCTGTCCAGTCTAATAAGTTGCCTCTTATTTTATGGTTTTGATCTCTTCACACTTATTCACTAATATTATTACTATTAAAATAATACTAATAAGAACAACCTGGGTAGGCATCAGTAGTCGTATAGTTGAGTGAGGTTTCTGGCCTAAGGGTAGGCGGGTGGTTCAGAAGTACAATCCTGCTGGCGCCACTAGTCAGGACCCCCACAGGTGGTGGTGGTGGGTCTTCACTATTATTCACTAATATTATTACTATTAAAATAGTACAAAGAAGAATGACCTTGGGAGGTGTGTCCAACCTTTTGGCTGAATAAACTAAGAAAGAACACTGAACAACAATAAACTGTCCTAGAAAGTCGTGAGGTTCACATAAGCCTCCTGGTCTGGCCAAACAGCTTGTAGAGGTCAGCGCCCACCAGTAGCGAGTCTCTAGAGTATGTTTAAAAACAGGAAGAAAGTGAAGAGCGATTGTACAGATGAAGAAACTCTCAGGTAGTTAGTAAGAAGTCATCAAGCCATCTCTATGGTGATGTGGGGAATGTGGCTTCAGCTGGATGAATCAGGTGAGAGAATTACAGCGGGAGAGCTTCTTCAAGGCTTTTGAATGAAGGACACCAGCAACAGGTCTTCTTTCTCTAAATGCTGTAAGAACCGTGATGAGAGTCCTGCACTCGAAAGCTTTTATCTGAAACGATGACCCTCTATGAATCTATTATATGACCACTTCATAGAAAGTATGACTCAGTCTTTTAAAGCTACTTTAATGGCCACTTTATCAGAAACCCCTCCATCTACAGTAACCGACTGTAGTTCATCTGTTGATGTACAGTTTGTGTTATCCAACTTCTATTTATTCATCAAAGGTCAGGCATGTGTTTCTAATAAAGTGGCCAGTTAGTGGAAGCACAAGGTAGGTGTTTCTAATAAAGTTGCCAGTTAGTGGAAGCACAAGGTAGGTGTTTCTAATAAAGTGGCCATTTAGTGGAAGCACAAGGTAGGTGTTTCTAATAAAGTGGCCAGTGTGTAGGAGCACAAGGTACGTGTTTCTAATAAAGTGGCCAGTGAGTGGAAGCACAAGGTAGGCGTTTCTAATAAAGTGGCCAGTGAGTGGAAGCACAAGGTAGGTGTTTCTAATAAAGTGGCCAGTGAGTGGAAGCACAAGGTAGGTGTTTCTAATAAAGTGGCCAGTGAGTAGGAGCACAAGGTAGGTGTTTCTAATAAAGTGGCCAATTAGTGGAAGCACAAGGTAGGTGTTTCTAATAAAGTGGCCAGTGAGTAGGAGCACAAGGTATGTGTTTCTAATAAAGTGGCCAATTAGTGGAAGTACAAGGTTGGTGTTTCTATTAATGTGGCCAGTGAGTATAAGTGCAAAGTAGGTGTTTCCAATAAAGTGGCCAGTTTGTGGAGGAACACGGTTGGTGTTTCCAATAATGTGGCCAGTTATTGGGAACGCAAAACAGGTGTTTCTAATAAAGTGACCAGTTACTAAAGGTTCAAAGTCGATGTTTCTAAAAATGTGGCCAGTGAGTAGAAATGCAAGGTAGGTGTTTCTAATATAGCGGCCAGTTATTGGAAACACAAGGTGGTTTTTTCTAATAAAATGGCCAGTTGGTGGAAGTACAAGGTACGTGTTTCTAATAAAGTGGGCAGTTGGTAGAAACGCAAGGTAGGTGTTTCTAATAAAGTGGCCAGTTAGTAGAAGCACAAGGTAGGTGTTTCTAATAAAGTGGCCAGTTAGTAGAAGCACAAGGTAGGTGTTTCTAATAAAGTGGCCAGTGAGTAGAAGCACAAGGTAGGTGTTTCTAATAAAGTGGCCAGTTAGTGTAACTGCCCCCAAAACACTGAATGATTTATGAACAATTACTTTCCTGTTTGAAACCAGTTTGTTTTAATAAACATCTTTGTTTACTGTTTATTATTGAGCACAGCGGACAAAGTAAAAGATTACTTAGGCATCATTCCCAACAGCCTGTGTGTGTGTGTGTGTGTGTGTGTGTGTGTGTGTGTTTGTGTGTGTGTGTGTGTGTGTGTGTGTGTATGTATGTGTGTGTGTATGTGTGTGTGTGTGTGTGTGTTTGTGTGTGTGTGTGTGTGTGTGTGTGTGTGTGTGTGTGTGTGTGTGTGCGAATAATTACACAGGACTGTGAAATGTGTACAGCATACAGACTCAGGTAATATCTAGAACATAAAGAACTGTACTAGACATCATGACTGTACTTATTTCTCACTCTGTTCTACAAACTCCTGTTTTCAACTTGATCTTATTCCAGAACTTTCTTCTACAGCGTGGTATTAGTTAATAGATATATATGTTATTAAAATATTACCGTACTGTGTAAGAGTTTAGACATTCAGGATCATTATTATATATAAAAAGCTATTTACTCAGTAAGACTATTATTGAAATATTAAACAGTATTAATAGAGTAAGTAATGCTTTTACATACGTCAGTGTGTTTATTTAACCCTTTCCAAGCTTCTCCTTGTGAAAACAACCCAGTATTATTATTATTATTATTATTATTATTATTATTATTATTATTATTATTATTATTATTATTATTATTTTTATTTTTATTATCGGACACACTGCCCTAGAAAAAAAAACCTAAATTGTACTAATAAATAAGCTTAATTATTAACCTTTTGAGTTTGCAGTAACTTGTAATATATATGTGATGTATGTAATAGTGGGTTTGAATAAAGCCAAAGGTCACGTCCACTTCATCTGCTTGTTGTGATGTCAGCACTTCAACCTCTCAGGTCCTCACAGAAAGCTTCAGCACAGAGAGCTGCTGTGTGATAAACTAAAGAGACTAAACCTCATTCTGAGCCACACCTCCACTTGGCGGCGCTCTCTCTCTCTCTCTCTCTCTCTCCCTCCTCTCTCTCTCTATCTCTCTCTCCTTCTCTGTCTCTCTCTCTCCCTCCCTCTCTCTCTCTCTCTCTCTCTCCACTCTCCCTCTCTATCACTGCCTCTCTCCTCTCTCTCTCTTTCTCCCTCTTTCTCCCTCTCTATCCCTCTCTCCCTCTCTCCCTCTCTCTCTCTCTCTCTCTCTCTCTCTCTCTCTCTCTTTCTCCCTCTCTCCCTCTCTCTGAAAAGTCACAGTGAGCCTGTAACTTATTCAAATACATTCTTTAAAAGTGCGAATGACCTTTTAAGGGTCTTTTTTTCTGCTGGTCCAGGTTCTCCTGGCTCTCGTCCCAGCAGAGTGAGCAGAAAGAAGGAGAGCTAATCTTTAATCTTTAAGCCCCTGTGTGCGGACCCTCGTCACGGTTCTTAAAGCTATTGTTTGCGCTGTGATGGAGTTTGATTAACTGCAGAATGAGGCCAGAAGCAAAAGCAGCGTTATGAAGTTTTTTATGGGAGAAGCTGTGTGTGAGTTTATCTCAGGCTGGAGATGATTCAGTGACAGGGTAATAAACAGAAGGACACTCTGTTCTGTTCTGCTGTCCACTGGTCTCTGTAGATCTCTATCTGGAACACAGTACGTGCCATGTCACTTCGCTGGGCCACAACCTGGAGCTGTGGTGAGGTCACTGTGGACCAGCTACTGAAGATTTTTTAACTTCTAATATTGTTTAATTATTCAAACTGTTAATTACTCACTTTTCTGGCTGTCTGTAATCGTTATGTATCTTTTCCTTTCCATCGTTTGCTTCCCATCATCCCATTCTTCCATAAACTGCTAAATACTGGTTTTACTCTAGCAGGCTGAATGGCACAAATCAAATCTAGTTTATTTATCAAGCAGTTAACGTGAGTACTCATTAAGTAGTCTAATGGCTTCAGACAGTTCAGACCCTTAGAATAAGACAGAGTCGAATGTTGATCTGTAAAGTGAGGGTCGGGCCTGTGGACCAGACAGTCCAGTCTGTGTAGAAGTGAACAGGGTCATATGGTGATTTAAAAAGTGATGGTCAGGGCTGTGGATCAGACAGTCCACTCTCTGTAGTAGAGGACAGGACTGTATTGTGATCAATAAAGTGATGGTCAGGCCTGTGGACCAAACAGTCCAGTCTCTGTAGTAGAGGACAGGACTGTATTGTGATCAATAAAGTGATGGTCCAGTCTGTAGATCAGACAGTCCAGTCCATGTAGGCTGAGGATCTTTATCATTAAGACCTGCCCCTGTCTCATTACAAACAATAATTAGCCTAATAATAATAATAAAAATAATTATTATTATTTATTTATATAGCACTTTTTTACAAACCCAAATCTGCTTTACTTTGAGAGGTGGGGAAGAAAACCTACTATATCATGGAGACAGAAGAAACAGTCACGAAAAGATTTCAGCAGCACTGAAAGACCTGCCAGCAACTGACGAGAGCCTTGCAAGAAGTCCAGTCCCAGAAGATCTGAGGGGGCGAGAGGGACAGTAAGGATGAAGGAGCTCACTGAGGTATGTACGAGTCCAGTGTGTCAAGAAAGTGCTGCCTTTTCTTCTCTCACTTGAAGTACCTGTAACATGATGAAACGCAGCTGCAGGAGCCAAACTCCTCCGTCGTCCAATCAGGTTTGGAGGAGGAGCATTAAATATAGAACGGCGGGGCTGAAGAAAATAAGGCGGCGTAATGATATTCACAGATGACGGGTCAGTCAAAGAGCAACTGCAACTGTGATGTGATTGAGAAATGTGTAAGCGTTCAGGTGAGGGGAGGTGTTCTCTGCACTTCTACACCCTCAAAAAAGAAAAAATGATGGATGGCAAAGCGTTCCAGATCCAATCTCCATGTAAATAAGCCCCCGAGCTCAGGTGCTGCTGCACTTTCTAATGCGACTGCTGGAGTGATCCATTTCACACGCTTTTATTACCCACCTGCACTTTAGTGGATCGTTCCAGCTGCATCCACACTCACCTCCTGCTCGGTCATCTGAGGAGACAGCGAGAGAACTTTCTTCTGCCTTTGCTGCCGGACTCTGTACTGGTCAAATCTTATTGAATGCTGTTATGCAGTACGGTTCCTGGGTAATACTTGCATTCGTGGGCAATGCATTAATTACATATGCCTCAATAATGGTTCACTAATTTGTAGTAAACACTTAATAACTGCATTAATTAATGTGGATTAATAGAAGTTAATTAATGATGTTTACGCAGTTGTTACATATTTACTTAACATCAGTGTGTTACTTCATGTTCACCACACAGTGTACTCTGCCCCTGCTGTCCACCTTGCTGACCCACAACAGTGTGGCGACTCACAGCTCTAACCACATCATCAAATTCGCTGGTGACATGATCGTGTAGGGTTTGATCAGGGGTGATGACGAGGCAGCATACAGAGAGGAGGAACAACAGCTTACAGGGTGGTGCAGAACCAACGACCTCAATGTTTCTCAATTTGTCTGTCAATGTTGACTTCATGAGGGAGACCATCGCTCTGCTGACCATCAACTGATCCATCGTGGAAATTGTCCAAAGCTCTCGCGGTCTCTTAATTCCAGCTCCATCACCAAGAAAGCACAGCAGAGTTTCTACATCCTGTGAAGGCTGAGGGAAGCAGGTGTCCTGTGGTTCCCACCATCACTCTGCTCTACAGAGGAACAGTAGAGAGCTTCCTGAGCAGCTGTACCACGGCCTGGTATGGGAACAGCGCAGTCAGGGAACGCAAGACCCCACAGCAAATGGTAAGGACAATTGAAAGGGTTATTGGTCTCAGGGACTCTCTCCCATCTGTCACTGACATTTACACCACATGGTGCATCCCAGGACCCACCCAGGACTGGTTTTACACACACACACACACACACATACACACACACACACACACACACACACACACACACACACACACACACTATCAGACTCCTGAACCAGAAACCCACCAGGACTGTCATCACACACATACACACACACACACACACACACACACTGTCAGACTCTGCCTTGGCTCGGACTGGACAGTGACCTTGACCTTGACTCAGACCTAGTGATCTTGACTACACACACACACACACACACACACACACACACTATCAGACTCCTGAACCAGAAACCCACCAATTACTGTCATCATACACACACACACAAACACACACACACACACACACACACACACACACACACACACTATCAGACTCCTGAACCAGAAACCCACCAAGTACTGTCATCATACACACACACACACACACACACACACACACACACACACACACACACACACACGCACACACACACTATCAGACTTCTGAACCAGAAACCCACTCAGGACTGTCATCACACACACACACACACACACACACACACACACACACACACACCCACACAATCAGACTTCTGAACCAGAAACCCACTCAGGTCTGTCATCACACACACACACACACACACACACACACATCAGACTTCTGAACCAGAAACCCACTCAGGACTGTCATCACACACATACACACACACTGTCAGGCTCTGCCTTGTCTCGGACTGGACAGTGACCTTGACTCAGACCTAGTGATCTTGACTACTACTCCACAGGTGTCTGCTGGGCACTACATTGTGCTGCAGAACACTTTGTTGGTTCCAGATTTCACAATGCCATCCAAACGTTTGAGGCACCCGATACCCAAGGCAGCAAAGCCTCCTCTCAGAACCTGTCTGAACCTCTTCACCGAGGTGGTGCTGTTTTCTTTAAAGGCCTCTATTTGTTTTCTGATAACAGAACAATAATGTGCTTCACCAGCAAAGTCTATTTTGGTCTTGGCTCGCTGAAGGTCAGTGTTTGGTAAATTCCAGTCGGGCTTTTTTATGTCTCTGTGTCAGCAGCGGGTCCTCCTGGGCCTCCTAACGCGAACGTTCATTTCGATGACGGATAGCGGGAGCTGACACTGTTGTACCTTGTTTCTGCAGTTCAGCTTCAATTTGTTTGGAAGTTGATGGAAATTCTTTCTGCACCATCCAAACATTCCTTTCCTGCAATCTCTCAAACTTCTCTCGTCTCTCCAGGGTAGTTACAGAGCCACGGCCTGCAAACTTCGTCTACAGTGGACACTAAGATTTAGTATGACCTCCTACTGTTTCTGAAGGTGCCAACAAAGTGGTGTGTTTTCTGAGTTCTGCGTGGAAGGAGATCAGCATTTTGCATGTTATATATGCAAATAAAGCAAATGCACCTGTGAATAAACAAAGTATTTCAACAACTTTCTGGGAGAATTGGTGCAAGCGTGCCAATATTTCTGGCCATGGCTGTGTATGTTTACCTGCTCAGGGACTGCGGATGGAAATGAGCTGGTTAGATAACTCCCAGCCTCTTTTCTCATTTGAGAATGTTTTGGTCCCTGACTAAATGAGCACAAACAAAACTAAACTATATTGCATTATTAAGGGAGGATATCAGATTACACGAGTAGACACATTTTTGTGTGACTACAAGTTCCAACATCCCCAGGGAGTTCTCTTTCTAATAAAGTTACTCTTGTTCCTCTGAGCCACAATATACATGCAGAGCGTGTCCTATGAACATCTTCCTAATGTCTGATAAATGTCTGCCGTCTATCAGTTTGTACGTGATAGAGCACTGTCAGTCTGTATGAGTCAGTGATAGAGGATTATCAGTCTGTATGAGTCAGTGACAGAGGATTGTCAGTCTGTATGAGTCAGTGACAGAGGGGTGTCAGTCTGTATGAGTCAGTGATAGAGGGCTGTCAGTCTGTATGAGTCAGTGACAGAGGGGTGTCAGTCTGTATGAGTCAGGCATAGAGGGCTGTCAGTCTGTATGAGTCAGTGACAGAGGATTGTCAGTCTGTATGAGTCAGTGACAGAGGACTGTCAGTCTGTATGAGTCAGTGACAGAGGATTGTCAGTCTGTATGAGTCAGTGACAGAGGGGTGTCAGTCTGTATGAGTCAGTGACAGAGAGGTGTCAGTCTGTATGAGTCAGTGACAGAGAGGTGTCAGTCTGTATAAGTCAGTGACAGAGGGGTGTCAGTCTGTATGAGTCAGTGACAGAGAGGTGTCAGTCTGTATGAGTCAGTGACAGAGGGGTGTCAGTCTGTATGAGTCAGTGACAGAGGGGTGTCGGTCTATATGAGTCAGTGACAGAGGGGTGTCGGTCTGTATGAGTCAGTGACAGAGAGGTGTCAGTCTGTATGAGTCAGTGACAGAGGGGTGTCAGTCTGTATGAGTCAGTGACAGAGGGGTGTCAGTCTGTATGAGTCAGTGAGGACGTCCTGCTTTTTCTGACTCTAGTGCAGCAGTGAGAAAATACATGTTTGTCCAAACCCCCTCAGTTCCCTCACCATTACCCCCGCCTGCCAGCCTGCTTTCATAGTCTCAGATCTATCATTTGACTGGAGGACAGCAGAGAGACTGAAGAGCAGAAGAGCTGGAAAAGACCATAAGAGACGGAGCGAGAGAGTGGAAGAGGATAGTGAGTGTTTTTTTCACCACTGAAATCTGTGAGACCCACTGTCCCCCTTATCTTCTAACGCGCACTGCCTCACACGAGAGACACAAGAAGCTCTATAAACGACTGTCATTAAGTGAGCACAGCTCTCTGTACTTTTACGGCTCCACATGGGATCAGTAACGCTCCACACAGCGGCATTAAAACACTGAACTGCTGATGAAGGTATAAAGACGAGGAAGCGACAAACTGAGCTTTCTGACGCCGCGTTATTAAATTCAGCCTCAATAAAAACGTTGCGCTCTGTGTTTCCAGTAAAGACCGTATGTTCCCAGTATGTATACGTGGCTTCTGGGCGTCTCCACAAACCACATCACCTCTCAGTGCGCTCAGAGGCGAGCTGGCCGACACTAAGGCCTCATCTCTGAGCTATTAAGCACAACGACAGCCACTCAGGCACTAACGACTTCACAGTTTCATTAGCAGCCGCCCGCTGATGGATCCTCAGAGTGAGCTTAAATAAAAATGACAAACTTCGTTCTTTAGTTTATAATGAGGCTGAAACGCACCCGAGCGGATTGATCTTAATCAAAACAGATTATACAGCGTGGAGTATAATGGAAACTGATGAAACAGCTCAGAGAGAGAGAGAGAGAGAGAGAGAGAGAGAGAGAGAGAGAGAGAGAGAGAGAGAGAGAGAGAGGTGAGTGAGAGAGAGAAAGAGAGAGAGAGTGAGACTGAGAGAGTGGGAGATAAAGAGAGAGAGTGTGAGAGAAGGAGATGGTTAGAGAGACAGTGAGTGAGAGAGAGAGTAAGAGAGAGAGAGATAAGGAGAGAGTGAGAGAGTGAGAGAGAGATAAGGAGAAGGTGAGAGAGAAAGTGAGAGAGAGGATGAAAACATTACTTCTGAAGGACTCCGCCTCTATGCATGACCCCTCCCCCTCTTTAGAGTGAGAGAGAGAGTGAGAGAAAGACAGGTGAGTGAGAAATAGAGAGAGCATGAGAGAGAGAGAAAGAGAGAGAGAGAGTGAGACTGAGAGAGTGGGAGATAAAGAGAGAGTTTGAGAGAAGGAGATGGTTAGAAAGACAGTGAGTGAGAGAGAGAGATAAGGAGAGAGTGAGAGAGAGAGATAAGGAGAAAATAAGAGAGAAAGTGAGAGAGAGGATGAAACATTACTTCTGAAAGACTCCGCCTCTATGCATGACCCCTCCCCCTCTTTAGAGTGAGATAAGGAGTGAGAAAGAGAGATAAGGAGAGAGTGAAAGAGATAGATAGAGAGAAAGTGAGAGCATGAAGACATTACTTCTGAAAGACTCCGCCTCTATGCATGACCCCTCCCCCTCTTTAGAGTAGGAGAGAGTGAGAGAGAGAAAGATAAAGAGAGAGTGAGAGAGAGAGATAGAGAGAGAGAGAGCGTGAGAGGGTGAGAGAGAGAGCATGAAGACATTACTTCTGAAAGACTTGGCCTTGCTGGGTGACCCCTGCCCCTCTTTACTTCTGATAGACTCCACCTCGCTGGATGGCTCTTTTATACCTGATCATGTTACTCACCTGTTACTAATTGAGCTAATTAGTTGTTTGAAGTTCCACCAGGTGTTTTTAGCTTATTCACGTTCATTTTGCATCCAGTCACCACCCCACTATATTCCTTCCTGCAGGATGGAGGAAATTAATCAACCTGTCTAGTAACAGAGATAGCGAACTGGCCTCGTTCATGCTCTGTAGGACTGTTTGAGCTTTTCTTTCTGTTCTGTTTAAGAGCTGCTGCCATTTTGTACTAACGCAGCTTTAATGAATGCAGTCAATTAGCGCCAGTGGCCTCCGAGCTGCCTGGACGGTCCAGAATCAGCCAGCAGCTTAGAGAACAACGCTGCAGCATGCCAGTTCCTACCTCAGCAGCGAAGGCGCCCAGAGAGAAATGTTTTTGTTGCCAAATTAATAATTTAGTGCACCAGTGGAGCTGGCCGGAGGTGTGGAGCTGGAAAAGAGACAGGATTGCGCTCTGCACTGCTCGATTGATGGATCCTGAGAGGAGCAGAGAGGACAATTATACCTTATTTACAGAAGGAGTAGGAGGAGGAGTAGCATTCTGTTTCTCACACCAGACCACCTTAAAGCTTTAAAAAAACTTTTAAGTAAAGTTTAGCTTCCAGCTCCAGCGTCTGGAGAACCTTTACCTCTTTTTTCCTCTGACATTGTCTAATGTTTCTGTTTAGCATCAATCATCAATATCCAATATCTTCAAGATGGTAACCTCTCAGGAGAGAGCAAAACCTTTGTTTACAAGAATCAGGATCACTTACTAAGCGTACCTGATACACAGGGACTTGACTCAGCAAGTCAGCAAGGACATACAGTGCACGCATATATACAAACATACAATACAGTAATTTACTATAGTAATAAAATACAGTACAATGCAGTAATACACTAAATTGATATAGTACAGTACATTATAGTAGTATAATACAGTACAATACAGTAATTCACTATAGTAATATAATACAGTACAATATAGTAGTATAATACAGTACAATACAGTAATTCACTATAGTAATATAATACAGTACAATATAGTAGTATAATACAGTACAATATAGTAGTATAATACAGTACACTACAGTAATAAACTATAGTAGTACAATACAGTACAATATAGTAGTATAATACAGTACATTACAATAATACACTATAGTAATATAATAAAGTACAATATAGTAGTATAATACCGCACATTACAGTAATACACTATAGTAATATAATACAGTACAATATAGTAGTATAATATAGTACAATACAGTAATACACTATAATAATATAATACAGTACAATATAGTAGTATAATACAGTACAATATAGTAGTATACTACAGTACAATACAGTAATACACTATAGTAGTACAATACAGTACAATATAGTAGTATAATACAGTACACTACAGTAATACACTATAGTAATATAATACAGTACAATATAGTAGTATAATACAGTACACTACAGTAATACACTATAGTAGTATAATACAGTACAATATAGTAGTATAATACAGTACAATACAGTAATACACTATAGTAGTATAATACAGTACAATATAGTAGTATAATACAGTACAATACAGTAATACACTATAGTAATATAATACAGTACAATATAGTAGTATAATACAGTACACTACAGTAATACACTATAGTAGTATAATACAGTACAATATAGTAGTATAATACAGTACAATACAGTAATACACTATAGTAATATAATACAGTACAATATAGTAATGCACTATAGTAATATAATACAGTACAATACAGTGATACACTATAGTAATATAATACAGTACAATATAGTAGTATAATACAGTACAATACAGTAATACACTATAGTAATATAATACAGTACAATATAGTAGTATAATACAGTACAATACAGTAATACACTATAGTAATATAATACAGTACAATATAATAATACACTATAGTAATATAATACAGTACAATACAGTAATACACTATAGTAATATAATACAGTACAATATAGTAATGCACTACAGTAATATAATACAGTACAATACATTAATACACTATAGTAATATAATACAGTACAATACAGTAATACACTATAGTAATATAATACAGTACAATATAGTAATACACTATAGTAATATAATACAGTACAATACAGTAATGCACTATAGTAATATAATACAGTACAATATAGTAATACACTATAGTAATATAATACAGTACAATACAGTAATACACTATAGTAATATAATACAGTACAATATAGTAATATAATACAGTACAATCCAGTGATACACTATAGTAATATAATACAGTACACTACAGTAATACACTATAGTAATATAATACAGTACAATATAGTAATGCACTATAGTAATATAATACAGTACATTACAGTAATACACTATAGTAATATAATACAGTACAATACAGTAATGCACCATAGTAATATAATACAGTATAGTAATATGATACAGTACACTATAGTAGTATAATACAATACAGGACAGTGTCATGTGATGATCTATATAGTGATGTTCAGGCCTGAAGATCAGACAGTCCAGTCTGTATAAAAGAGGATGGGGTCATATGGTGATCTATAAAGTGATGATCAGGCCTGTAGATCAAAAAGTTCAGTCTGTATAGAAGAGGACAGTGTTATATGGTGATCTTTAAGGTGTTCATCAGGCCTGTAGATCAGACAGTCCAGTCTGTGTAAAGGAGGACAGGGTCATATGGTGATCTATAAAGTGATGTTCAGGCCTGTGGATCAGACAGTCCAGTCTGTGTAGAAGAGGACAGGGTCATAAGTGATCTATAAAGTGATGGTCAGCCTGTGAATCAGACAGTCCACTATGTGTAGAAGAGGACAGGGTCATAAGTGATGTATAAAGTGATGTTCAAGCCTGTGGATCAGACAGTCCAGTCTGTGTAGAAGAGGACAGGGTCATATGGTAATCTATGAAGTGATGTTCAGGCCTGTAAATCAGACAGTCCAGTATGTGTAGAAGAGGACAGGGTAGTACGATGATCTATAAAGTGATGTTCAGGCTTGTAGATCAGATCAGCCACTATTTTAAAATCTATTTATTTGCTCATGGGACCTCCTGTGTTTGTGTCACCTGTAAGCTTTATCAGCCAGATGAAAGAGTCACTAGAGGTCAGTAGAGTCTCATCTAATTATCAAGCCCTCCCCTGGTGGATGAAGGCCAGAAGGGACTGAGATGTTTCTGTGTTTAGGTGATGGTAAAAATAAACATTTTTAATACATACAGATTTATATTTTTATTTGTTTATTAATAATGATATGTAAACGTCTCAGGACCTAAACACACCTGACCACCTGCAGGCTACTTTTAGGCCAGAAACCTCATGCAAGGATACGACTGCTGATGCTTTGAGCTACATTATCAGTCAAATGTTTGGAGACATCTACCCAGGTTGTTTTTATTTGTACTATTTTTAACAGTAATAGTGAATAAGTGTGAGGAGAACAAAACTATAAACTAACACATGGAATTATTCCTGGAGCAGAATATTATAGTGTCTTTTAGAAATGAGCTCATTAGCTCTGATGCAGGTTTACATACTTTGAACATTCTGGCCAGCAGCTTCATGAGGAGCTACATGAGCTGCTTCTCTAACAAGACTTAAGAAGATAGGGTACATGCTGAGATCTTGTTCTAAAAAACAGGTTTGGGGGTTTTGTAGCTCTTATAAAAATATACATTCTCATTTTTATGTTTAAATACAGTAAAATGTTGTGTACATGGGCTATAGTAATATTTGTGTACATGGGCTTCAACTTCACTATTTCCACTCGTCTCTCAACACATTCAGACCTAAACGTCTTTATAGTTATACACTTATATGTTCTGTGAAGTGAGTCCAAACTTTTGACTGGTAGTGTACAGTAACTCAGTTTTGTTTGTTGTTGCATTAAAGAACGTGTCACAACACAAAGCCAGCCTGAGCTGCATTCTCCAGCAGGGGGACTCTATAACCACATCCAGTCCAGACCCAAGCAGATGAGCAGAGCAGGTACAGAAGATCCCTTGCCTCTAGTGCACATGTTTAGCTGTTGTGGCTGTTGGAACAGCAGTATGTCCACTTCGACTGGTCCTCTATCGCCACCTTGAGTACTGAGCGTTTTAACTGCCAGGATAACGTTAGAACAGAAGTCTGTACAGAAGGGCTATGCATTTGCAGTACGCTGGCCAGACACTGACATTTGCGTTCATATCCAAACACATCACTAAATAACAGGTAAATAACAAAGTATATAGAGAATCAGATGAACTACAGTCTGTAAGTGTAGCTCCTATATGGTCAGTGGAGCTGATACACTGAACAGTGAGTGTAGATACAAGGAGGTGGTTATAATGAAGTGCTCAGTGAGTGTATATCGGTGGTTCCACAGTGCAGCTTATCGATGAAGAGAGGGACTCAGGCCTCAACAGCGAAGAAATATTGGTTATTAATGATGTGAATATTTTCTTCAGATAAAAAAGCCTACAAACAGCTCCTCCGCCAGTCTCTTGCTACTCAGATAGCAAGTGAGTCATAGTCCAGTTCTGGCCCACACTGATTACTTTCATCCAGCACACATACCACCACAGAAAGACGATAATGACTCCACCACAACCTAACCTGAATTAGACCATACCTCAGAGATGATATGGGCCAGAATTCAGCCACAACTCAGCCTTCATTCGGCTCATATGCAGAAGTGAGCCAGATCAGTTTTGGAACATGAGGGTCATGTGAGTTTTATATACTATACTGTGCAAAACTTGGGTTTATCTGTTCAGTAAGAGTATGTTCACCAGTAAGCATACCAGATATCATTAGAACAGATATAAATAATCATACATACAATACAAGATAACATGAATATCTTATTGTGAAAGAAGTAGATCATATCTTGAGCTCCAGTTTGAAGAACAAAGTTCCAGATTTCTCCTGGATGCCCCAGACATTGTATTAACATATATCATATTTCAATGATTGAAAGAAAAACATTTAATCTTATTATAAAATAAATGTCTTTTCAAATCGATATCTTGAATGAAAGATCCAAATGATGAGCAAAGATAATATTTCTTTGCAGCCTGTTTGGTTCACGTTCACCAGGGATGCTGTTTCGGAGGGAGTTGTTTGTATAAGTCAAGCAGTGAAGCTACAGCTCAAAACTGTGAGCCAATAATCTGCAGCCTCAACCATAATAATGCGGCTCAGCTTGGTCAGTCTGCGTATTAATGCACCTGCAAACGCATCTAATAGCGCAGTTTAAGAGTGTATGCAGATGCTGAGGGTGATAATGAGCAAGTGCTCATATCAGCACAAATACATGGAGAAGTCATTCACAACATGCAGTTTAGTAATCACTAGGGTAAATATCAGTGGCTTGTTTGTCCTCCCGACCAATAGATTTGTAGTGTAAATGAATTACAATATTCTTTATCCACTTCATGAGTCTTCATACTGTAGATTTTGTATTTTACTTAATATAATAGGACGGCAGCTGCCAACCCTGCCTAGTGGCTGTTGGAACAGCAGTATATTCACTATGACTTGTCCTCAATCACCCCTTTGAGTACTGAACGCTATAATTGCCAGGATATCGTTAGAGCGGCCAGTGAGTCTGCACAGAAGGGCTGTGCATTTGCAGGACGCTGGCCAGACACTTGCATTCATATTCTAACCCATCACTAAAGAACAGGTTAATAACAAAGTATACAGAGAAACAGATGAACTACAGTCTGTATGTAACTTAATACTTACAATGTTGCATCATATTTAGGAGTCACAGAATTTAAGAGGCAAGTGTCAAAAATAGGATGGAAGCTGCCAACCCTAGCCACCCTGCTGACCACCCTGAAGGATGGCTCATCTGACCAGATCACTCTCTTCCAAATCACAGTAGACCAGAGCTGAAGGCTTTTATACCAATGACCTTTCAGATGGTCATTCCTTGTTTGTTCGGTAGGTTAAGTGTGTGGACATGGTATCTATTAAGCTGAGGTTTCTCCAGCAGCGGGAGCTGATAGTCTATTAAAGAGAGTTGTGAACCCACACCAGCAGGATCCAGCCAACTCTCGCTGACCACCACAACCCCCCCCACCACTAAAAAAAAAACTAAACAAAAAAACAAAAAGATAAACAGCCTCTCTCCAGTGAACCGTATAAAGGTCTAAAAGCTAGAGTCTGGCTCGCCACCTGTTTCTTAGTCATCATTCTGACAGGTAACCCTCAGAGGACCACTAACCTGTAGCCCCCCACTGTTACCCACCACCATTAACACATTTCCAGCAGCTCTGTCTGAATGTCAGTCGCAGATGGGAGTCTTCTACATCACAGCAGAGTCACATACACATCCTGGTTCTCAGCACAAATTCATCAGCACCCTGTAGAACATCACAGATCATTCTGTCCATTCATTGCAGATCATCTGGCCACAGTAAAGGTCAGTGTGAGCCTCAGCTGAGAGGTCACTCATATAAACCACTCCTGGGTTATTACTGTAATTTATTTAAAACTGATAGTATAAAAGTCTTTATCTGATCAGTATGTGTATGTTCACCAGTAAGAACACCAGATATTATTAGAACAGATGTAAGTAATCATACATACAATACAAAGTAACATGAATATCTTATTGTGAAAGAAGTAGATCATATCTTGAGCTCCAGTTTGAAGAACAAAGTGTAGTTCCAGATTTCTCCTGGACGCCCCAGACATTGTATAAATGTATTCAGTTTCTTCAGCAGTAATCTTGATTTAGTTTAATGAAGTACTAAGCAGTCAAAGCAGGTATTAGATAAGAACTGTAAATAATACTGGGTTGTTTTCACAAGGAGAAGCTTGGAAAGGGTTAAATAAACACACTGACGTATGTAAAAGCACTACTTACTCTATTAATACTGTTTAATATTTACATAATGTGTTTTGCTGAGCACATTTCTTCTAAGGCAATGCCACTGTGGTGTCAGAAGTGGGATAGCACCACCAAACTGTGAAAAGTGGAAGCAGCGAAGCTCAGTGATGGTGTCCAGCTGGGGCCTGGTGAGAGTCTCCACCTAACGGAGGGTTGCCCAGCATCATGGCTGCAAGGCAAGTTCAACCCATGTTGTACATTAGGATTGGTTTGCTTAGCTTGTGCATCGAAGGGTTAGGGTGACATAAAGCTAAGCCAGTGTGGACTTTGTTTATTGCTCTTGGCTTAGCAGTGTCACCACTACATCCAGGCATGCTCCCCTATACAAAGAATGCCAACAAAAAGTTGGTTGAGAGGGGTCTTACAAAGCTAGTGTTGAGCTGCCCACCAATGATGGAGCACCAGCAGAGTGCACTGAGGAGTCACTGATCTAGAATGCAGCCCCGAGAGACCTGACTAAATAGTGCACTTAATTAGAGTAAGTAAACAGTAATTCTGCTCCATTTAACTTACAGTGCCATTGTTTACAGTCTACTTCTTTAGCAGCCCATGCCTACAAACATATTACTCTTCTTTAGTGGCACCTCTTATTTTAAAGAGTGTAGATTACGCCACTGTCTGCTCAACCCAGAGGGAAAAGAGAACATAAACCCAGACTGTGTCCCAAATGACTCACTCAAGTCCCCCTCTGTTCATTTGAAGGGGTCTGAGTCTCTCACCGTGAGATAAGATAAGGGCAATCTTTTGGGAACAGAGAACCACTTGAGATCTCACTATTGATCTGAAGCTGCTTTTTCTCTGATTTATTTAAAAGGGTGGAGGTTTTGTTTCACATCTCTGTGAGGGAGTTTCGTCACTTCTATCTGAGCTCAGAGCGTCTGAACACGATCGGCCGATGTAGCAGGGTGAGTTACTGAGTGACGGGACTGACAGTGTGGAGTCCCAACCTGACAGAACATCAATAAGGAACATCAATAATGAACGTCAATATAGTAACATCAATAAAGAACATCAATAATGAATGTCAATAATGAACGCCACTATAGAAACATCAATAATGAATGTCAATAATGAATGTCAATAATGAACGCCACTATAGAAACATCAATAATTAATGTCAATAATGAATGTCAATAATGAACGCCACTATAGAAACATCAATAATTAATGTCAATAATGAACGCCACTGTAGAAACATCAATTATTAATGTCAATAATGAATGTCAATAATGAACGCCACTATAGAAACATCAATAATTAATGTCAATAATGAATGTCAATAATGAATGTCAATAATGAACATCAAAATAGGAACATCAATAAAGAACGTCAAAATAGGAACATCAATAAAGAACGTCAAAATAGGAACATCAATAATGAACATCAATAATAAACATTAAAATGGAAACATTAATAATGAACATCAATAATGAACGTCACTATAGGAACAATAATAAAGAACAATAATAAAGAACATCAACAATGAATGTCAATAATGAACATCAATAATGAACGTCACTATAGGAACATCAATAAAGAACATCAATAATGAACATTACTAATGAACGTCACTATAGGAACATTAATAAAGAACATCAATAAAGAACATCAATAAAGAACATCAATAATGAACATCAATAATGAAGGTCACTATAGGAACATCAATAAAGAACATCAATAATGAACATTAATAATGAACGTCACTATAGGAACATCAATAAAGAACATCAATAATGAACATCAATAAAGAACATCAATAATGAACATCATTAAAGAACATCAATAATGAACATCAATAATGAAGGTCACTATAGGAACATCAATAAAGAACATCAATAATGAACGTCAATAATGAACTATCTATCAATAATGAACATCAAAAATGAACATCAATAATGAACATCAATAATGAACATCAATAATGATGGTCACTATAGGAACATCAATAAAGAACATCAATAATGAACATCAATAATGAACATCAATAAAGAACATCAATAAAGAACATCAATAATGAACATCAATAATGAACATCAATAATGAGCATCAATAATGAACATCAATAATGAACTATCTATCAATAATGAACATCAATAATGAACATCAATAATGAACATGAATAATGAACTATCTATCAATAATGAACTATCTATCAATAATGAACATCAATAATGAACATCAATAAAGAACATCAATAATGAACATCAATAATGAACTATCTATCAATAATGAACATCAATAATGAACATCAATAATGAACATCAATAATGAACATCAATAAAGAACATCAATAATGAACATCAATAATGAACATCAATAAAGAACATCAATGATGAACATCAATAATGAACATCAATAATGATGGTCACTATAGGAACATCAATAAAAAACATCAATAATGAACATCAATAATGAACATCAATAATGAACATCAATAATGATAGTCACTATAGGAACATCAATAAAAAACATCAATAATGAACATCAATAATGAACATCAATAATGAACACCAATAATGATGGTCACTATAGAAACATCAATATTTTTCTCAAGATGGCGCCCACCGTGGCAGACGTCTTTGTGTGTTCCTCCGGAAGCCAACGTTATTTATTATTTATTTTGTCTTTAGTATTTATTTTAAATGTACAGTATACATCCGGAACATTTAGCTACAGTAGAGAGGCTCTCCTGGAGATTGGTAAAGTTCGACATGAACTTACCTTTAGCCTTTCTGACTTCAGCTTTCTGCTACGCTCGCACTCGCACTTCACCAGCTCCGCGCAAGGCCCAGCAGCACCGGCCTCGGGTGAGCGGCGCAGCCGACAAACAGAGCGGCCAAGACGGAAGCGGGGTAAGAGAGGTGGGCTACATGCTAGGCTAAAGGCGAGAGCTACGCGGCCACCGCTACCTAGCCTGTTGCTAGCTAATGTTCGCTCCCTCGAGAACAAGCTGGATGAGCTGAGAACCAGAATAACAGCTCAGCCTGAGATCAGAGAGTGTTGTGCTCTGATCTTCACAGAAACCTGGTTTTCTGGCAACACGCCAGAATCAGCAATCCAGCTAGACACACAATCCGTTCACTGTGGCGACCGCACGGCAGCGTCGGGGAAGAACAAAGGCGGCGGTGTCTGTGTTTACGTAAACAACGCGTGGTGTTCAGACGCAAAGACAGTTGAAAAACTTTGTCTAGCGGAATTTAGAACTGCTGATGGTGAAGTGCAGACCCCACTATCTGCCGAGAGAGTTTAGCGGTGTGTTTATTCTGGCTGTTTACATTCCGCCTCGCGCGAACTCCGCTGCGGCGCTGGGGCTGCTGCATGACGTCATCAGTAAACAAGAGACCGCGCACCCGGACGCCGTGTTTATTGTTGCCGGCGACTTTAATCATTGCAACCTGAGGACTGTCCTCCCCAAGTACCATCAGCACGTGAGCTTCCCGACGAGGGAGAACAACTTACTTGACCAAGTCTACAGCAACGTGAGGGGGGCCTTCAGAGCTGTGCCTCGGCCACACTTCGGACAGTCCGATCACATCTCCGTCTTCCTCTACCCAGCATACAGACAACTCCTCAAGCGGTCACTTCCAGTGAGTAAAACTGTTAAAGTGTGGAATGAAGAAACTGATTCAGTGCTTCAGGACTGCTTTGACAGTACAAACTGGGATGTGTTTAGAACTGCTGCTGTGAGAGAGGATGGTTCTGTTGATCTAGAGGACTATGCTTCTGGGGTAACTGGTTACATCAGCAGCTGCATTGAAACCATTGTCCCTTCATTGTCCCTAAAGTACCCCAACCAAAAACCATGGATAAATGGTGAAGTTCGGTCCATGCTACGTGCTCGCCAGACTGCATTTCTCTCTGGCAACGCTGATGACTACAAAAGGTCTAGATACGACCTGCGTAGATCTATCAGAGAAGCTAAGAGACAGTACAGGCTGAAGCTGGAGGGCTACTACACCACAGCAGACTCCCGGCGCATGTGGCAAGGACTGCACCGTATCACCAACCATCAACAAACAAGCACGGCACTCACAACCAGCCATTCTGCATTGCCTGATGAGCTGAATGAGTTCTATGCTCGCTTCGATGTCTTCAACCTTGACCAACTGAAGGACATTGCGGCCAAGGAGAGCACACAGAACCCATCACTCATTGTAACAACAGTGGATGTGCGCAGGAACCTGATGAGAATCAACCCACGCAGAGCAGCAGGCCCAGACAACATCCCCGGGCGTGCGCTCAGGGTTTGCTCATCAGAACTGGCTGATGTGTTTGTAGACATATTCAATCTGTCACTCACGCAAGCTTTTGTGCCATCCTGTTTTAAGACCACCACCATCGTGCCCCTCCCAAAGAAAAGTAATGTGAGATGCCTAAATGACTATCGCCCTGTTGCACTCACTTCAATCGTGATGAAGTGCTTCGAGAGGATAGTCATGACTCACATCCGGAAGACCATTCCCAACACTATAGATCCTTTACAGTTCGCATACCGCCGGAACCGGTCTACAGACGACGCAATCAACGCTACTCTTCACAAAGCCCTCACACACCTGGAGGGCAAGGACACATATGTCAGAATGCTCTTTATTGACTACAGTTCAGCATTCAACACGGTCATCCCACACAGACTCTCAGAAAAGCTCCTCACCCTCGGACTGACACCAGCCCTCTGCAACTGGGTGCTGAACTTTCTAACAGACAGACCCCAGTCAGTCAGAATCGGCAGCTGCACATCCAGCACAAGAACAGTGAGCACAGGGGTCCCTCAAGGCTGTGTGCTGAGCCCCCTTCTGTACACGCTCTTCACATACGACTGCGTGGCCTCCCAGAACAACACCAGCATCATCAAATTTGCTGATGATACTACAGTCATTGGACTGATCACTGGTGGGGAAGAGACAGTGTATAGGAAGGAGGTGGCTGAGCTGGTGGCCTGGTGTCATGACAACAATCTTTCCTTGAATGCAGACAAGACCAAGGAAATGATTGTTGATCCAAGGAGGAAGCGAGAGCTACACACACCCCTGTACATAGGGGAGACTGAGGTAGAGAGGGTGAAAACCTTTAAGTTTCTTGGCATTCACATCAGTGAGGATCTCAGCTGGTCCCACAACACTCAGATCATCATCAGGAAGTCCCAGCAGCGACTGTACTTTCTGAGAAGGCTGAGAAAATTTGGTATGCCAACCAAAATTCTCAGCACCTTCTACAGGAGTATGATTGAGAGTGTTCTTACCAGCTCCATCATCGTCTGGTATGGAAACTCTACTGCTCAGGACAGAAAGGCTCTCCAGCGTGTGATCAAAACTGCACAGTCCATCTCAGGAGCAGCCTTCCCCTCACTACAGAACATCTACCACACCAGGGTCACCAGGAGGGCCCACAACATAATCAGGGACAGTACACACCCCCAGCACACACTCTTCACACATTTACCTTCAGGCAGACGTTACAGGAGTGTGAAGTCCAGGACCACAAGACTGACAAACAGTTTCTACTCACAGGCCATCAGGCTTGTGAACACCTCACGCACTACCTCTCCAACCTCTCCTTTCTGAACTGGTTTTAACTGGTCTGATTTAAACTGCACCTTACACTCACTGTACTGTCAGAATACTGTTTACATTCACTACTCACACAAACATTATTGTTTACATTCGTTACTTGCAACTTGCACTTTATGGCTGCTGCTCTTCATACTTGCACATAAAAGCACACATAACTTTTATTTTTTATTCTTTAACTATAAAAATATTTTTATCTACTTCAACTTATATTGTTATACTTTGTATATTTTGTATATATATTTTTTATTTCTTTTAGTTGTTATCTTATCTATTGGTGAATGGAGGAGCAGCAAAGTAAGAATTTCATTGTACAGTGTAACTGTCTGTTCTGCTGTACATATGACAATAAAACTCTTGAATCTTGAATCTTGAATCAATAAAGAACATCAATAATGAACATCAATAATGAACATCAATAATGAACGTCACTATAGGAACATCAATAAAGAACATAAATAAAGAACATTAATAATGAACATCAATAATGAAGGTCACTATAGGAACTTCAATAAAGAACATCAATAATGAACATTAATAAAGAACGTCAATAATGAACATCAATAAAGAACATCAATAATGAACATCAATAATGAAGGTCACTATAGGAACATCAATAAAGAACATCAATAAAGAACATCAATAATGAACATCAATAATGAACATCAGTAATGAACATCAATAATGAACTATCTATTAATAATGAACATCAATAAAGAACATCAATAATGAACATCAATAATGAAGGTCACTATAGGAACATCAATAAAGAACATCAATAAAGAACATCAATAAAGAACATCAATAATGAACATCAATAATGAAGGTCACTATAGGAACATCAACAAAGAACATCAATAAAGAACATTAATAATGAACATCAATAAAGAACATCAATAATGAACATCAATAATGAACATCAATAATGATGGTCACTATAGAAACATCAATAAAGAACATCAATAATGAACATCAATAATGAACATCAATAATGAACGTCACTATAGGAACATCAATAAAGAACATAAATAAAGAACATCAATAATGAACATCAATAATGAAGGTCACTATAGGAACATCAATAAAGAACATCAATAAAGAACATCAATAAAGAACATCAATAAAGAACATCAATAATGAACATCAATAATGAACATCAATAATGAACGTCACTATAGGAACATCAATAAAGAACATAAATAAAGAACATCAATAATGAACATCAATAATGAAGGTCACTATAGGAACATCAATAAAGAACATCAATAAAGAACATCAATAAAGAACATCAATAAAGAACATCAATAATGAACATCAATAAAGAACATCAATAATGAACATCAATAAAGAACAACAATAATGAACATCAATAATGAAGGTCACTATAGGAACATCAACAAAGAACATAAATAAAGAACATCAATAATGAACATCAATAAAGAACATCAATAATGAACATCAATAATGAAGGTCACTATAGGAACATCAATAAAGAACATCAATAAAGAACATCAATAATGAACATCAATAATGAACATCAATAATGAACGTCAATAATGAACATCAATAATGAACATCAATAATGAACTATCTATCAATAATGAACATCAATAATGAACATCAATAATGAACGTCAATAATGAACATCAATAATGAACATCAATAACGAACTATCTATCAATAATGAACATCAATAACGAACTATCTATCAATAATGAACATCAATAATGAATATCAATAATAAACTATCTATCAATAATGAACATCAATAATGAACGTCAATAATGAACATCAATAATGAACATCAATAATGAACTATCTATCAATAATGAACATCAATAATGAACATCAATAATGAACTATATATCAATAATGAACATCAATAATGAACTATCTATCAATAATGAACGTCAATAATAAACATCAATAATGCAGCAACGGATGCAACAGAGTGCAGCATTTGTTCTGTTCTTCTCCTTTAAGAATACAACACTCTCTATTACAGTAATAGACAACAATCTGTTCTTCACCAAGCGGCACGGTGGTGTAGTGGTCAGCATGGTGGTGTAGTCTCCTCACAGCAAGACTATCTGGGTTGGATTCCCGGTCCGGGCTGTTCTGTGTGGAGTGTGTATGTTCTCCCCGTGCTTGAGTGGGTTTCCTCCCACAGTCCAAACACATGCATGTTAGGTTGATGTCTCACTCTAAACTCGCCGTAGGTGTGAGTGTGTGTTGGCCATGCGATGGACTGGCAACCTGTCCATGGTGTACCCCACATTCACCCAGTGATGCTGGGATTGACTCTCTCACACACACACATACAGGACACTCTCACACACACACACACAGGACTCTCTCTCTCTCTCACACACACACACACACACACACACACACACACACACACACACACACACACACACACAGACACACATACACACACACAAACACCACCACACAGGACTCACACACACAGGACTCTCTCACACACACACATACAGGACACTCTCACACACACACACACACACACACACACACACACACACACACACACACACAGGACTCAGAACTGTGATAATGACATTTTGAAATAATTATGAAAAAAAAAAAAAATATACAGTATATATATAATAGATTAATAAAATAGTTAATATTTTTTTTCTTTGCTGTGCTGCTAGTAAACTTCCAGCTGTTCAGATGTTGTCATAACTGCTGCGCCCCCCTAGCGGTTCAGATCCCAAAAAAAGGACAGGACTAGGGCCACATCGCACCATCACGGCAGACATTTGGATGGATTTCCAGTTTCCAGTCCTGTACTTCCTATTAACAGTCAATTGAACTGTTGATGGTCCATTACTGTCAACCCAACCAGTGACTGAACTCGGATGCAGTTGTTTGTTTCTTTCAGTGGGTCAAACCAGGGTTAGTCCTCAGGACCTGGAAGACTCTACAAAAAAAAAAAAAAAAACGTCCTCAGCGCCGCAGTAAAACTGAGCAGTTCTCAGCTGAAAGCACCACGTCAGTAAATCGCTAAATACTGAGGAACAAGTTCTGCACAGAGAACCATCAGCAGGAGGTTTTATACAGAACTCATATCCTGTAAATAAAACACACAGCACTGCGTTAAAATAGAAAGTAATAAAGAGTCAGCGCTATGAATCAGACTGAACACAACGCTCATACCTGCAGATACACGAACAGAGCCAGAGCTTTATTCACTATTCATAACTGCTGCATAGAATCAGCCGCCCGACAGAGACGAGCAGTGACAGGTTCAGGTCCCTCACTCTCTCTCGCTCACTCACTCGCTCCCCTGGGCAAGAGTTCTTATATTCTGTTATTTCTTGATCGGCCGTCCAGGAAAAACTCTTTTATTGTCATAGAGAGTGAATGGACCTTGTGAATGGTTCCAAAACAGTCAATTGGATCCAGAAGGTGAAAAACTCTTATTACTGGAAGCACATCAGGGATTTCACAGCAAAATCATATCAGTTTATATTTTTTATCATATCACTACATTTGGTTTTCCAGTTTTTACTATGATCAAAGATGCTTGTTCCTTTATTCATCGTGCTTGAATATCATAATGAATAGACTAAAAGAAACGGGTCAAACATATACCCATCAAGTAACGAATGAGGGGTCTTATCTTTTAGGCTATGTCCCGAACATGGCCCCCATCATATTGGATCAAGGGCAAGTTTTTCCAATGGTAAGGTGGTCATATAGCAGATCAAAGAAGACCAGAACATGTTCAGTGTGCTGTCCCTGGTGCTGAACTGCAAGTTCAGATCTGTGTTCAGCACCAAGGACAGCTCACTGAACATGGTTTTTAATGTGGTTGCTGTGTTGATAATGTTTGAGCCACAGGAGATATTGAAAATCTGATTGTATCAATCAATTTCTGCAACAATTCTGATCTTCTATGATCTGCTACATGACCACCTTCCCGTTGGGAAAACTTGCCCTTGATCTAATATGACGGCTTTCAAGATGGCGACCTCATTTGGGCATTGCCTAAAGGATTAGCCCCCTCACCCGATACTTGCTGGGATATCCAGATACGCCATTTTCCCTTTCCTTTCTGAAATAAAAGTGGGTCCTGAGACTTTTGACTCACACTGTACGTGCAGTGATTGATAGGCTAGTGGCAGCACTGACTAACTGGAAGCCAGTGTAAAGAATTTAGAATTGGATTAATGAGCTCTGTGCTCCTGGTCCTGGTTATAACTCCAGCAGCAGGCCTCTGAAGCTGTTTAATAGTCTTTCTGAGAAGTCCAGTCAAGAGGCCATTACACTGGTCCACGCTGCCACAGATGAAAGTTTCTCTCAGTCCTTACGGGATGCCAAACTTTTGATTCAGGCTATATTTTAAGGCAGTAAAAGGCTGATTTGATGATTGCTTTAAAAGGTGAGGAAGACTGTATTCAGGGCTTAACACCGACTGTATAGAGCAGGGGTGTAAGAATACATTATTGGTGGTCCGTCGGTACTTTGCAATTTTTCTTTCCACCTGACGGGGGCAGCAGTGCATATACATGTATAATACGTTTCACTGCTGTGTTAGCAATCGAAGTTAAATAAAGTTAAGCTATGTTAGTTATTTTCCTGACTGAGCGTCCTGAATTTAATGAACGGCATTCAGTGAAGGCTACGCCAAAAAGGGAAAGTGGACAGTGAGAACCGGCAATTAGAGAGAGAAATACGTCTGGATAGTTTTTTATAGAGAGCTGTTGCTTATGCGTGTGTCTTTTATTTCAAGAGACTATTGCAGTTATGAAGGAGTTAAATATGAAGAAACATTATGAAACAAAAGACTGGACATTATAGTAAATACTCAGGGGACGAGAGGACAGAGACTTTTCTTCAGGGCTCTTGGGGCACATTCGAACCTGACCAGAACCTTTTATGAAGTGGCTATGCTAATTGCTAAGCAGTGACACTGAGGCGTTTAAACACTCCAATAGCAGCACTGCTGTGTCTGATCAACTCTCACCAGCACAACACACACTAAAACAAAACCATGTCACTGTCACTGCAGAGAAACTCACACAGAGAAAATCACATCAGAGAAAAGTTCTTCATTCCATAATAGATTATGTGAGATAAGAAATATGAGACTTGCTGTTATAGAGGTATTAAGTTTGGTGATGCAGTGACTGAGTGATATACAGTCTACAGGAGAAACTTACTTGATGCGGAAATGTTGTTCAGACTAAATGTCAGTAACACTGTAACACTGTTTACTCTGCTGATCTTCTGCTGCTGCAGTTACAGTACAATTAAACTCATTAGTTAATTAATTATTCATTATTGTGTACATGTGTGTTTATTTATAGTTTGAATACAGTGTATATATAATTTATGAATAATAATTGTGGAAAGAAAGATCGGCCCTTAGCTATTTTGATATTGTCCAATCTGTCTTGAAAAACGTTTGTGCACCCCTGGTATAGAGCAATAATACTGAAATTTCAGCAGGTCAACAAATTGGGATCTGTTTTATTATGGACAAACTGATGAACTGAAAATGTATTGTTCTATATTGTTCATGTGATAGATCTATCCATACTGACAGGCTGCAATACACTACAGAAAACATAGGGAGCGGTGTGGCTTCTACTGTTTTGTTGCACCATAATAAACAAACAAAAAAATCATATATAGACAAATGGCCCTAGAATGGAGTCTTGTGGGACACCACTTTTTAAGCTCATTGTTTAGTATTTATAAACTGATAGCCGTTGATCAGTAAGGATCAGTTCAGCAGTACTGTTCTTGCACTGTGAAGAGGCCTTAGTCCTCCCTGAAATACTACGTGCACTGTTTACTGAAAGAGCAAGAGCTTATCTGCTGAGCTTGAGCTTTCATTAAGATTTCGGAGATAAGGGAATGTTTTAAGATCTGTGTAATTGGACAGTTTGCAGGTATAGAGGTCCGTTTTCATCAAAGCTTTGATAACTGCTCATTTGAGGGTTCAAGGCTGAGCAGGGTCCAGTTAATTACAGCTAACGAAAGTTAATTATATCTGGTAGCATTTCTTTTTAGGTAAATGTTTGATTTTATCCGTGCACAGAGGAATCCACCATCTCATTACTACAATATATGTCCATCTTATCAGCTCCACTGACCACACAGAAGCACTTTGTAGTTCTATACTTACAGATTCCCTGTATACATTATTAGTAATGGTCAGGACCCCCAACCAGAGCATGTATTATTAAAGCAGGGTGGTGGGTCATTCTCAGCACTACTAGTGACACTGACGTAGTGGTGGTGTGTGTTAGTGTGTGTGTTGTGCTGGTGTGAGTGGATCAGACACAGTAAGGCTACTGCTGGAGTGTTTAAACACCTCAGTGTCACTGCTGGACTGAGAATCGTCCACCAACCAAAACTATCCAGACAACTGTGTCCTGTGGGCGACGTCCTGTGTCCACTGATGAAGAACTAGAGGAACACAAACTGTGCAGCAGCAGATGAGCTACTGTCTCTGACTTTACATCTACAAGGTGGACCAGCAAGTAGTAGGAGTGTCTAATAGAGTGGACAGTGAGTGGACACAGTGTTCAAACACTCCACCACCACCATGTCAGTGTCTCTGCAGTGCTGAGAATGGCCTACTATTATTAGTATCATTATTATATTGTTGTGCAGTGTTAGATGTGGAGAAGTGGCTGGAGTGGATTACTGTCTCTGAAGAGTAAAACCATAGCAGATAAAGTGGCTCCACATCCACAGGAGCTAATATTCTCCCTCCCTCTCTCAGGCCGACCAGTGCCAGGGTCCGGAGCAGAGGGGCAGCAGATTTTTCCGGCTTTAGCAGCTAAGAGGCTTTCTCCTCCTCAGTAGTGTTAACTTATCCCTCCAGCAGCAGGTAGAGCTGCTCAGTTTATCCTCTCTGCAGAAGCTCAGAGGAAGTGTGAAGCCCCTCCACGTCACTGTTCTGCTGTTTGTGGAGTTATTTTACAGCATCGCTTTTAAACTGACCCTAAGAAAATCACCCCCTCACACCTTCCCAGACACAAATTTATTGGCTAGTGGTTAATGGAGTAATATTAGCATCTAAGCGTCTAATATTAACTCTTAATATTGAGGACACTAAATGTGAAATCTCTCTAAATAACACTCACACTGTTGATGGGTTGGTTTTTCTAGTGGCCACACATCTCTAAATATATGTACAGATATTTAAACGGATGAGCCAAAGCATAAAGACTACTCATAGACAAAGCCGATCATGTTGGCAACAGTTTGTGACCGTCTGGGATACAGTAGATGGTAAGTGGACGCTTGGTTCTCGTAGATGATGATGCGTTGGGTGAGGAAGAAATGTCCAGTCATGAATTAGTTTCAGCTGCTCACACCCAAGCCTGTATCTCATCACTCTTGGTCATCAGCGACTGCAAAAGTGGGACTTCCTCCTATTGATCTTAAAGGCATGTGACCGAGAAGAACGAACCCAGCTGACGATTGCAGAGGAGGAGGCAGCATAACAACAACGAGAAGATGACTGAATAGAGCCTAGTGGAGCTAAGTGCTTTGGTCCAACAGGTAACAAGCCAGTGTAAAGGAGTTGGCTTGGGGGTGCCCCTATGTGCACTGCTGCCAGAGAAGCTGGGTCGGCACATTCAGCTTTCTGCACAGACCAGCCTTGGAGCCATGCTGTGAAGGAGGACGCAGCTTCGTGTTGGACGGTTTTTGGCATCTTTGTTTCCTGGGACAGTGGACATTCCGAACGCCCCTGCTGCGGTCAACATTGTTTGAAGCCTCCAGGTGTCCCAGGGACTCTGCTCAGACTCTGCACAGTGGAGCTTTGGAGCATCCCTCTATTAGTTTGTATAAACATGCATGCATAAAGCTTACCGTCAGCTTTGGTCTTCTTATTAAGAGAGAATGTAATCATGTTTATAGTTCTTATTAGTTAAAGATATATAACAGTTTGTGTGTGTGCAGTTTTGTGCTGGGCTGTGGGGGTTGGTTGGTGGGTTTGGGTCTCTACTATGAACTGCAATTGTAAGGCTACAGGTGAACTGCCCCACCCACTGTCCTGGCCTTTAGGATAGCACTGATATATTCTATAAAATAGCATTTGCCTCAAGTGATATGTTACCCGTATCACCTTCTTTTCCAAGACCCCCACATATCATTCATGTGTAAAAACTTTGAAGCTAAGGTCGCTCAGGTTAGGTTCTTATTTGTGGGACGACGCCAGTTTGTCATGTTGTCAAATGGAGCTGTTGGGGAATTTGCATAATGCATGCTGGGTATCGTAGTGAGAGAAAATTCATGAATTCTGTCAAACCGATGAGGCTGATTGCTGCATGACAGAACTTTACATAGCATGACGAATAACATATTGAACAGTTCTAGAATGAAAGCTTCACTTTGAATAAACATGAATTTATATTCTCATTCATTCAGCCATTATCAGGAAACCACAAAACAAGGAAACACAAAACAAGACGTTCACTGCCCTCGTTGTTTAGCCAGCAGAGATGAAATTAACTTAATGATTTGGTTTATATTATTACAATAGTATGTGATTAATGAACAGCTCTAACTGAATATTCCCAAATGCAGTTACTGTGTATTATATGTATAAGAAATTTGTTTTGAGATGTTAAACAGCTTAACATTTTCTTCTATCCAGGAATTGATTTTCTGCTCTCTCTGTACATTAATATTTACATCCGTCTATTTTCATCACTCACGTTCACAAATTGAGGTATGTTTGAAAACCTGGAAGCGTTTTAACCTCCAGCAGGAGCTGAAGTTGACAGATGATTGAAACGTCCACAGCGTCAGTGATTTCCCTCCCGCAGCGCTACAGTCAGCCTTTCTGTCTGCATTCCGACTTCCCACACATACAGAGAGCAATTACGTTAACTAACAGAGCTGCGCCTCAAACTCCTCCTGCCAGATGTACAATATGAAAACAAGACGTTTGTAGATTAACAATAGCGCTGCAACAATAAGCAAACAGGTGATCAGAGAGAATTAGCCTCAGTTAAAATTGTAAGCATAGAAAAAACCCACAAAAATGTATGAACTATACAAAAACAATTAAAAAAGGTGTTCAATAGACCTTCATCAAATCAACTGATCCCAGAATAGTTAACTGGGATTTTATCACTTCAACGCATCCCAAAGGTGTTCAATGGAGCTTCATCACACCAACTCATCCCAGTAGTGTTGGATCACTCCAGTGCATCCCAAAAGTGTTCAGTGCAGCTTCATCACTTCATCTCATCTCAAAGATGTTCAACTGGGCTTCATAACTCCAACTTTTTCCAAAGTTTTATGGAGCCTTATCACTCCAGCTCATTAAAAGCTTAAAAACTTCCGCTCATCCCAAATGACCTCAACAGGGCTTCATCTCTCCATCTCATCCCAAGGATGTTTAACTGGGTTTCATAACTCCAACTCATCCCAAATGTGGTTAGTGGGGCCTCATCACTTCAATTCATCCCAAACGAGCTCAACAGGGTTTCTTCACTTCATCTCATCCCAAAGATGTTCCATGGTTCTTCATAACTCCAACTCATCCCAAATGTGGTTAGTGGAGCCTCATCACTCCAACTTATCCCAAACAAGCTCAACAGGGCTTCATCACTTCACCTCATTCAGTTAGTGTTTGATGGAGATTCATCAATCCAGTGCATTCCACAAGTGTTCAGTTAAGCATCATCATTCCAGCTCATCCCAAAAATGTTCCATGGGGCTTCATAGCTCCAACTCTTCCTAAATGTGGTCAGCGGGGCTTTATTACTCCAACTCATCCCAAATAAGCTTAACAGGGTTTGATCACTCCAGGGCACCTCAAAGATTCAATTTAATGCAATTTAATTCAAAGGGGCTTTCACTGTTCCATCTCATCCCAAAAGTGTTCAATAGGACCTTCCACCTCACCTCAGTGGCATTCAATGGGGCTTCATTACTCCAACTCATCCCAAGTGTGTTCTTCACTCCAGTTTTTCTGCAAAGATGTCACCAAAAATGTAATCAATAGTGCTTAATCACTCCAGCTCATCCCAAATGGACTTAGAGCTATTCCTAGAGCATATCCCTGTTTGGGTGGGGAGGATGGTGGATCCAAGTGCAGAGCAGAATGGGAAGTATTATTATTATTAATTTTAATGTGTGTGTTGCCCTGCTAAATAATTGCGATATTACTTGTACTTTAGCTTAGAGTACTTGAAGAGTTTGAGATTAACTAAACTGCTTGATAGCCTAATCTAGGCTAGCATAAAGCCTTGCGGTGATATTGGACACTTTGGTTAGCCCATCCGACCAAGCTCAAGACCTCGCTTGATGCTCTACAATGACCAGTTGGCTTTTTAGGCGGCCAGCAAGCCCAAGCTTTCTCTGGCACTGTGGGAAACTGAACTGCAAGCTAAACTGTGACTCAAGCTATATTCCAAGGTACCCTGAGCCACCCACCACGCACACGAGCAACGACTCAGGCTTGCCACGAGGGGTTCTAAGAGGTTAAGGAGTGCACGCGTAGGCCCACCCTTCAGTTTACAATGTAGAAGAAGTTGAATCCTATGCTGTTTTAGTTTGTTCTAACTTTGGAAGTGGTTTATTGTCAACTTTTGTAAAGCTCAATATACAGACTTTAATTGTTTTAGAGCTTAAAGTCTTTTTATTTCTTAAATTCTATACTGCTTATCTTGGGATTTATTAAGCCAAATCTCCATATATATCATATTAGAGTGCTTTAAGTTATTTTTATTCTATCCAGAGAAGGGATCAGTATATTTACTGCCCAAATATTTGTTTGTAGGCACCGCCAGCGTACATTTTGCTATCCACAAGTTTTGATTTCTCAATGGATAAGTAGTATAATTATTTATAGCTAACGAAAAGTAATCTGCAGGACCCAGGGCACTATTACAGTACATTTCACTAAGTCAGTACATTATAACCAACAGTTATGGTCAGAGGAGCTTCATCACTCCAGCTTATCCCAAATATGGTCAGTGGGAACTCATTCCAAATGTAGTAATTAGAGCTTCATCACTCCAACTCATCCCAACTGGACTTAATCATTGAAGCTCATCCTAGTGGTTGTTCAATGGGGCTTCATCACTCTGATCCATCCCAAATATAATCAGTGGAGCTTCATCGCTCCAGTTCATCCCAAATATGGTAGAGGAGCTTCATAATGAAGTCATTGTGGCTTCATCGTCTAGCTCAGCTAAGATACAATTTCAGTCTATTTAATTTATGCAATAATAAAACTGGAGGCCGACTGGGAGAAGCCCCCTGTTGTCTGAGCAGAGGGGGGGGTTTTATTGACCATATTGTATTTCAGTGCAAGGCGTCAGTTTTTATTTACAAAGGTCAGTTTATGAAGCGGCTCACAGCAGCTCACTGTGACTGCCTGCTGCTCTCCGTCTGAAACAGGGCTCTGTGGAGGTTTATTGTAACTCTGTGGGTTTGTAATAGAGACTGTTCTACTTGGTGTCCAGCAGAGCTACATGCTTGTGTCTGATGCAGATTTGAGGTTCTTGAGGTCACTTGGCAACATTATTAAACTTAAAAAGCTGTTTGTTCCAGAAAGGAAGCTTTTATTTACTCAGTAAAACACTTTATTATTAAAATATTTAAACAGTATTAATGCTGTAAGTAGTGCTTTTACATATGCCAGTGTGTTTATTTAACCCTTTCCAAGCTTCTTATTGTGGAAACAACCCAGTATTATTTACAGTTCTCATCTAATACCTGCTTTGACTGCTCAGTACTTCATTAAGCAAAATCAAGATTACTGCTGAAGGAACTGAATACATTCATACAATGTCTGGGGCGTCCAGGAGAAATCTGGAACTACACTTTGTTCTTCAAACTGGAGCTCAAGATATGATCTACTTCTTTCACAATAAGATATTCATGTTACTTTGTATTGTATGTATGATTATTTACTGTTCTAATAATATCTGGTGCTCTTACTGGTGGGAATACACTTATTGATCAGATACAATCTTTTTAAACTATCAGCTTTAAACAAATGACAGTAATAACTAAGGACTGGTTTATATGAGCTCTCAGCAGAGGCTTGCACTGACCTGTCCTGTGGTCAGATGATCTGCAGATGATGAATGGACAGAATGATCTGTGATGTTCTACAGGGTGCTGATGGATTTGCACTGTGAACTTGGATGTGTATGTGACTCTGCTGTGATGTAGAAGACTCCCATCTGTGGCTGACGTTTTGAGAACTGTTCTGTGTGGAGTGTGTATCCCCCCGTGCTTGAGTGGGTTTCTTCCAGATACTCCAGTTTCCTCCTACAGTACAAACACATGCATGTTAGGTTGATCGCTCACTCTAAATTGCTCGTAGGTGTGAGGGTGTGCATGCGTGTGTGCTGTCTCAAGCCCGGGTATGTGGCGAGGGTTGTGTGAATTTAGCATGTAAGTGGACTCGCTGTGGTGCCCCTTGTAGAAGGGAAAAAGCCAAAAGATGATTTACAACATCTGAAACATCTGCCGCTTACGTCATGTTACAACGACAGTTACATGATTAATGGACCAATAGAAATGCAACAAAAAAACCTGATTCCATTGACTTACATTAAAAGCAAAGTTTTTATTTTGGAGATACATGTTTTTCAACTTTGTTCCAGCTCCAGATTGTCTGGTCTGATTGTGTGATTGGGGCTTGTGTACAGTTTATTAATCGGATGCACAGATTCCATGGAACAACAGATTTTTTCCAGAATGTTTTCCCATAGAGAATGACTAGGATGGAAAAGTGCATGCGAATCTACTGAACTTCTGCTCGGCCGACACACACAGTTTCACATACACTGACTCAGGGTAGACCCCGACCACAACTACAGTGTTGGTTCGACTCCCTCTTGTCTGTTTTTTTCCATTCCCCTTTTTTTCCATAGAGTCCCAGTTATTTTCAGTCACACCCAAAAATCATGGTTTCATTTAACCTACAGCCTGCAAACTGTCTGTGCTCACTCAGAACAGATCCCCAAACACACTGAACTGCACTCCTCTACTTGTTGTTCATTCATCCCTTGTTCCTTGCACTGCTTAAGCTGCTTAACCATCCTGCACTTTATTACTTTATTATTATTATTAGGCTGGCAGTTTCCAAATGTTCTCCACAATGTAGTCCATGTCGTGTTTTCCATCATGCTGGTGTGAAGCTGGTGTTAATAGATGGTGTGTTTGTTTACCATCTGCACTTTTCTAGTGTGTGATTTGATTGTTGCTTAGAGCCTGAAGCTTCAGAGAAAAGCCTGTAGCACAAAATGTTTAGCTACTGTTTCAGTTAATAACAGCCATAAATGATATAATCAGGAACGGAGACGGATTGTTATGTTATTGAGTGAAGACAAGCAGTGGAGGTGAGTGAAATGCTGAGGACTTAATTAACCAATGGCTAAAAAAACAAAGTCACACAAAACTTAAACTACAGGAAACACATGAGTTACACTATATTGTCAAAAGTATTCACTCATCTGACTTCACGTTCTTCTTCCAGAAGTGCATTAGTGAGATCAGACACAGATGTTGGATGAGAAGGCCTGGCTCACAGTCTCTGCTCTAATTAATTCTTTCACTAATGTGTGTAAAAGCAGTCTGCATGACTAGGTGCTGGTTTTATACACCTGTGATCATGGAAGTGATTGGAACTCCTGAATTCAGTGGTTTTGGATGGGAGAGTGAACACTTTTGGCAAAATAGTGTATTGATAAGATCAGTAAGAATCCCAAACACGGGTGTTGGATCCTGGATCTTGTTGAACATACATGTTTCCAATATCAGATCTTCGTACGCTTTAAAATCTATCACCGGTGTTCACCCCCAGATCACCTGTACACACTACAATACTCACTCCTACTGACCACCAGCACCATCAGGTCAGCTTCTCATTCACCAGTTCTCCTGTTTCCATCTTAAATGGAGTGGCAGGTACGTTCTGGCTCCTGCTGCACTATTTAAGGTGGAACAGAAAAACTGGTGAATGAGCTGCTTCACCCTTGTGCGGTCGGTAGGAGTGAGTATTGTATAGTGAACAGTTGATCTCTGGGTGTAGCTGCTCTATTGCACCTCTATGGAAAAGTGATAAAGGCGGGTGGGGAGGGATGAGGAACGTGGAGAGCTGGGATGAAAGTTAAGCAATCACAATATAACGCCACTGAGAATGTAATTCTAACATCAAGAAACATCAAGCAACACTACCAAGTGTACACAAGCAGTGAACATCATACACAGTAGGACTAAATCAGTGAGTTCCCAGTAAGGGCAGCCTGTTTCAGAAACTTGAGGTAAAACGAGCCGAGGCACAGCCCGGAGAAAGGCCTTTGACAGCCAGGAATGAGCTGTGACGCTCTACAGGGAAGATGGTACAGTGAGACTCCGTGAATGAGCTGAAACTGGAAGGATCAAGGCTGGAGGCGGCATGGCGAGGCACGACAGGGGTGCCAGCAAGACTGAGGCCACTGGAAGTCAAACTGTTGAAGGGCTCAACATGGGAGCAGTTGGCGAGCCAGTGTTTTGGAGGGAGAGGACTGCTCGCTGGGCAGTGCTGCCGTACCTGGCACAGCAGACAAACAGGTGCCAGGTTTGATGCTAGCTTTCACCTGTAAGAGACGTAAAGGGGTGTTTGCGCTGGCTGAGTGAATGTACTGTTACTGTCACCTGTACACACATAGGTGAAGGTAGTGCTACAGATAAGTTAAGGTAGTGATAGGAGTCTCACCCAAGGACTCTTATTGGTATAGTGTAAGGGGGCAGCAGCAGCATTGTAACACACTAATACTACACCAACCTTGTCTTATTCATAATGAGCTAAGGACCCACTGCTTTGGTCTATTCTTTAACGTTCATTATTCGAGTCTTCAGATCGGGTCCTGTATCCTTATATGGTGAGCATAAAAATAAATGCCTCTCTCTGTCTGATGTGTGTTCCTGGAGCTGGTTATTGGGGGTGTTGTGAGTTTGGAGTTTGTGTGTTAGATCAGTGTGATTCCTTTTAAGAGTCCACTGTGTTCTTGTGTGGGAGCCTCATTAATCTTACTCTCTGTCCTGCTGTCTAGATGCTGCAGACGCTCCAGGTGGGCACCTCTAGGATGAAGCTTTATTATCTACCTCTGCTGCTTTTTGTAAAAGAAAAAAAAGGATGAAAGGTGGTCCGGTTTAAATGAACTTCTTATTTATGCCTCGTCTGCTCATGTGTTTTGTTTACAGACACTCAGTCATGATTAACCCAATCGGATCACTGCTGCACAGTCTCCTGAGATAGAGATGCTTTTTGGACCATTTATTATCTGAGAATCTGAATATCACCGTGGTTGTATGAATGCAGTTGTGATTCAGGCTGTTGTCCTAAGTAACGTCTGGAAAGAAAGTCTACTAGTTGTACATGGATGTTGTTCATTATCTGAACATCTGGATAGAAAGTGTTCTAGTTGTACGCAGTTGTGCATCTGAATAGAAAGTCTTTTGGAAGTCTATGGATATGCATTTAGGTCCAGTATCTGAACATCTGGATAGAAAGTATTTGGAAGTCTAGGGACATGCATGTAGGTTCAGTATCTGAACATCTGCACTGAAAGTATTTTGGAAGTCTATGGACTTGCAGGTAGGTTCAGTATCTGAACATCTGGATAGAAAGTCTTTTGGAAGTCTATGCACATGCATGTAGGTCCAGTATCTGAACACCTGGATAGAAAGTATTTGAAAGTCTATGGGCATGCAGGTAGGTTCAGTATCTGAACATCTGGATAAAAAGTCTTTTGGAAGTCTATGGACGTGCAGGTAGGTTCAGTATCTGAACATCTGGATAGAAAGTATTTTTGGAAGTCTATAGACTTGCAGGTAGGTTCAGTACCTGAACATCTGTATAAAAAGTCTTTTGGAAGTCTAAGGACGTGTAGGTAGGTTCAGTATCTGAACATCTGGATAGAAAGTCTTTTGGAACTATATGGACTTGCAGGTAGGTTCAGTACCTGAACATCTGCATTGAACATTTTTTGAAAGTCTATGGATGTGCAGGTAGGTCCAGTATCTGAACATTGGGATAGAAAGTATTTTGGAAGCTTGTTTTGACACATATGGACATACAGTTATGGTTTAGTCAGTACCTAAACATCTGGATAGAATATATTTTTGGCATTTGCAGACACGCTGAAAGGGCTTACTACTTGAACCTATTTTGAAGAGCTGAGGACGTACAGTTCAGTATGTTAATGTCTCGATAGGACCATTTTTGGACGTATATGGATTTTTGGACGTATATGGATGTGCAGGTATGGTTTAACATCAGAATATCTGGAAAGGCTGCTGTCAGCTGAGGACTGGGCATGCAAAAGCTTGTAACGTCTGCAGTGGATGCTCAGATTCTTTGAAAGTGTCATCCTGTTTATTGTTATAAGGGTTTTCTTCCCCATGCCGCGTTAGTGTATGTCTGCAATTACCAGTCTGTGTCGTTTAGCGGAGGTGAGGAACAGTGTGTGACTGCGCTCGCTTGAAATGTCATATTACACACACATACACACACCAGCGGCTAACTCTCCGACTTTATTAGAAGCCGAGTTTCTGAACATTCAGCTTTCATGTTTCTCTGTGTTCACAGATCTGTGGGGTTTTGAGCTTCAGGCCACACAGGATTAAGAAACGTTGTTAATTCGAGCTGTCAGACAGAAGCAGCTGAAAGCTAAGTCTCACTGTGGAGGTGCTAAATTTGCTCCCCAGGAAAGCTCACATTGTCTTTGTGCTCTGTTTCAGCTCAAAGTGAACCTCTAAGAGAAGTTCAGAGCAAGTTATACATGTTGTTTCAACAGCCTCATAAAAAAGTACAGCCTCGCAAATGAACCGTAATAGCCTGTAATCTATTAGCCTCAGCTAACACTGCATGCTAAATTACTGTAGTGCTCTATTCTGAGTTTGTCCAACATGATTTCAGACACTTAGTGACTCAGTGTCAGCGTTCTGGACTGCGGAATGTTTTCATGACGTTCTCTGGACCCACTCATCCATGTGAAAGACACTCTCAATCCATGTGGGTCTGAACCCATCCTTGCAGATCACGTACACCATACATGCTGATGGTCTTCTCTGGGGCGGATGGGATCTTACAGCAAGACAATACAAGAAGTCACACGACTATAAATGTTCCACATTGGTTGGAAGAGCTGACCAAGACTTCCAAATAACCTCATTGGTTAAGACTTCAGGAGTTCAACTTAAAGTCCTGTGTGTGAGATTAACTACCAAATTAATTATGAAGTGGTAGATAATAATCACTCTAGTCCTTCTGGAGGTTCTAGATACATCACTGACTGACCTAATGTTTGGGTTTGGCTGAGAATGAATGGGACCCTATGGGAGGAATGAAGGATGAATAAAACGACAAATAGACGAGTGCAGGTCAGTATGTCTGTGGGTTAGTGCTTGAAGATCTTCCATAAAAGCATACAGGCAGTTTGGAAGCTGTAGGCTAAATGAAACCAAATGAAACCAAGGTTTGGGTGTATCCGAAAATGAATGGGACCCTATGGGGAGAAAAAAGAGATGGAAAAAGAATAACATATACAAACCCGAATCACACAATCAGACCAGATAAGACTAAGTTGAAAGATAGTGGATACATATAATATTATATAATATAAAATGTGCAGCTCTGATCAGAACTGATGTTAGGAGAAGGTTCAAGAAGCTGCTATAATGAAACACCTCTATACGTTATGTGCAGCTACGCTATGTGTGCAGGATTACACATGTTCAGTAGAAGCAGTTTTAAAGTTTTTCTGTGAAAGAACTGATAAAATGATCTCTGAGCAAATACGGTCCAGTCAGACAAACCAAACATGTCCAGAGTGTAATAAAACCTCACCCCACACCTTCTGACAGCGGCAGCTCATGTTCAGAACTCTGAGATATTGATCAAATGTCATATCGCGCTTCGCTAAAGCTCCTCTACAGCGTCCTGGAACCCTCCTCATGCCAGAAACACTTGATAGAGCTGGACGTTCCTTATTTGTACTCGTGCTTTGGGAGCCTGTGTTTATTCTCTGGCCGGCCGGCCGGTGGAGGCAAGGTCAGCGCTGAATGTTCTTGAGAAGCTCCTGCGTGTCACTCTAAGGGGCTTTTTGAAGATCTCACATGAAAGGAAAATCAGAAACAGCCTCCAAGGTGAGCAATAAAACTTCACTGTTTAACCCTCCAGATAATGACATCTGTCATCTGCCAGCTCTCAGGAGCCTGTTATCGCCAGAAAGAGAAGAAGCTTCTGGTTTATAGGAGGACCATCTGCATTGATCTGTAGAGGGAAACGTAGGGAGGACATTGTCCTGCAGACTGAAACTACCTCAATAGGTTCAACCAACCCTACGATGACTGAACTCACAGTTGTGGTTATTATATATATATATATCTGTTCTTTAATGGTCAGGACCCTCACAGGACCACCACAGAGCAGGTACTATTTGGGTGGTGGTCATTCTCAGCATTGCAGTGACTCTGACGTGGTGGCGATGTGTTAGTGTGTGTTGTGCGGGTACTAGTAGATCAGCGGTGTTGCTGGGGTGTTTAAACAATGTGTCCACTCACTGTCCACTCTATTACACACTCCTACTTTGCTGGTCCATCATGTAGATGTAGAGTCAGAGAAATTTTTGTGCCTAATGAGCGCAGTGGCCTCTATCATCCGTAAATCGAAGATGTTGGGAACCACCAGGACTTTTCCCAGAGCTGGCCAATCTGCGTGATCGGGGTAGAAGGGTCTTAATCAGGGTGGTGACCAAGAGCCCAAGGGTCACTCTGATGGAGCTTCAGTGTTGCTCTGTGAAGAAAGGAGAACCTTCCAGACGGACAACCATTTCTGCAGAACTTCACCAATCAGGCCTGTATGGTAGAACAGCCAGATGGAAACCATGCCTCAGTAAAAGGCGCAAAACAGTCCGTCTGGAGTTTGCCAGAAGACACTTGAAGAACTCTCAGACCATGAGCAACAAAATTCCCTGGTCTAATGAAACATAGACTGAGCTCAAGCATCATGTCTGGAGGAAACCAGGCAGTGTTCATCACCTGGCCAATACCATTCCTACAGTGAAGCATGGTCGTGGCATCATCGTGCTGTGGAGTTGTTTTTCGGCAGCAGGAACTGGGAGACTAGTCAGGGTCGAGGGAAAGATGAATGCAGCAATGTACAAAGACACTGTTGAGGAAAACCTGCTCCAGAGTGCTCTGGAACTCAGACTGGAGCAAAGGTTCATTCTCCAACAGGACAATGACCCTAAACACACAGCCAATATAATAAAGGAGTGCCTTCGAGACAACTCGAATGTTCTCAAGTGGCCCAGCCAGAGCCCAGACTTTAACCCGATTGAACATCTCTGAAAAGATCTGAACATGGCTGTGCACCGTCACTCCCCATCCAATCTGATGGAGCTTAAGAGGTTCTGCAAAGAAGAATAGGAGACACTGCCCAAAAATGGGTGTGCCAAGCTCGTAGCACCATACTCAGAAAGACTTGAGGCTGCAGTTGCTGACAAAGGTGCTTCAACAAAGTGTTGAGCAAAGGCTGTGATATTATGTTGATATTATGAGTTTTAAGACTGTAACATAACAACATGTGGATAAAGTAAAGCGCTGTGAATACTTTCCGGATGCACTGTGTATATATATATATATATATATATATATATATATATATATATATATATATATATATATATATATATATATATATGTGTGTGTGTGTGTGTATGTGTGTGTGTGTGTGTGTGTGTGTGTGTATGTGTGTTCTAAAAAAAATCAATCAGTTAAAGTAACTCTCTGGTGAAGAAAGAGAATAATAAAAGTTTAATGAAAGTAATGATGAAAGTTTTCAAGGTCATCCTCGTCAGCAAACTCTCCTTTTCAGATGCCAGTGTGACCTCGACTCGAGTTTCTTTATAGATTTGACCTGCAGCTCTGTGCAAAAGTTTTCGGCACTTGAGGATGTTATTATATTTAAAAAGTTATTGATAGTTTTCCAGAAAGGAAGCGTTTATTTACTTAGTAAAACACTTTATTATTAAAATATTAATATGATATTATAATAAAAGAATGAAAAACAGGAAATTTGCTGTTTTGATCTTAGATTTGTTCTAAATCCTGTTTTTGGTCTATTCCTGCTTGGAAATAGAGCAGTGGTCTCTGGCTAAACTAAACGGAGGGGCTTTTTTGAGATTTAGCTTCCTTCACTTGTGTTACTGGTTGTACTGCTGATATTTTGGATGCATGTTTAAAAGAACACACTCCTGATTTTGGTACAAGCTCACAGATCATAATGCACAATCCTATAAAACTCAGTGCTTAGACAAACTAACCAAGAGAGCATCTATATAACTCCACCCCAGGCCACAACTCCGCACTCTGTACATATGTGTGAATACAGATGAACATGTGTGCTAATAAAGCCAATAGGGAATGTGTAAAGGAGACGGGAGGATGAAGAGAGATAGGGCAGAATAGAAAACAGGTGTGTGAGAGTGATCAGAGCTAATCTGCAGACGCGTGTTGGTGTAAACGATGCACTAATTAGTTCACATTACAGAAATAAAACCTCCTGACCTTCAGTCAGACTGCACAATCAGACTGAGACCAATCTTCTTTCTATTTCAAGACTTCTCTCTCTCTCTCTCTCTCTCTCTCCCTCTCTCTCTATTTCTATACTACTCTCAACCTCTCTCTCTTGCTTTCTCTGTCTTTCTCTCTCTCCCTCTCCATCCATCTTTCTCTCCTTGTCTCTTGTTCTCTCCCTCTCTCTGTCCTTCTCTCTCACTTATTTTCTCTTTCTCTCCTCTTCTTTCTCTTTTTCTCTTCCCCTCTTCCTCTCTCTCTCTTTCTCCCTTTCTCTCTCCCTCTCTCTCTTGCTTTCTCTCTTTCTCTCCCCCATTCTGCTCCTTCACTCTATCCCTCTTTCAAACAGTAAAAGCAGATTTCAAAATGGCTGTAGACTGAATAAGTGGAGTTTATCTGCTGTAGACTGAATGGGTGGAGTTTATCTGCTGTAGACTGAATAAGTGGAGTTTATCTGCTGTAGACTGAATGGGTGGAGTTTATCTGCTGTAGACTGAATAAGTGGAGTTTATCGGCTGTAGACTGAATGGGTGGAGTTTATCTCCTGAAGACTGAATGGGTGGAGTTTATCTGCTGTAGACTGAACAGGTGGAGTTTATCTGCTGTAGACAGAATGGGTGGAGTTTATCTGCTGTAGACTGAATGGGTGGAGTTTATCTGCTGAAGACTGAATGGGTGGAGTTTATCTGCTGTAGACTGAATAAGTGGAGTTTATCTGCTGTAGACTGAATGGGTGGAGTTTATCTGCTGTAGACTGAATAAGTGGAGTTTATCTGCTGTAGACTGAATGGGTGGAGTTTATCTGCTGTAGACTGAATAAGTGGAGTTTATCGGCTGTAGACTGAATGGGTGGAGTTTATCTCCTGAAGACTGAATGGGTGGAGTTTATCTGCTGTAGACTGAACAGGTGGAGTTTATCTGCTGTAGACAGAATGGGTGGAGTTTATCTGCTGTAGACTGAATGGGTGGAGTTTATCTGCTGAAGACTGAATGGGTGGAGTTTATCTGCTGTAGACTGAATAAGTGGAGTTTATCTGCTGTAGACTGAAGGGGTGGAGCTTATCTGCTGTAGACTGAATGGGTGGAGTTTATCTGCTGTAGACTGAATGGGTGGAGTTTATCTGCTGAAGACTGAATGGGTGGAGTTTATCTGCTGTAGACAGAATGGGAAGAGTTTATCTGCTGTAGACTGAATGGGTGGAGTTTATCTGCTGTAGACAGAATGGGTGGAGCTAATCTGCTATAGACAGAATGGGTGGAGTTTATCTGCTGTATGCTGAATGGGTGGAGTTTATCTGCTGTAGACTGAATGGGGTGGAGTTTATCTGCTGTATGCTGAATGGGTGGAGTTTATCTGCTGTAGACAGAATGGGTGGAGTTTATCTGCTGTAGGCTGAATGGGTGGAGTTTATCAGCTGTAGACTGAATGGGGTGGAGTTTATCTGCTGTAGACTGAATGGGGTGGAGCTAATCTGCTGTAGGCTGAATGGGTGGAGCTAAACTGCTTTAGGCTGAATGGGTGGAGCTAATCTGCTGTAGGCTGTATGGGTGGAGCTAATATGCTGTAGGCTGAATGTATAGCGCTAATTTGCTGTAGGCGTAATGGGTGGAGCTAATCTGCTGTAGGCTGTATGGGTAGAACTAAACTGCTGTAGGCTGAATGGGTGGAGTTAAACTGCTTTAGGCTGAATGGGTGGAGCTAATCTGCTGTAGGCTGAATGGGTGGAGCTAAACTGCTTTAGGCTGAAGGTATAGAACTAATCTGCTGTAGGCAGAATAGGTGGAGCTAATCTGCTGTAGGCTGAATGTATAGAGTTAATCTGCTGTAGGCAGAATGTATAGAGCTAATCTGCTGTAGGCAGAATAGGTGGAGCTAATCTGCTGTAGGCTGAATGTATAGAGTTAATCTGCTGTAGGCAGAATGTATAGAGCTAATCTGCTGTAGGCAGAATGTATAGAACTAATCTGTTGTAGGCAGAATGTATAGAACTAATCTGCTGTAGGCTGAATGTATAGAACTAATCTGGGCTGAATGTATAGAACTAATCTGCTGTAGGCAGAATGTATAGAACTAATCTGCTGTAGGCAGAATGTATAGAACTAATCTGCTGTAGGCCGAATGTATAGAACTAATCTGCTGTAGGCTGAATGTATAGAACTAATCTGCTGTAGGCAGAATAGGTGGAGCTAATCTGCTGTAGGCTGAATGGGTGGAGCTAATCTGCTGTAGGCTGAATGGGTGGAGCTATATTGCTATGCTATACTGCTTTGTTATTCATGTAACAGCTCAATACTAAACCATACAGTGCAATAAGCCTCAGATTTTAAAGAGTTAATGATGCGAGCAGTGGAGATCCTTGAGGAACCTCTGGTACCAAGCCTAAAATTTTCACATCGCCAGCGCCATTCCCAAACGCCGCATCCACCCGGGACGCTTTTTGGAACGGCACGCCATTGTCTGCAAGTTAATTACCCACAACTCCCCTCTCCACAGTGGGCAGTGAGTGGCTACAGGCTGCCAACAGCAACCAGCCACCAGCCAAAAGGCCTGTTTGTTATGAGGCTGGTATATACAGGCATCTGCGGCAGTTTCTGGACAATAAGGGTCTGAAAATAAGACTTAATGTCTTCCCTTTGGAGTAATAACCACCAACAATTCCATAATTACTCCACAATTACAGCCGTTACCCTCTCCTGATGAGACGCTCACCTCCAGGTTGAAGGCCGTGGCGAATGTTGAAGCGTTCAGATGTTTGTTTTGTTCTCTGACGTACTGTGAACACTGAACACGGCAGCTGATTGTTTTAATAGCAAACAATTAGAGCATAAACTAACTGCATGAGCTGCTTTGACATTTTGGCTTTAAGCAAATTGGCAGCAAATCCATCCAGAAGAGCCATTAGAACAAGTGGTCATTGTTGTGGTACGAGCTGTTACAGTATTTCAGTAGTATATATATATATAGTAACGTATAGTGTTTAGGATAATGTGGTGCCTTAAATGTGTTTCTCAGACTTATATAGCATGTCATGTTATATTATGGGAACAGTTGGTAATGTAATAACATTACACCAATCAGCTATAACATTAAAACCTCCTCCTTATATCTGCACTTATTGTTCAGTTTGTCCCTCTTCTTCTCTCTCACTCTCTCTCTCTTGCTCTTTCTCTTTCTCTCTCCACCCAACCCCTTCAATCTCCCTTTCTGAAACGGCAAAAGCAGATTTTAAAGATCAACCACAGCCTGAACTGCTATAGGCTGAATGGGTGTGAATGGGTAACTGTGTGATCAGATGGAAACGTTTAGGATCACCTGATGAGGAGAAGGTACTGGTTTATTCTGTTTTTTTGATATTGTGGCCTCAGACGGAGGAATCACACTCGACACTGGGGTCGGCTTTTATATAATCTTCAGATATATTTAGGCCAAATATATGGACTGTGGTCCCACGGTGGTGTAGTGGTTAGTATGGTGGTGTAGTGGTTAGTATGGTGGTGTAGTGGTTAGTATGGTGGTGTAGTGGTTAGTACGGTGGTGTAGTGGTTAGTACGGTGGTGTAGTGGTTAGTATGGTGGTGTAGTAGTTAGTATGGTGGTGTAGTGGTTAATACGGTGGTGTAGTGGTTAGTATGGTGGTGTAGTGGTTAGTACGGTGGTGTAGTGGTTAGTACGGTGGTGTAGTGATTAGTACGGTGGTGTAGTGGTTAGTACGGTGGTGTAGTGGTTAGTATGGTGGTGTAGTGGTTAGTATGGTGGTGTAGTGGTTAGCACGGTGGTGTAGTGGTTAGTATGGTGGTGTAGTGGTTAGCACGGTGGTGTAGTGGTTAGTATGGTGGTGTAGTGGTTAGCACGGTTGTGTAGTGGTTAATACGGTGGTGTAGTGGTTAATACGGTGGTGTAGTGGTAAATACGGTGGTGTAGTGGTTAATGCGGTGGTGTAGTGGTCAGCACGGTGGTATAGTGGTTAATACGGTGGTGTGGTGGTTAGTATGGTGGTGTAGTGGTTAGTATGGTGGTGTAGTGGTTAGTACGGTGGTGTAGTGGTCAGCACGGTGGTGTAGTGGTTATCACGGTGGTGTAGTGGTCAGCACGGTGGTGTAGTTGTTAGTATGGTGGTGTAGAGGTTAGTACAGTGGTGTAGTGGTTAGTACAGTGGTGTAGTTGTTAGTATGGTGGTGTAGTTGTTAGTATGGTGGTGTAGAGGTTAGTACAGTGGTGTAGTTGTTAGTATGGTGGTGTAGTGGTTAGTACGGTGGTGTAGTTGTCAGCACGGTGGTGTAGTGGTCAGCACGGTGGTGTAGTGGTTATCACGGTGGTGTAGTGGTCAGCACTTCTTTCCCCTCACAGCAAGACGATCTGGGTTGGATTCCCGGTCCGGGCTTTTCTGTGTGGAGCTTGAGTGGGTTTCCTCCGGGTACTCTGGTTTCGTCCCACAGTCCAAACACATGCATGTTCGGTTGATCACTCACTCTAAACTGCCCGTAGGTGTGAGTGTGTGTGTGAGAGTGTGTTGGCCATGTGATGGACTGGCAACCTGTCCATGATGTACCCTGCCTTCACCCGATGCTGGGATTGGCTCCAGCCCCCGTGACCCTGACCAGCAGGATAAAGCGTAAGATAATGGATTGATAGATGTGTAAGATAACAGATGTATTGTTGTAATTTTATGTAAAATATTAAACTATATAATTTCTACAAGTCTTTCTGAAGTGATGAGGTATAATCCTAAATTTATTTCAGTATTGAGCAGTATTGAGTTTTTTTGTTTCTCAACTCACTGTCCACCCAGTTATGTTTGACCACTGCTGTTTGTGTCCTGGCATCGTTACTAGAGCTCACATCATCTGTTTGGAGGGAAACAAGCCTGGACGGTGAGCGGCTCCTCGTTTTAATGCTCATTTTGTCTTATTTGGTCTTTTCAGTCTGATATGGTAAACATGTCCATCCTGTCAGGAGACATACGTGAAAAGCACTAAGATTTCCTGATATTAATATCATTATTTTATAATCCACATAATGTCTGATGGCACTTTATGCCAGTCTGGGTTTGCTCACACAGTGGATAATGACTAACTGGATAACAAAGATTCCACCCTGTTATCGTCCACCCTGTTACCACCTAACAGGGTGGACATGTATATAACAGGGTGAAGATCATAGTGTGTCTATGTACAGTACTGTGGTACCTGCAAATATTGCAATTTAAAAAATTATTATTATAAAATAAATAGAAATTATATTAATATATTATATAAATATATTTTCACTAGAGAATGTGCGTGTGTTCACTTGTGTGTGTGTGTGTTTCACTGTACGAATGGGTTAAATGTGAGGTCAAACTTCTCTGCGAGCACACAGTTCTAAACTCTATAAGCTCTAAAATTGATATAATAGTTGTGTTTTGTGTGTGTAGTGTTTGTTTAACCATTTCTAAAACTCTCCTGAGGGCAGCTCAGCCTTAATCTTACCATGAAGTGTTTTTATTATTCAACACTGAAGGCTTTATTATAGCCGTGCTGGTGATTGAATTGAACAAATCCATATGACGGCTGTAGATGTCCAGGAGACACCTGGAAATAAGTTTTCTTCTTCAAGGCAAATCACAGGATTTCAAATAATTATATTTATTTATACAGTATATTTTTAAATAAGACATTTCTGCCACTTGTTACTGTATTTTTAGGGTTTTTTGCATCGATCATAATAATATATTTTCTTATTACCATCAAATACACACCTACTGCATAATAAAGATGCTTTGAATAATTTTCTTAAGTGTCCAAGACATCTGGACTGTACTGCATGTTTTATGTAGCTTTAATATTCTAGTTGTTTGGAATTATAACAGAAATATTGATATCAAGTGTTCATGTATTAAAGAATTCGGTGCAGCTAAGAAACAAAAGCGCTACAGGGAGCACCGGGATTCTGATCCTAAAGGGGGGAAGCAGTACCTACAAAGAAAGAGAGAAAGAGAGAGAGAGAGAGAGAGAGATGGTGGAGAGACAGGCAGATAGGCAGAAAGAAGAGAACTGCCAAAATCAGTGAAAGAGAATAAAAGGGCACTGAGGGAGAAATGGAGACAATCTAGAAGAGCAAGCAGAGCAAATGCTGGTGTGTATGAACCAAAGCATTCCACCAGAAAGTGTGACGGCTTAAACATGCAAACATAGCAGCACCTGAATATACTTTCAAAGGCACAATGCGTGTTTATACAAGGAGTAGGTTTTAATGTTGACTACAGTTTTATTCCATAAAAAGGCCTATCAGACAATTATATATATATATATATATATATATATATATATATATATATATATATATATATATATATATATATATATCTGAAAGGCCTTTGTTGTCTGGAGTCAGAGTAATTTGCAGGGATTACACAAGTGCTGGTCTCTGGAGTGAAGAATGCTGATCCTTTAGTGAACAATCTCTACAGCAGCACATTAAAAAAAAAACCAGTACTGCCCCCATTAGAATGCTGGTGTTTGAGAAATGACCAGGCTGAACATCAAGGTACAAATATGAGGAGCATGTTTATCGTACAAAAGGATCAGCCGGAGACAAGGTCAAGCAGCCGTGGATCGATAGCAGCAAATGAAAACATTGTACGCTGGAGTAAAAGACATGGAAAGGCAAACAGAGGTCATATCTGAGAAGAAGAACACAAGAGCAAGTGTCACTGCTGGCTCTGCCGTGAGCGCTTCTCCTCATCACTGATTCCACCTGTGCGTCCTGTTGCATCATCAATGTTCGTGCATAACACTTTCTGTTGCTTGGAGCTCCAGATACTAACCAGGCAAATTATATTACATTGAAATGCCAAACAAGTTCTGGATACACTATATTCCCAAATGTGTTCACTCTCCGCCACAAAGTGGTAGCCACGTACAATGACAGAGCGGTTCAGACATCACCAACTTTCTGCAGAGGCAATCACTACAGACCTCCAAACTTCATGTGGCCTTCAGATCAGCTCAAGAACAGAGCGTAGAGAGCTTCATGAAATGGGTTTCTATATGAAGTTTGGGGTGGAAGAACTTGACTGGGCTACACTGAGTCCTGACCTCAGCCTGATAGAACATCTTTAGGATAATTCAGAGCGGAGACTGTGAGCCAGACCTTCTCATCCAAAATCAGTGTCTGACCTCACAAATGGTCTTCTGGAGGAAGAACGGTCAAACATTCCCATAAACACACTCCTAAACCATATTCCCAGAAGAGTTGAAGCTGTTATAGCTGTAGAGGTTGGGCCAACATCATATTAAACCCTATGGACTAGGAATGGGACAGTGAAGACAGACGAGCGAGTACTTTTGGCAGTACAGTGTATAAATCAATCAATCAACCAACCCTTTATTTTTACTAGGGAATACATTGAGGGAGACCCTTATTTACAGTGTTGCTGAGCATTACAATTTTTAAACAAAAAGGGATTAAAAATAAAATAAAATTAATTTTAATTAGTACTTAAAATGTAAAAGAAACAATAAGAAGAGACAAAATGAAGTAACATAAATCGTAAAAGAAAAACAAATGAAAACTGAATAAGAAACTAAATCCAAGAATAAGAAGTAAAAAATAAGTCAATAAAATAGATATAAATATAGTAGAAAAACATGAAATATTAAAGTTATAGTTATAAAAATCAAGATAAAAGAATGGTAAAATAAATTAAAATAGAAAAATACTACTGAATATCAAAAACATAAATGTAAATGTAAATAACAGTTTACTAAAATTAAATAAAACAGTGGCAGGTCATGTGGAGGTGGTTAGAAATTAAGAGTATAAACTGTAACTGTATAGGTTGGGGGGATACATTAGCCACAGTGCAGTGTCATTATTTTAGGTACTACTGGAACTGCTCTGTTGTAATTTTTGCTTGAAATTATGTCACTTCAGATGGATTTTCTACATAGGGGGCGCTATAACACTCATAATGTCTCTGGTTTACATTGTTCACAGTCACTCAGAATCAGTTTAACTGAGAACCACGAGGAGCTTTTAACTAGTACCAAAAGTTTTTGTTCATGAGGAGAAAAACACAAGAAACCGATCAAAAACCAGCAGCAGTACTGTCTGACCCTTTCTGGTCCAGTTTCTTGTGGCTGTAGGTTTAAATTTCTCACCTGTGACCAGTCACATCACCCACAGACCAGCTGTTCACTCTACAATACTTACTCCTGCCGACCGCACGAGGGTGAAGCAGCTTGTTCCACCTTAAATAGTGCAGCAGGAGCCAGAACGTACCGGCGACTCCATTTAAGGTGGAAACAGGAGAACTGGTGAATGAGAAGCTGACCTGATGGTGCTGGTGGTCAGTAGGAGTGAGTACTGTAGTATGTACAGGTGATCTGGGGGTGAACACTGGTGATAGATTTAAAAGCGTACGTTACGGTAAGTAAACAGCGTAATGTTAATGATGAGAGGGGCGGAGGTGAGTGTTGGTTGCTGGTTAATCCACAGGACAGTAGAAGAAAACCAAACCACAGACATTGTTGAGCTCCTCTGTAACGAGATCCACCAACCGCCAACATACAAGCTGTAGCTCAACACTTTAGTATGTTGTGGTTTGTTTTCTTATTGGTTTTTATATCTGCTGCTCATTAGCAGCTCATCTTTCAGTTCAGTTCAAATCTCTCTTCATCACATCAGCATCACCTCTAACATCTACTGTGATGTTCTGTTTGTATCTTTCTCTCTTGATATCCTCTAAACTAGTGCAGCACAGACTCCTTACCTCCATCTCCTCCATTCCAGGATGATGAGAGAAGGACTTCATGATGAGTTATAGTAGGAAACGAGTATATCTGGGTTTTGGTTGATAAGCTGGAACTGAGAACAGGTGTTCCAGCATTAGAAACAGGTGCCAAAGTTTAGGATGTTGATAATCCTGAGCGTTAATAGTCCAGTGAAACAGTAGAACTGGCAACACAGACGAGAAGACCGGATGAAACAGACCCACAGAGACTACAGACACAATGCCAACTGGGGAACTGAAGAAACACAGGGGCATATATATAAACACTAATGACAAGGGACGCCTGTAGGCACTAAATGAGGGCCAGATCAGGAACTAGTAACAAGTAAGACAAGGCAGGACAAAGGAGGAGCCAAGATCAACAACAGCACATGGCAGGAACCTAAAGGAAAGTAAACCAAGACAGAAACAGATGAATACCAAGGCAGAGCTAGACAGGATGTAACAGCTAATCAGGAGCTAGGGGTTGGTGGATGGGGCATGGAGAATGGGGTGTGGGGGTTGTTGGAGATGTATAGTGTGTTGGATTATATTGGTGTTTTTTTAAATGGTGGTGATTGGTTGGACAATGGTGTTGTTTGGTTGGAGAAAATGGGGACTGGTTGAAGAATGTTAATGTGTTTTGTGGAAAATGATGGTGTCTGGTGTAGAAGAGCATTGTTTTGGTGGTGTTTGATAGAGAATTGGGGTTTAATGGAGAATGACATTGTTTGGTGGAGAACAGGGGAATTTATTTGGAGAATAGCGGTGTTTGGTGGAGAATGGGGATGTTTCATGGAGACTGGTGGTGTTTGATGGAGAATGGGGATGTTTCATGGAGACTGGTGGTGTTTGATGGAGAATGGCATTGTTTGGTGGAGAATTGGGGAGTTTATTTGGAGATTAGTGGTGTTTGGTGGAGAATGGGGGTGTTTAGCTGGAGAATGGTGGTGTTTGATAGGGGAATGTGAGTGTTTGGTGTAGAATTTGGATGTTTGGTTGGAGAATAGTGAAGGTTGGTCTTAAATGGTGCTGTTTGATTTAAGATAATGGTGTGTGAGAAGAATGGCATTCTTTGATGGAAAATGGAGGAGTTTCACTGGAAAATGTTGGTGTTTGATGGGGAATTGAAATTGTCAGTTGAGGAATGGTTGGTGGATTGTGGGAGAAAGGTAGTGTTGGATGTTTAGCATAGAATTGGGGTGTTTGGTTGGAGAATGGCACTGTTTATTAAAAAACGTTCATGGTTGTTTGGAGAATGGTGGTGTTTAGTGTGGGAAAGGTGTTTATTGTGGAATGTGGAAGTTTGGTGTAGAATGGTGGTGTAGGAGAATGATGGTGTTTGGTCAGAGAATGGTGGTGTTCTTGTTAGTGGATGTGGGGAATGAAATAATGTAGGTTTGTGCTTTGTGAATTATAGTGTTTGTTTGAAGAATGTTGGTGATTGGTTGGAGAATTGTAAGGTTTGGATGGGAAATGTTGGCGATTGGTTTGAGAATGTTGGTGAAGCTGAAGAATGCTGGGCTGGTGGTATCTGAGCTTTAGTTCTACTGCTGTTTAAATACACACTGCAGACTGATTTAAAGTGAGCAGCAAGATGAGACAAACTAATGACCCTGCTTTAATGTCTGAGTGAATCTTTCTTTTTAATCGTCCCCAGTTTGAGGATGAACTGATTGTTATTGTTGTTCCATCATCAACAACAGTCTTTTGGTTTATATGAAGGATCATTAAAAAATCATCATGAAACAGAGCAGCACTTCAAATGCTGGCAAAGTAGACGGTGTTCAGGTCTATCAGACGTCGACTGCAATTACTGATCCCGCTCCCTCTAAAAATAACTTAGAGAGACAGAGAGAGATTCAGAGAGAGCCTGAAAATAAATTAAGCATGTATGAATTAAAACAAACACAAGGTGACATTTATTAATGGGACATTCTTAAATAATACAAAACATTTCTGATAACAAAGAAAGTAATAAATTAAAATGAAAGAGTAAAAACAACTCTCAGAATAAACAAAAGAGTATGAGGGGAAAGTGCAAGCTACCTTAAAAATCCTTAATTTTGTAATAATAAACAAAAGCCATTATAATGTTATTAGAAAACATGTTGTTTTCATCTTCATGAGCATAAAACCTTTTGCAAAACAATTATTTGTTAAACAGACAAATATAACAATATAACAATAGTGTGAACAACAACACACCAACATTAATTAGTTGCAGTCACGGTCATTAGCAAACCGGTTAAAACAACACTGACCTACTGGTACTGTGAAACAGCGAAGTTAATGTTCTCTAGCTGTCCAGCAGAAACACAGCAAGTTCCTTATTCCATTGTCATCCATTTCAACTCTCCATGCAGCTGATATCTGTTTCTTTTTCACCAGCTTTTTGTTTAAGTTTTCCCATTTCACCTTAAATTGTGCAGCAGTTGGCTACACTCTGATGTCCCAGCTTCTTGTTTGAGTTTCCCTGTTCCACCTTAAATGGTGAAGCAGTTAGGCTACACTCTGGTGTCCCAGCTTCTTGTTAGAGTTTTCCTGTTCCACCTTAAATGGTGAAGCAGTTAGGCTACACTCTGGTGTCCCAGCTTCTTGTTAGAGTTTTCCCATTCCACCTTAAATGGAGCAGCAGTTAAGCAACACTCTGTTGTCCCAGCTTCTGGGTAGAGTTTTCCCATTCCACCTTAAATGGAGCAGCAGTTAAGCAACACTCTGTTGTCCCAGCTTCTTGTTTGAGTTTTCCCATTCCACCTTAAATGGTGAAGCAGTTAGGCTACACTCTGCTGTCCCAGCTTCTTGTTAGAGTTTTCCCATCCCACCTTAAATGGTGCAGCAGTTAGGCTACATTCTGGTGTCCCAGCTTCTTGTTTGAATTTTCCTGTTCCACCTTAAATGGTGAAGCAGTTAGGCTACACTCTGCTGTCCCAGCTTCTTGTTAGAGTTTTCTCATTCCACCTTAAATTGTGCAGCAGTTAGGCTACACTCTGGTGTCCTAGCTTCTTGTTAGAGTTTTCTCATTCCACCTTAAATTGTGCAACAGTTAGGCTACACTCTAGTGTCCTAGCTTCTTGTTAGAGTTTTCCCATTCCACCTTAAATGGTGCAGCAGTTAGGCTACACTCTGGTGTCCCAGCTTCTTGTTAGAGTTTTTCTGTTCCACCTTATATGGTGAAGCAGTTAGGCTACACTCTGCTGTCCCAGCTTCTTGGTAGAGTTTTTCTGTTCCACCTTAAATGGTGCAGCAGTTAGGCTACACTCTGCTGTGCCAGCTTCTTGTTAGAGTTTTCCCATTCCACCTTAAATTGTGCAGCAGTTAGGCTACACTCTGGTGTCCCAGCTTCTTGTTAGAGTTTTCCCATCCCACCTTAAATGGTGAAGCAGTTAGGCTACACTCTGCTGTGCCAGCTTCTTGTTTGAGTTTTCCCATTCCACCTTAAATGGTGCAGCAGTTAGGCTACACTCTGCTGTGCCAGCTTCTTGTTTGAGTTTTCCCATTCCACCTTAAATGGTGCAGCAATTAGGCTACAGTGGTTATATTCAGACATCACAGGTACCAGAATTCAACAGCAGCACCATTTAAGGTGGAATGAGAAAATTCAAATGTATTTTTTGAATGTAATGTTTCATTTTACTGTGTAGTGGGACTAAATTCTCCTGCGTGTGCCTGTATGGTCTGCTTTTCTTGGTCGTTTTAAATTCTTGAAATGAATATAATTTGTGTCAGTTTGCTGATTAGAAAGTAGAATAAAGTTTTGTTGGAAATCGTACGATAGGTAATATAGCCAGCTTGGCTGCTTTCGGAAGGTAAATACACAGCCAGTAATGCTGCTGAATGGAGAGTCATGGGAGAGCTGAGCCAATTGATCTGATATCCTGTAAAGAGCCTGAATGACCATCAAACTGAGATACTCAGTCCAACAGCAACTTCGGTTACATAGCCGATAGCAACCTGAGAGAGACCACTAGATGAAAAGCAGAACAAGTTAAATCACTCTGATGTCCCTCCTGTCACGGTAGCTACGTCACCGGAAGTGGATAAAACACTTGAAAGTAATTCTGGCCTGTCTGAAAAAGTCAGGGAAGTTTGAGATCACAGCGATCAAGTCTGCTTCCTGTATCAACTCGTTCTGAGGGTTCTTCTTATAGAGGGGTCAGAAACAGCAGAACTTTCCAGGAACAAAAGTATTATATAAGGTCTTTATGTACGTTCTACCCTGATGGAAACCTTGATCCCGGCTCCTCTGCAGGAACTCAGAGTGAATGGACCTCAGACTCACCTTTACACCTCACCCAGCGTCTGTATCTGCCTGTATGAAGAACGCCAACACAGCGTGACTCTGAAGGTCAAGTGTATTATTTAATGCAGAGAAATTACATACAAGCAAAAGAAGATCTGACTATCAGAGACGCTCTGGAAAATCTAATCAGCAGCTCTGCTGAAAGAAAGTCGTTGAAAAATTACATATTAAAGCAACCTTTAAATTTAAATGACTACACTGAGAGATTTCATATGCTAGAAAATATGAACAGTCCTATGCACTAAAATCTAAAATATTAGTCCATAAACAACCTCAATAAAAACACTCCTATACACCAGAATAGGAGATATTAGTCCATAAACACTCTCAATAAACACTCCTATACACTAGAATAGGAGATATTAGTCCATAAACACTCTCAATAAACACTCCTATACACAAGAATAGGAGATATTAGTCCATAAACATCCTCAATAAACATTTATATACACTAGAATAGGAGATATTAGTCCATAAACACCCTCAATAAACACTCCTATACACTAGAATAGGAGATATTAGTCCATTGACACCCTCAATAAACACTCATATACACAAGAATAGGAGATATTAGTCCATAAACACCCTCAATAAACACTCCTATACACTAGAATAGAAGATATTAGTTCAAAAACACCCTTAATAAACACTCATATACACTAGAATGGGAGATATTAGTTCATAAACACCCTCAATAAACATTTATATACACAACAATAGGAGATGTTAGTCCATAAACACCCTCAATAAACTCTCATATACACTAGAATAGGAGATATTAGTCCATAAACACCCTCAATAAACACTCCTATACACTAGAATAAGAGATATTAGTTTATAAACACCCTCAATAAACACTCCTATACACTAGAATAGGAGATATTAGTCCATAAACACCCTCAATAAACACTCCTATACACTAGAATAAGAGATATTAGTTTATAAACACCCTCAATAAACACTCATATACACTAGAATAGGAGGTATTAGTCCATAAACACCCTCATCCTTGGTTGTTTATGTAAATACTGAATCAGTGGTGTAAGAGCTGAAGATCATGTTTCTTATTATTTGAAAGTGTAAATGCTTCAACGTGCTCTTGGTTTTAAGGCTTTGATACGCTTTTGTAACTTCTTGGTAAACGTATGTATTATTCAGCTCCTTTGAAGCTGTGAGCATGAATAAATAAGAGTTAAACCCAGAGAGAGGGTTTAGAGCAGCTCTGGTCTGGCCGAGATCTTTGTGTGAAGACTCTTTAGGGAACTCTGGCTCGTGTTCTTCTACATTAAGAATGTTTTTTAGAGATGTGAGGTCTGAACACTGAGGGACTGAGGGACAGATTTCAGTTCCCTAACAATTAATATGATGATTTCATTTCAAGATTTTCCTCAATTTAGTGTTTGAGATTCAGAGTGGGTTTGATGTGAAATGGTTCAGGGGGTGATGATGCTTACCGTGGTGGGGATATTTTTTTTTACAGTGGTGGTGATGGTGTTTACAGTGGTGGTGATATTTACAGTGGTTCAGATGTTGTTTACAGTGGTGGTGATGTTGTTTACAGTGGTGGTAATGATATTTACAGTGGGTGTGATGTTGTTTACAGTGGTGGTGGTGATGTTTACAGTGGTTGTGATGTTGTTTACAGTGGTGGTGATGATATTTACAGGGGTTCAGATGTTGTTTACAGTGGTGGTGATGTTGTTTACAGTGGTGGTAATGATATTTACAGTGGGTGTGATGTTGTTTACAGTGGTGGTGGTGATGTTTACAGTGGTTGTGATGATGTTTACAGTGGTGGTGATGATATTTACAGTGGTTCAGATGTTGTTTACAGTGGTGGTGATGGTGTTTACAGTGATGGTGATGGCAACCAGGGGTCATCATGTCTACAGCACAAATATACACATATTATTTACTATGGAACCCACCAGCGTAGCACCTGCTTCAGTTTGTTTTGGTTGTTTGCTCTTCTATCACCTGCTGCTAGTTTATGTATCCTACCTGTCCCAGGTGTTCCCCTGGTGCTTATGTACCTCTGAGTTTGCTCCTTTTGTCTAGCATTGTTGATATTTGATGTTTCTGATGTTCCTCTGACTGCTTCCAAGTTGCATGTGTCTTCTGAGTTTATGTGGATGTTGCTGTCAAAATCTGCAACATCTGAAAAAACTAGGTTTTCTTTGGGGAATATTTTAACCTCACAGCGTCCTGGATGTATTCCTCCAACAGTTTAAGACTGGTGTTTGGTGTTTAAGACTGTAGTTTAAGACCGAAATCTTCTCTAAGCTATCATAAACAGCGTCACAGACCACCACTGTGAACAGTTCTGACTCAGAAAGTTTCTCTAGAACTGAGTGTTTCACACAAAGCCACTGTTTTGATCAAGTATGTAGAATTTCTTAACAAAACCAGAGAAGTTCTCCTTTGAACAGCACGCTGGGGTTAAACTTGGGTTAACTGGCCAACTGAGAGTGCACTGTTTTTGCGCACCCTTGTGGAAGGTGTCCTGGTTATGAGGCTAATAGTGATTACATGGTGCTGAATGTTTAAATCAGCACACAGATAAACAGACACGTCTAACTGCTCATGTAGCTTCTTCTTAACTCTATTCTCCATCACTCCTTCAAGACATTTCCCGTTCATGAGCATCAGTTCTTTCCTTAAGTGATTGGATGTGAGCAGCACTGCAGTGTGTGCAGATCTGCACAGTGTAGTTATTAGTGAACAGAAGCTGGTGGGCTCTGACAGCTGTGTAATTATGAAATGCTGAACTGTTTTCTTCGTCAATAAAACCCGGAGTTTAGTTTGTTCTCCACAGTTGTTGCTCCAGGAAGCCTCATTTAGTCACATAAACAAGGCAACAGAGAAACCACCAGTATCACAATTCAACCAACATAACCAGACCACCTTCAAACCATCTTCATCCACAAGCATCACAGACCATCACAAGAAAATTACCATCACTAGAACATCATCCTCCAAGATCACTAGAATAGCTCTGACCACCAATACACACCAGGCCAACTGTGACCACCGTTAGTAAACCACCATCATCCATAAACAGCACCAGACCACCATAAACCACTAACATCACAAAACACCACCATGAGACCATCATGTACCAGACCACTTGTGACCACCACCACTAAACCACTGTTATCCACAAACATCATTGGAACACATCTGACCACCACCATTCAAGTTCACCAGAACACTTCTGACCACTACCACTAAACCCCCATCTTCCAAGATCACCAGAACACCACAAACCAGAACACCTTTGACCTCCCTCACTAAATCATCCACAAACAGCATTGGACCGCCAAAATCCACTAACATCACCAGAACACTCCTGGCCATCATCCATCTTCATCAGAACATTACCATTCACTAACATCACAAGAACACCTATGACCACTAACCACAAACAGCCCACCACAAACAGCTCTACCATCATCCACCAAGATCACCAGAACAGCTCTGAACACCATCACTAAACGATGACCATCCACAACAGCACTGGACCACCATCATTCACAAAGCACTGGACCACCATCATTCACAAACAGCACTGGACCACCATCATTCACAAACAGCACTGGATCACCATAATCCATAAACATCACCAGAACACCTCTAAGCACCATCAAACATCATGAGAACATCACCATTCACTAACAGCACAAGACTACCACCATCCACCAAAATCACCAGAACAGCTCTGACCACCATCCACAAATATCCCCAGACCACCCAGGATCACCAGAACACTTTTGAACACTTTCCACAAACATCACCAGAACACCAGCACCTCCCAACCTCAACAGACCGCAATAATCCACAAACATCACCAGACCACCTACATGGACCTGCAGGACTGTAGTTGCAGCAGTGAGGTGATGGCACCAGCTCCACCAGAGCACAGTCAGAGTTACTGCTGGTCTACTGAACAGGAGCAGCACATTCAGTATACTTCAGCACCAGCAAGTGTGGGACAAACTCCTGAACACCTGTGTTATTTGTTGTTCTGCATCTTAAGAATCGACCAATCAGATCTTGCACACAGTCCATAACTGCCCCCCTCTGTTAAAACTAGCAGTGCAGCTGAATTCAGGTCGTAATGAAATGAAGTTTAATGCACAGTAAATACGTCACTTAGAAGTGTCTGATTTTGGCTTCACTGGACAAAGAACACAAGTCTAAATATGTAATTCTTAAAATAAGGGCCTGTTTATTTATTTATTTGTTTGTTTAATTATATTAATGGGCAGTGATGCAAGTTTATCTGCAATGTGTTCTAGACTTTTTAATATTCAGGTAAATATACAGTGCATCTAGAAAGTATCCACAGCACTTCACTTTATCCACATGTTGTTATGTTACAGTCTTATTCCAAATTAAATAAATATTTCCCTCAAAATTCTACACCCAGCCTTTGCTTAACACTTTGTTGAAGCATATTTGTCAGCAATTGCAACCTCAAGTCTGTTTAAGTATGATGCTATAAGCTTGGCACACCTATTTTTGAGGAGGTTCTCCCGTTCTTCTTTGCAAAACCTCTCAAGCTCCATCAGGTTGGATGGGGAGTGACGGTGTACAGTAATGTTCAGATCTCTCTAGAGACGTTCAGTCGGGTTCAAGTTTGGGCTCTGGCTGGGCAGCTTGAGAACATTCACAGAGTTGTCTTAAAGACACTGTTGGAAGATTAACCTTCAGCCCAGTCTGATGTCCAGAGCACTCTGGAGCAGGTTTTCCTCAACAGTGTCTCTGTACATTGCTGCATGCATCTTTCCCTCGACACTGACTAGTCTCCCAGTTCCTACTGCCGAAAAAAAAAAAACAGCAAGATTTTGCCACCACCATGCTTCCCTGTAGGGATGGTATTAGCCAGTTGATGAGCATTGCCTGGTTTCCTCAAGACATGACGCTTGGCATTCAGGCAAAAGAGTTTAAGATCTATCTATCTATCTATCTATACATCTATCCATCCATCTATCTGAAATATTTACGTGTTTGTTTATTCTGCACATTCAGATAAATATTAAATATGTAAGTTATTGTTATTGTTACTGTTTTTTATTCCTTTGTGCTGATTTTAGTCATATTAAATATAAAAACCGGACATCGTTTGATGTCCGTATACAGACAAGCTTTCTTTTTTATTCCCGTAAGACACTTTACACGTCCTCCAACGAGTAGCACCCACTTTATTTCCTAAGCGCTGTGAGGAACAGGAGGAGGAAATATCTGAAACATCTCACATCCACATGGAGCTGACCAGCTTCATCCGTCTGCATTAACACTGCATTAAACATCAAACCAGTAACAAGCAGACAAACACGCTCCTCCACCGTTTAAACAGAAGGTCTGCAGGTCAGCTGGAGCTGCGGAGATGATCTGTTTCTTCTTTTGCTGGAGATTCTTCTTGTATTCAGTCTCTACAGTCTCTTTAGCTCTAGCTTGTTCACTCCTCCTGAACTCTGTTCACTCTCCATCTGTCCTAACGCCTACAAATACAGCTCCTTAGAGAAATTACTGTGTCTATCTCTCTTTCGCTCACTCTTTCTCTCTCTCTCTCTCACTTGCACTCTCGCACACACACTCACTCTTTCTCTCTCTCTCTCACTCTCTTACTCTCTCTCACTCTCTCTCACACTTTTTCTCTCTCACTTTCACTCTTCATCCCTCTTTCACTCTTTCTCTCACAGTCTATCTCACTCAATTCAATTCAGCTAAGCTTTATATACGTTACTGTGTACACTGAATACAATGTTGCCAAAGCAAATTAACATCAAGTTAAACAAACTTCATAAAACTAAAAACAAACATAGAATTATAAATAATAATAATAATAATAGTCACCATAACAACAATGAAACAGGATTAGACAAAATAAATCTAAATAAGATGCGTGTAATGTAATGAAAATAATGTATATGTATGTAAATAATGTATAGTAAACAGTGTATACTTAATGTACAGGTTTGGTAGCGGGTCAGAGGGGTCGGGGGGTCAGGATGTGGGGGGTGTTACTCACTGTCCCTCAGGCGGTGACATGCTGCCACATATTTAGTGGTGGGAGGTGCGGTTTTCCCCTCACAGGGAAACACTGCTAACTGTTTCTGTTAAGAATTTAAAACTTGGTGTTTTCCAATCGTGATCTAAAATGTTCTCGTACTAGTTTACATTATTTACAGAGCAGCTCAGTCTCGACCTCACTCTCACTCTCTCTTTATCACTCTCTCTCTTTCACTTTCTGTCTCTCTCACTCTCTCACATTGTCTCACTCTGTCTCTTTCTCTCTCTCTTTTTCTCTCCCTCACACTTTCTCTCTCACTCACTCCTTCACCCTCTCTATTTCTCTTTTTCTGTCTCACTCCCTCACACTTTCTCTCTCTCTCACGCTCTCTTTTTCACTTTCTCTCTTTCACATTCTGTCTCTCTCACTCTCTCACATTGTCTCACTCTGTCTCTTTCTCTCTCTCTTTTTCTCTCCCTCTCTCTTTCTCTCTCTCACTCCCTCACCCTCTCTATTTCTCTTTTTCTGTCTCACTCCCTCACACTTTCTCTCTCACTCACTCCTTCCTCCTCTCTTCCTCTCTTTTTCTGTCTCACTCCCTCACACTCTCTCTCTCACTCTCTCGTTCACTTACTCTCTCTCTCTCACTCTCTCTCAGACTGTCTCACTCTGTCTCTTTCTCCCTCTCTTTTTCTCTCCCTCTCTTTGTCTCTCACTCCTTCACTCTCTCTTCCTTTCTTTTTCTGTCTCACTCCCTCACACTCTCTTTCTCACTCACTCCCTCACTCTTTCTCTTTCTCTTTTTCAATTACTCACTCACTCTCTCATTCTCTCTCTCTCTCTCTCTATAATCACAGCTTTATCTGATCTACAGTCACAGCTGGATCAGAACTAAAATCACAGCTGGACCAGAACTAAAATCACAGCCTCATCTGATATACAGTCACAGCTGGATCAGAACTAAAATCACAGCTTTATCTGATCTACAGTCAAAGCTGGACCAGAACTAAAATCACAGCTTTATCTGATCTACAGTCACAGCTGGACCAGAACTAAAATCACAGCTGGATCAGAACCAAAATAAACAGCTAGGTCAAAACTAAAATCACAGCTGGAGTTGACCTACAGTCACAGCTGGAACAAAACTAAAATCACAGCTGGAGCTGACCTGCAATCACAGCTGGATCAGAACTACAATCACAGCTGGAGTTGACCTACAGTCACAGCTGGACCAGAGCTAAAATCACAGCTGGAGCTGACCTACAATCACAGCTGGATCAGAACTAAAATCACAGCTGGAGCTGACATACAATCACAGCTGGATCAGAACTAAAATCACAGCTGGAGTTGACCTACAGTCACAGCTGGATCAGAACTAAAATCACAGCTGGAGTTGACCTACAGTCACAGCTGGATCAGAACTAAAATCACAGCTGGAGTTGACCTACAGTCACAGCTGGATCAAAACTAAAATTACAGCTGGATCAGAACCAAAATAAACAGCTAGGTCAAAACTATAATCACAGTTGGATCCAACCTACAAACACAGCTGGATCAGAACTACAATAAACAGACCGATCAAAAGTAAAACCACAGCTGGATCTGACGTACAAGTACATCTGGGTCAGACTTGAAATTACAGCTGGATCAGAATGTTTCTCTGACCTTCATCAGTTCTTTCTTTATTTCTTTCCTATTGTTTGTGCAAATGTTTGTTTCTTTTTCTTCCCTCATGGTGTTGCATGTATCAGTGTTGGCTTTATCATCCACAGTATCAGTCACGCCTGAGAGCCCGAGAGGTTTTTTGACTGTACAGCTCGAACAGCAGCTCAAGGACGATCATTTAAACTCATTGAACACTGAACAAAAGACAATCCTCACAATGACTTTCTGCACTGTGTGCTCATTATACAGGAACCTCAGAGGAGCTGCATCTATTCTGAAGGAAAGTTCTGATTGAAGCTACAGCCTCACTCGCTTTCACTCACCATTTAAAACCTCCTGACCACTGAAATGACCAGCTTTCACTCACATCACCACTTATTTCACCACAATCTTCAGTTCGCCGGTCAAGGCTGGACCCATTCAGTACAGATGGACTTCTTCAGAATCTAAAGACCATCTGTGATCTGAAGACCTAAACTTTGCTAGGAGTGCTGGCGCTGCTTCTGTGGAAGACTTTTCAAGAGCACTTGTCTAGTCCAGCTTCCAAGGTCACTATATTCTGATCTGTGGCGAAAAAGCATCAACACTGGGCGAATGGCGTGATAACCAGGGAACCAGGGAGGCCTAGCAGTGGGTTTGAAGCAGCAGGTCATGCAGAGTAGATGGTTAGCAGCAGTAAATGGAAGTCCTGACTTGAGCTGGCTTATCCAGGCTTTGGTTTCCTGTCTGAGCAGTGAATAAAGCAAACCCCCACAGTCGTAGCGTTCTTCAGGAGCGAAGTCCTGTCTGAGCAGATACAGAGGTAGAAAGAACCCTAATGAAAGGGTAAAGTTAGTAATCAGTTCAAACGAGAGTCAGTACAGCCACCACCTCTGGCTTACATCATATGATGAAATTAAGGGGTTCTGAATTTAGCAGTTCAACAATTATGTGTCAAGAAGTCAAGTTGCCTCACCTAATCGCTGATGACAACATTCTCTTCTCCTGTGGCTTTATAAATGATGACATCAGACCCACACTAGTGAACACACAGTAGGGGGCAGTGAGCACACTTGCCCATAAGAGTGGGCAGCCCTATCGACAGTACCCGGGGAGCAGTTGAGAGATAGATGTATTGTTCAGGGGCACTTCAGTCCTGCTGGCTCAGGGAATCAAATTGGCAACCTTCTGGTCACAAGGCTGGTTCCCTGACATCCAGCCCACGACTGCCCCCTGATGCTAGATGTGAAAGTATATATAGCTCATTGCACACGAGTTTACAAACTAAGTTTGTTTAACTAGTAATTAAACATACAAATTATTGTTTTTGTATTATTTTACTGAACAGCTGAATAGAAATTACTATATCTGCGAATCACAACATGCAGCTGATCTCAGTACAGGATAAAACTAGAGCTCTGGAGCTGCGGCTCTGTAATTAGCTTTATAAATCTCTTTGATAATCACAGACTCTTGCATTGCATTGTTTCTATTAAGCTCTCAGTTTATAGGGTTGAAACCAGGTTACTGCTCTGTTTGTATCAGCTCTGCGTTCATCCTCATCTCCAGTTTCAGGCTCCTGAGCCGCTGCAGCCGTGTGGAAGGAAAGGACCGGAGCTGTAAAACGGATAAGCCATTTGTGACGGTAAAGTGCATTAAGTCTAGAGCGGCTTTGGTAAACTCATCCGTCTGCTGTGAGTGCGGCCTCGCTAAGTGCATTTCAGAATCATAAGCTGACGATTGTTTGTCCCTGGAGAAACTGCAAGGGTCTTCCATCTTTGTTTAAAGGGTGTTTTTCTCCGGTGTTATTCACAGTGAGGGACCCTCAGGGCCTTCTAAGGTCTTTGGAGAAGGTCTAATGATATCTGGGAACCAAAAACAAAAAATGTGTTGGTATTTATTTAAATTGTCATATGTGTTTTTGATGTATTTAAATATGGATTTAAACTGTAAGTGTTGTAGTATTGTAACAATAGACCCAGAACAAGGGAGAGATCCACCTGCATGACCAACCAATGAAAAACAAGCTTACAGGGTCCAAAGAAATCCAAAAGACAAGAGGCGGAAAACTGTCCAAAGGACAAAAACAGAGATTGAGCTGAGAATAATTAATAATTACTGACTCTTGCAAGAATTGCAAGACATACCACAAAAGGCAAAACAGGAGAAGAAATTAAACCTTGCTAATGACCACCACCTTGCTGCTATAACAGCTTCAACTCTTCTGGGAAGGCTTTCCACGTGGTTCAGGAATGTGTTTATGGGAATGTTTGAGCGTTCTTCCAGAAGATTATTTGCGAGGTCAGGACTGGATTTGTTGCACAGGTGGCGTCCCATTCTTTCACTAATGTGTGTAGAAGCAGTCTGCAGGACTAGGTGCTGGTTTATACACCTGTGGTAATGGAAGTGATTGGAACACCTGAATTCAATGAAACTGTTTAGCTATTCCTTTAGGAACTGTGTGGTTCTTCTTCAGGAACTGTATGGTTCTTCTTCAGGAACCACTTAGCTTCTCCTTTAGAAGCTGTATAGTTTCTCTTTCAGAAACCATTTAGTTTCTCCTTCAAGAACCATGTGGTTCTCCTTCAGGAACTGTCTAATTTCTCCTTCAAGAACCATGTGGTTCTCCTTCAGGAACTGTCTAATTTCTCCTTCAAGAACTGTGTGGTTCTCCTTCAGGAATGGTTTATTTTCTCCTACATGAACCGTTTGGTTCTCCTCCAGTAATCATGTAGTTCCTCCTTTACTATGTCATTCTCCTTCAAGAACTTGTTGGCTTTCTTCAGGAACTCAGTTTCAAGTAATTTTTTAGTTCCAAAAAAATTTCATCCCAAATCCACAAGAGGCTCAGAAATTCATTAGAATTCATACAGTGGTCATAGATGAATGTACAGAGAGATGAAGAAAGATCAGGTCAGGTCAGAAGATACAGTAAGTGATGAGAAAATCGTCTGAAATCAGTCTAGTTTCTAACATGCTGGGACTGAATGAAGGAGTTTACATTATTTCCTTTCATAAAACTGCTTTTTGACATGTTTCATATTTACAACTTCTTGAAGATCTCATGACAGATATTTACATATAAATATAAAACATATAATCAATCAGGGTTTATTTATATGCGCCTTTAACAACAGATGTTGTCACAAAGCAGTTTTACAGAAAATGCAGGTTTCCCTCAGATCAAGAGGAAGAACCTCAAAAGGAACCAGACAGGCATTTGTTCAGCATCAGGCCGCACAGGGTGGGCAGTTGTTCAGCATCAGACCATCCAGGATGGGCATTTGTTCAGCATCAGACCGCACAGGGTGGGCAGTTGTTCAGCATCAGACCATCCAGGATGGGCAGTTGTTCAGTATCAGACCGCACAGGATAGGCAGTTGTTCAGTATCAGACCACACAGGATGGGCAGTTGTTTAGTATCAGACCGCACAGGATGGGCAGTTTTTCAGCATCAGACTGCACCAGTATGATTCATATGGGTGTTTATGGGTGAATACTAATATCAATGATGCTCTGGATCTCCAGGAGCTGCACTGGTTTAGAGTTTGTACCTGAGCTCTTTTTATAAAGTCTTTATCAAAGCAAGTGAAGACACACTTAATGGAGTGAACTAAAGGAAATTGGGAAAGGTTCACAACAGACATGAAACATCTCCATCAGTGACTAGAGCCCAGTCTGCACTGCACGTTGTCTCAAATTGAAGAACATTTATTTAACCTCCTACTGCAACATATATTTACTCATACTGTTGCAGCTCGGTGGTGTAGTGGTTAGTATGGTGGTGTAGAGGTTAGTATGATGGTGTAGTGGTTAGTATGGTGGTGTAGTAGTTAGTACGGTGGTGTAGTGGTTAGTACGGGGGTGTAGTGGTCAGCACCGTGGTGTAGTGGTTAGCATGGTGGTGTAGTGGTTAGTATGGTGGTGTAGTGGTTAGTAAGGTGGTGTAGTGGTTAGTACGGGGGTGTAGTGGTTAGCACGGTGGTGTAGTGGTTAGTACGGTGGTGTAGTGGTTAGTACGGGGGTGTAGTGATCAGTATGGTGGTGTAGTGGTCCGCACTGTCTCCTTACAGCAAGATGATCTGGGTTGGATTCCCGGTCCGGGCTGTTCTGTGTGGAGTGTGTATGTTCTCCTCGTGCTTGAGTGGGTTTCCTCCGGGTACTCCGGTTTCCTCCCACAGTCCAAGCACATGCATGTTAGGTTGATCACTCACTCTAAACTGCCCGTAGGTGTGAATGTGTTTGTGAGTGTGTTTGACATGTGATGGACTGGTAACCTGTTCATGGTGTACCCCGCCTTTGCCCGATGATGCTGGGATTGCCCCCCCCCCCTCCCCCCGGCCCCGTGAACCCGACTAGCGGAATAAAGCAGAAGATAATGGATAGATGTTGTTAATATTTATATTGGCCATAATTTAAAAATGTTTAATTCTTTCATTTTTAATAAATACATTAACTTTTTGTTTTTCAAATTACTTAAAATGATCTTACTAACAGACCTGTGGACCACTAAGGGGTGCTTTACCACCCACAGGTGGAGAAATCCTGGCCTAAATGATTATTTAATGTCCTACGCTTTATTCTCCACCCTCACTCCCTCTGGTCTGTCTGACCCTCTGTTTCTCCTCACTGTATTCTTTATGAAGTCAAGGTCGTCTGTAGGTCAGTTTGTCAGCTACACTTAGCCTCAGGTTTGTCTTGGTTGTGCTGAAGTTTCCGCTGACAGTCATACTGCAAACTGAACTGTCTGACATGAACAGGTTTAATAGATAACAGAGTTTTAGATCTATTTTGAGTGACTCCCACCTTCTACTTCCACTAATTGGTCACTTCATTAAAAACACCCAGCTTGTCCCTTCACTAACTGGCCACTTCATTAAAAACGCCCACCTTGTGTGTCCACTAATTGGCCACTTTATTAGACACAACCACCTTGTACTCCCACTTGCTGGCCACATTATTAGAAACACCCACCTTGTGCTTCCACTAATTGACCACTTTATTAGAAACACCCAGCCTGTACCTAATCTATCTGGCCACTTTATTAGAAATACCCAGCTTGTCCTTCCACTAACTGGCCACTTTATTAGAAACACCTGCCTTGTGCTTCCACTAATTGGCCACTTTATTAGAAACACCCAGCTTGTCCTTCCACTAACTGGCCACTTTATTAGAAACACCTGCCTTGTGCTTCCACTAATTGGCCACTTAATTAGAAACACCCAGCTTGTCCTTCCACTAACTGGCCACTTTATTAGAAACACCTACCTTGTACTCCCACTCGCTGGCCACATTAATAGAAACACCCACCTTGTGCTTCCACTAATTGGCCACTTTATTAGAAACACCCCCCTTGTACTTCCACTCAGAAAATATTTTGCTTGAGTCTTGGATTTTGTAATCATTGGTCATTAACTGATCTGTTTATGTAACTTATTAGGCACCTAGTATTATATGTTTATATAATACAGTCTCTAAGGTGGACTTACATGGAAGGGTTTATGATAAAGTGGCCAGACAGAATATGTCTCTTGTGTTGAACCTGCTTGTGTGGTCCTCTGATGAAACAATGAAAGCTCCGGATCTTCAATCTATAACCTGTTATATATTCTTCTTCTCCCAGGAGAACGTTGAGCTCTAATAGGACGAGAACTCCTTTCCTCATTTCACTGCTGCTGAATGACTGTCCCTCATTTGAGGCTTTTCTTATTGCCAGCAGAGCCAGTCAGATTCTATTAACCTAATCAGAACATCCCATATCCGTCCACACAGACACACAGACACACACACACACAGACATATATATATATATATATATATATATATATATATATATATATATATATATATATATATATATATATATATATATATATATATATATATATTTATTCATATCTCCAGCCTCGGATCATTAGCTCTTGTATGAGCACCAGCCTCCTGGGCGCTCTTTTGTTCGTCCTAATTGGATGATGTAGCGTTGTGCTCAGAGACATGACAGTTCATTCTCCCAGTTTTAAGTCCGTGTTAAAGTGCAGCCTCCTATGGACGCCACCGCAGAGAAGCCACAACTCACTGTACGACAATTAAAGCCCAACGAACCTCTTAATGACCTAAAATCAGATCTAAGGAGGGGAGTTTGGCCGTGTGTCCTTCACTCCCCACAGTTTTTCTGTTTTCCTCAGTTCCTGATATCCTTCATGTAGGACCTAATGATTGTCTCCTTCAGGCTCTCACAAAGGAATTCTTTCATAGCTACTGTTGTGAGGTTGGACAAGCTTTACGGAGCACTGTCAAAAACCCCATTCTGTCTGATGAGAAACTACAGTGTTGGAATAGTTGTTGGAATGTTATCGGACTATTCAACTTATTTTTCTCTACATTCTACTCGTTTTCTTCCCAACGTATTTCTTAAATCAAGCAAAATGATCCACCAACGCTGTGAGATAATATGGTGGCTGTCCAACGACTGTATCTCCAAAATGGCAACTTTACAGAAAATACCCAAGCCTACCTTACTTTCAATGAAAGTCTATGAAACCAGAATTCTTTCCAAGCTGCTTGTCCATTCATCAGGAAATTGTTAGTCAGTATAAGCAGCAGTGACTGGGTTCAAATGATGTAAAAAAAAAATTTAAATGGACAAAAAAATGGTGCTTTTGGCTGGACAGCGGCAGAAAATGTGTACAGACTGTGAGACTGTGTAGCAGTTAATTGTGGTGTTGAACTGTTTAACCTTGTAAGGATTCAGACTCAAGAGGTGTTATACAATCCATTTGCAAGGTTTATTTACTCAGAGCAGTGACAAAGATAAACAAAAACAGTCCAACAGCTCGCTAGCGCGAGGAGCCTGACGGGAGTGAGCAGTGGGCCTGCAGCAAGCTGAGAGGTAATCCCTTTGGGCAGGCTGGATGTAGCACAGGGCCGCTGATGTTGGTTGCTGCTTGACTGGGGCACCGCGCTGGAACCATACGGTGCAGGAGGGAACCCGAGCAGCACCTCGCGTCCTGGTGAGAGGGGAGAGAGAAACCAGCCCAGGAGAGACAAACAGTGGTTAACAGCTCCTTGCCGTGGTCTCGGCGCTAGTCCAGTGGCAGCCTTATAACCCTGTTCTTCTGTTCAAAGGCAGGTCTGAAATCAGGGCTCGATGACGCACTGGAGCCGTACTTAGCATAACCGCTCCCCAAACACTACATCATCATTAACACTAGAGTCCCACAACACCTTAGTGGACTTATTTAAATTCCCTAAGAATGCTGAGATGGGGTGAGGCTGCCAAGAGCCATGTTGATGCAGAGCTGAGGATTTATTCATCTTCTAAGCTGCTGATACTACTGGACTCTGGAGATGCTGGAGTTGATTTCAGAGCTCACTGGGCAGATGGCAGGAAACACCCTGGACAGGCCGCCCGTCCTGACAGACATTCACACACTGCCACGTCTTGTCATGCCTCCTTTCCTGCTTGTCTCTGTCGTTTGTTTACCCTCCTGTCATTTCCATGTGCTCCTGTTTGTTTTGCTTTTTAGCTCTTTCTTGTTGCTGCCCTCACCTGTTCCTAATTTGTGGCCCCGTCCCAGGTCCAGAACGCATCAGCTCGGATCCTAACAAACACTAAACAGAGCTCAGATCCTGTTTTAATAGAGCTGCACTGACTAACTGTATCTTTTAGACTAGACTCTAAACTTCTGTCTCTTTTACTACTCGTATATAAGGCTCTAAATTATGTACAACCTGCTACATCACAGAACCTCTCTCTGTTTATGTTCCAGCTGCTGATCTTAGATCTGCAGATACTGACCTTCTGTAAAAACACCTTCAGTAACATACAGAGAACCTGGAGAGACTCTTTCAGCTCTTCTGCTTCCAAACTGTGGAGCTCAGTTGAACTTTTATTAGACAGTCCAGCTCAGAGTCACTAATACACATAATACACTGATAAAACATCTTATTATCAATTGACAGACACCATTTCACATACACTGACTCAGGGCAGACCCCAGACCACAACTGTAGTGCTTGTTTGACCCCACTCGTCTGTTTGTCTTTTTCCCCCATAGACTCCCATTCATTTTGAAACACATCTCTTGGTTCAGAGTAGATCCTCAAACACTAATCCACAGACATACTGACCCATACTCCTCTATTTGTCATTTATGCATGACCACCCCATCTTAATTGTTATTATTCCATGTACTTATTGAATACAAAATCGAATAAAAATGGTGTAAAATTAAGCAGAATTCTCTGCTCTGGATGCTGCAGTGTAGCATCTCTCATCTGTCAAGAATAAGATGTGCAATAAATGATACACCTGATCTGTCCTCCCATGACCACCTTTTATAGAAATACATCACAACCAACATCTCAGGTCAGTTACAACCGCCGGTCCTGAAGAGCATTGATTGAAGCATTGATTTAAATGAGGCTGGATTAACACTTTATAGGAAGGGATGCCACCGGTGGGACCAACGAGCTGCCCACTGAGAAAAGAGACTCTGAATTAGTTTGCCATACTGTGAGACACTCTCCTTCACTTCCTCTCACTGATCAGCTTCCGGAACACAGCCTCTGATTGGTCGACAAGTCAGGAATACAGATTCTTATTGGATGACAAGCTCCAACCCGTTGACAAGTCAGGAATACAGACTCTAACTGATTGAGTCAGAAACATAGGCTGTGCTTGACCGACGCAGCCTCCGATTGGTCAAGGCAACAGTGGACACCTAACAACGATGCCAACAACAACAATAGCCCCTTTCAACCCTGAGAAATGGATTAATAATCAATAAAAATACAGTAGTTTGGATTTATTCCTGGATTTCTTTTACAAAGTGTCCAAAAAGACTTTTTAAACTACAGATCTTTTGAAATGGATAGGATTGTGCCGGACCCTCATTGAAACGCTGTCCTTCTAGAAAAAAAAATGAAAGCAAATCTCATTCTCAACATTTATTCTATCATGGTGCTTGATGACGCTTCATGTATATTACTGACAGTCATTTAATGTTTTTTTTAATACATTTTATTGTTTTATACAAACTTTCATATGAAAGATGCCCTGGTAATTGTGTTTTTTACACAGTTGAGTTTTGTATAGTGCAAAAGCAAGTGGATTCGTCTGCTCTGTGTCTTTCCGTCTGTCTGTCTGTCTGTCTGTGCCTCCAGAAAGGAGGATCTTACTTTATATATTGTGGTTTTGAATCTTGCCAACATGCTGTGAGTTTTAATTCACAACCTCTTAAGGAATGATTGTTCATTCTCATGGTTTTTAGCACAGAGCTAAACACAGTAATCCCACCTGCAGCCGCCAGTCTAGACGTCTGTCAGCAGTGTTTTTCTGTTCGCTACGCTGCGCTTCCCTTCAGACACATATACTGAAGCTCGCACCTGCCGTGCTAACACATTCATGACCAGCCTGTACATTATAAAGGATCTGAAGGTCAGTGTGAGTTAGCGCGGCTAGCAGATGGGAGAATGGGGGTGTGTTTATGGCTCCAGCCGGAGCTTAAAACTAGCGGAGAACACTGTCTGAAGGAATGTAGCTGAAACAGCATGAACCATAAATAATACATCATGAATAGACCATTTATATTCAGTGTTCTTCTCATTTCTGCCTGTGGATGAATCCAGCTCAGACAGGGCCAGGTTAAGACCCTCTGTTGTTTCGGGCTTTGTCCCCCATTCGTGAGACATCTCATTACCACTAATCCACTGATAATCACTCTGCAACACTTGTGCTGGAGAATATTCTAAACTAATGTTAGATCCTCATTCAAGGCCTGCCGAGATCTCCTGGGCTTCCCAGGCACTCATGAAAATCACGCCACAGTCCATTCATGCATCCATCCATCCATCATCTTCCGCTTTATCCTGCTAGTCGGGGTCACGGGGGTGCTGGAGCCAATCCCAGCATCATCGTGCGAAGGCAGGGTGATCCTGTTTGCTTGGGTTTCACATTGCAGTTTAGCGAGTGCGCTAAAAACTTTGCATGATATTCATCCTGGCGTCATCATGGGCTGCATCTCCTGTACTTGACACTGACTAGGTGTGTTGTAACTTCTTTTCTTGCTGTCAAAAATGGGGGATGACATGACTCTCCCCCGATCTGACTCACCAGTCTACTAATCATGTGAACCTATCATCCACCCTTTAAAAGCCTAGAGTATTCACTCAAACCCCGCCAAGTATTGCTGTGGTTTCCCAAACGCTTTTTTTTACAAAGCTTTATGATATCATCCTGTCTAGCCTTATCATGTATTGACCTTTCGCCTGTTTCTTGTTTCACGTATTTTGCCTTGCCCATTGGACTCTCTCTGTTTATCCCAGTTTTGACCCCCATCTCCCCTTTCGATTACGTTCTTGGTTTTGTGCTCTGTTTTTTGGCTCTGCCCGTGGTTACTGATCTGGATTATTTTGACTCTGTTTTTGGGAGACCAGTATTTGCCTTATTCTTCAAGATACTGCGGTACAGACATGATCTGAAAAGGTCTGAGGAAAAGGTCTTAACCTGCAAACACACCCTTGACTACAGGTTCAACTGGCCTGTATGACACTATATGGCTTGTTTGGTATCTCCTAGGCTTGGGGCAGATTTTCTTGGGAGGTTCCTGCTATAAAACACCGGATCTGCTGAGCCAAAAAGTGCAGTATGTGGGCATGGTATGTAACAAATATTTACCATAGGTGTGTGATGTTGGCATGCTGTCAATATGATGGCACACGGCTTTCTCTGATTGCATCATAGTTGCAGTATTCTATGTGAAATAAAACAGTAGAATTCTCAGATACACACCTATAGAGATAAACCAGCTCAGCTCACCTCAGCTTGATTAGACTCCTATCAAGATGTAGAAACTTTCACAGATGATCATGCCTGCATCCATGCAACAAAGTCAGGTAAAGTTTAAAAGGTGTAGGAGCAGAAACACATGCACAGTGTACAATGTTACTGCAGATTATGTGCAGTAGCTGCTAAATAGAGTCACATACTCTTAATAAGTACACAGTGTATATAATGTAGTGTAGAAATTATACAGTTCTTTATATTCACCAGAGTATGCGTGTAAAATGAGCTGAATACTGTCTGTAATGTCAGATGAGCATGAGCTGATATGGTGATTGGATGGAGGGCCGCTGGGTGTGAGGTGTTCAGAGCCCTGATAACCTGGGGGTAGAAACTGCTCCTTAATCTGGTGGTCCTTGATTTTACACTCCTGTACCGTCTGTCAGACAGGAGAAGTGTGAAGAGGTTGTACTGTGGGTGAGTTTTATCCTTGATGATCTTGTGAAGCTTACTGAGGACCCTAGAGTGGTAAATGTCCTCTTGTGGTAAGAGGGCCATACTGACCACCTGTTTTCAGTCCTGAGAGAAGCAGTTAATAGAGGTTGTGATGAAGATCATGTCATAAATGAGATGCTAGTTATATGTTAGCGCTTTCGTTTCTAGTATGGGATTGCACAGTGTGCTGCAGTCACTCACTTAAAAATGTCTCCCAATTCAGGAGGTCAGACAGTTAACATTCAAAACTAATCAGAGGTTGTGTTACTAATCTGTCAACCAATTAGAGGCTGTGTTTCTGACTTGGCAACCAATCAGAGGCTGTGTTCCTGTCTTGTTAACCAGTCAGATGTTGTGTTCCTGACTTGTCAACCAATCAGAAGTTGTGTTCCTGTCATGATGACCAATCAGAGGCTATACTACTCAGTGGTAATATTGGTTGCACCCCATCTCTTTCTTTTGGTGTACCAAATTTTGGTCCTTTGGTCTGGTCTAGTGTCCAAGGCTCCTTTCACATCTATTATTTTGGTCTGAACCAAACTGGTAATCTGAAGGTCTGGACCAAACAAGGCAGGTGTGAAGGAACCCAAAGTAACTATTTTAAATAGCATGATGATCCACATCAGCAGTCTAGCTAAATTACATTGAAATGCCCTAAAGGTTCTAGATATTATTATTATTATTATTATTATTATTATTATTATTATTATTATTATTATAGGTTTATGTATCTGCACTTTTGACACTTTATTGTATATCTTGTACATCTGCACTCCTGGACACTCTAGACACTTTACTTAAATACCAATTCATGCCTTTTGATCTCCGCTATCTTAATGCATATTTGTACATATGTTCTACCAGTCTTCTACAGCTATATTTGTATATTTGTAGGAAGATATTTTGTTTATAGACTTACTTACTGTAATATATGTGATATATGTATCTATATTTATCTATGGCTGACGGTATTATTTATAGTTAATAATTCTTGATGAGCCTGTATTTACCTCTATTCATACTGTACCAGCATTATTATTTTGTTGTGTTACTGTGCTGTATTGTGTAACTGCTACTGACTGCTAAATGTCCTTCGGGATCAATAAAGTATCTATTGTGTAACCTGTGTTGTCTATGAAGTAAACTGGCTCTTGGCTTCACAACAAGGCAGTAATTCTTACTGTGGTTCTACTGGGTTCATACCACTAAATGCGCAAAACTACATTGTGAGTCATCATTTGACACCATTTACCTACTTGAAGGAGCTTCTATTTAATTTCCTGCTTAAACATGTACCATTACAGTGAATTTTCCACCAGTTTGTTCCACCTTACATACGGCTACCACCTTAACTGCGTTGTACTGCCATGTTTCTTTAAATAAGTATAAAAGATTTTACAACAGCTATGTGTAAAAGGCACAAACACCTATGCTAAAACCATTTAACTTATTAATAGAGGTTTGCATATATGGTTTCTGAAATCCTTTGAATAAATGCAAATGAACCAGTAAAACATAACAAGATTATTTTACCTCCAAAGAGTAGTTTTTTTTTTTGGGTTAGTCTTAGGAACCGTGTTTGGTTCTAGACTTCTTGCTGTGCTCCAGCCATCACACTGACTTACGAACCTTTAATTTAACTTAAATGAAGCTAATGATGTTCATGATTAGAAAAAGCAGGTATTGGATGATTGGATGGGCTTCTTTGACGAGAGGGCAAGAAATTGTTAAACCAAAATGACATATGTTAACATGTGTTGTTTTAATAGTATCTGTATTTATTAGTATTATTATTAAACACTGACTGACCACATAAACAGCCTTTACACAATATTGTATGTCCCCAATATTAATATCTAGATAATATCCAGAATTCAGGGGCAAAATACTCAATTTTACACATGGACACCACTGACCACCAGCCTGAGGTGACGGAGCTTTTTGGATATTTACGTCTGGATTTTTGGATAGACTGACTGGTCAGAGATATGAATAGATTGAAGACAAACTAACCATTTCAGCAAGTTATCAGGACACCCATTTATTTCAGAAAGGAAAGGGAAAGGCTAGGCTAGGTCCCGAACATGGCTGCCATCTTAAAAGCTGACATATTGGATCAAGGGCAAATTTTTCCCAATGCGAAGGTGGTCAAGTAGCAGATCAAAGAAGACCAGAACTGTCTCAGAAATCGATTGATGCAAACAGATTTGCAATATCTCTTGTTGTTCAAACATTATCAACACAGTATCAGTCCCTGGTGCTGAACTGTACCTTCAGGAAAACTTGCTTTAGATCCAATATGACAGCTTTCAAGATGGTGGTCATGTTCGGGACATAATATAAAAGATAGGCCCCCTCACCCATTACTTGCTAGGATATTCAGATACGCCATTTTCCCTTTCCTGAAATAAAAGGGTGTCCTGAGACTTTTGACTCACAATGTATATTAAGTTATGTGATGTTCTACTGCTCATGGACAGTCATCCATGTAGATCCAGCCATATGGACATAACCAGTGAAATGTTATTTAAGTGTTGCCCTACATGTGATTTAAACTTGCATCTCGTTCTGCATGCTGGTGTTCTGTTCTTTAAATAGAAGAGATTGTATGAAGGATAAACTGGAGATTGATGGAGAAGGAAAAGGAGAGAGAGAGAGAGAGAGAGAGAGAGAGATAGAGAGAGAGAGACCCATACTGTGCCAGGAACATCATGTCCAGGGGAGATTTTCCTCAGCGCTGTATGAGGGAGTTTTTTGAGGGGCTAGTGATTCTGAAGGTGATTAAAAAGCCATTACAGGAATGACTCTCGCAGGTAATTTGTGAGTTAGTCATTCAGAGCCTGTTAGAAATAGAGAATAAGCCAGTTTAAAGGAACCAAGATTTCTAGATGGAAATATTATGCAGGAAGGCCCAACTGGGAACGATTCTAATGGAAATGCAGGCAAATTTTTCTGAAACTGAAAGTACTTTTCTCTCCAGTATGTCTTTGTTTGGAATTCGAGTTGGCTTACTTGTCATCTGAAAGGCAGAACTTTCACCTTACTTTATTCTCAGCACGTTTTGACCATGGTGTACCTCAAGGTTCCATTTTAGGACCTATTTTATTCTCTTTATAAATGTGCTACCTGGTAGTTTTCTGGACAAAAACATAGTGTTAGTCTGTTGCTATGTAGTTGACACTCAATTGTATCTTTACCCGAGAGCTAAGGGAGAATCTGAAGTCCATCTTGTACTGCTTTATCAGACTACACAGTATTTTTGGCAGATTAGACAATCATAGTACCATAAATTCATGATTATGTGTCTGGAAACCCTGTATGTTGGATGCCAACCATTGTCTAGTATCTGGGACAAAGAACTGTCAATCATGGCTACAGAAGCCCTGTGTGTGATTCTGGTGGTTTTGTGTTCTGAAAAGAAAAAGAAAATGAAGAAGAAATGACCTTCCTGGGGGTCACCAGGAGAAGAATATAATCTGTCTATCCTTCAAAGAAAATTTAAGATCATGAACATGTTCTGAGAGGATGTTATTGTGATGTATGTGATTTGTGGCTCGTTGTTCCACTCAACAGCTGTAACAGTTTGAAGTTAAGGTTTAATATTTATATGCGTCTTTTACAACAGATGTTGTCACAAAGCAGCTTTTGTCCAAGCCCGACATGAGCATCACCAGAAAAACTAAGAAATAAGAACAAGAGGAAGAACCATAAGAAGAACCGGACTCAAAAAGGGGAACCCATCCTCCTCCGGTCCACACCAAATCATAAAACAATTACAAATATAATTAGAATAAGATGGACTGCTTTGTGCATAAATTAATATAGAAGCAGAAAGGAAAAGAAAAAAGGTTGGGCAGTTCACACGGGATGGGCAGTTGTTCCACATCAGACCACACGGGATGGGCAGTTGTTCAGCATCAGACCACACAGGATGGGCAGTTGTTCAGCATCAGACCACACAGGATGGGCAGTTTTCAGTATCAGACCACACAGGATGGGCAGTTGTTCAGCATCAGACCACACAGGATGGGCAGTTTTCAGTATCAGACCACACGGGATGGGCAGTTGTTAAGCATCAGATCACACAGGATGGGCAGTTGTTCAGTATTAGATCACACGGGATGGGCAGTTGTTTATTATCAGACCACACGGGATGGGCAGTTGTTCAGCATCAGATCAACCGGTTCCAGGAGACATCAAACTAGATGGAAAAATATTAAATAAATGTCACACTATATGACTCATTCCTCATTCGCCGATATTGAGATTTAAAGCTGGAAACATGTGGGACATTCCATGAATTGTGTGTGGAAAATAATGGATTCTATTATATTTGCTATTTTTAGAGTCTTTCTACCAAAAATGAAAAACTAAATCTTGTTTTCGTCTTATTTATTTATTTTATTAACGCTAATAAACAAACAGTCCTGCTGTCAGTCTGCACTAAACACAGTTCATGATTTAATTGGTTTTGTCTTTTTATTTGTGTTTAGGCATTTTTAATCAGAACTAAAAAAGTGCCTTTCATGAAGGAAGTGCAGGATGGTTGCGCCGCTTGAGCAGTGCGAGGAACGAGAGATGAACAAATGACAAGTAGTCAGTGAGTTTGGGGATCTGCCCTGAGTGAGTAGGCAGTTTGGAGGCTGTAGGTCAAACGAAACCATGATGTTTGTGTGGGCTTGTGAATGAATGGGACGAGGAAGAGGAACGAGGAATGAATAAATGACAAACAGACGAGTGCAGGTCAGTATGTCTGTGGATTAGCGCTTGATAATCTGCATTAAAGATGTACATGCCCTGTGGAGGCTGTAGGTTAAACGAAATCATGAGGTTTTAAACAACTACCTCCAGAATTAAAAACTGCGTTTCCTGAAGGGAACACAGGACGGTTGCGCAGCTTAAGCAGGGCGAGGAACGAGGGATGAATAAACAACAAGTAGAGGAGTGTGGGTCAATGTGTTTGGGGATCTGCTCTGAGTGAGTACATGCAGTTTAGTGGCTGTAGGTTAAACTAAACCATAATGTTTGAGTGTGCTCAAAATTGAATGAGACTCTATGGGGGAAAGTGCTTGTCTAACCAACACTGCAGTCGTGGTCGGGGGTGACGATATGAGACGATGTCTGACGGTCGAGCAGACGTTCAGTAGATTGGCGTGCACTTTTCCAACCTATTCATTCTGTATGGGAACAAATTCCGGAACAAAATCTGTTGTATTCCGGAATCCAGGCATCCGATCAAAAAGCTGTACATGTTGCCGGCGCCAGGCCTAGGGGTGTCACGCCTCCCTCCAATCTTCCCCATGAGCTTGAACCAGACTACGAAACAGACACTGACTCCATTTTCTATAATCCCTCCGGAGATCACAGGTCTGCCTCACCACCTCGGACAGCCAATCACAGCACTCTGGATCCACGGAGTATTAACTACTTTCAGCTGTCACCCATCACGTCACCCATTCATAAACCCTTCCTAGCCCCAGGTCCATTGCGAAGGTTTGCCATTGTGTTCACACGTGCTAACTGAGCGTTCATCATTCTGTTTGCCTTTCCGTGTTTGACTCATTTTGATTTCTCGGTTTTCGCTTTTTTTTTAATCTGCCCTTGATATTTCTGTTTATCCGGTATTTGACCCTGCTCTGTTTTTTGACTTCTCCGTTTGCTTAGCCCTCGTGTTGTGTTTATCTATCTCTGGTTTTGACTCCCGCCTGTACGACTACTGATTAAGCCAACCCCATGTTTATTAAAGAACCTTTGACTTTTAACCTGCATCTACCTGCTTCTGTTTGAGAGCCTGACAAGGGGTTTCTGGGCCGACAGCATGTAGTACACAGGCCGGGCAGCATTGTGAACCACAGTGGCTCAATGAAGAAAGACAACATGGTCTCTTCCAAGCCAGCGCCAGTTTTTTTTTATTGCAGCTTATACTTATTTATCTCTTTTAATTACTAGAAAATCCACATTTTACTTTTAGTACAAAAATATCAATGCATAATTCAAATCTTACACAGACACAGTAATACTAATATTCTACTCTTAGATGTCTAACAGACATTTAATAAAAGTGAACCACTTCTATTTAAGAACTAAAGTGTATATATACTCATATACAGAACTTTCTTGTACACGGAGTTAAAGATGCACATAACATGGCCGACGTAGTCAATTAAGAACATACATACAGACATTACCACGTAGCGTAGCTGTAAACACGCTCATTCACATGAATGAAAGTTTTACTCATTACTGTGAACACTTTAACATATTCAGCTTATAAACCGATTATTTTTAACATGGTCATGAAACACAACAAAGCTTATGCTTATAACACAACAAAGCCTTACAAACTCTTAGTTTAATACTCTCTTCAACACTCATTTCAGTACTGGTACATCAAAACACAACAAGAAAGGGAGTTACTTGTGGATCAATGAAGAAAGGAGACAGCAATTAGTGTCTCTTCCAAGCCAATCGGCAGGTTATTTCTGAACTGCACGCGCAGAGCTGAAAATTTGATTCTCCGATCGATCCAACCTGATGCCAAAAGCGCCACCCACTGGCTGTGTAGTGGAACCTTACCATATTTAAATGTAGGAAAGACTGTTAGAATAGTTCAAAAACAAAATTGTACTGGAGCTGTTTTTATGTTGTTCTTTCTTCAGGCCTATAGTAGGTGCACGTTTGCACTGGGTGCTATGTTGAGCCAATTAGTAAATAGAAGAAGTGTGTGGTGTGTATTTTATAATCCAAAGCCATCCCACTCCTTTCTATCCCTTTCAGTGGCAATAGGAGTAAGTTCAAAGTGGTGTGTAATTAGATATTACGCATGTGATTATTGAAGTACGTTTTGATACGCTATAAGTGTCAATATAGTAAAATTTGAAACTAACCTTTTAATGCACCTTATACATAAAATTAATTTTATATTGTTTCAGTTTCACACTTTTTTTGCATTAAATAATGTCTAAAATACAACATGTGCCTGTTCCTTAGAGGAGGTGATGCAAGAGGGAGTTTAGCTGGCTGTGAATCTCAATATAGGATACAGGGTAACTAAATAAAAAATAAATAAATAAAATAAAGTTTTATTTATTTATTCTGTTTGCTAACCCTTATTTAAACTCTATTTTTTTACTCAATTGCTCATCCCTCTACATATACAAGCCCAGATCAAACAATCAGAGTGGACAATCTGGAACTGGAACGGAGTTGATATTTCGGAAACTGTGGGACGAGTAATGTGGCGAAGATCTGGCTTTCTAATGCGCAACTGTGCCAAAGGGGACTCAGAGATAGAGGTGCGATCCATATGCAGGTTGTTATTGATTAACAGGTGGTAATTGAGAAGTGCAGTCAAGGAAGAAGCCGGAAGAGCCAGAGGGCACAGACAGAGCAGAGAGAGGAGCAAGGGGTTAGTACCGGGGTGTAGTCCAAGGAAACCAGGCAGAGACAAGAGCAAGATCTGACGTAGACAAAGAAGAGACACGGCTAAACAGGGTGGTTAGAAACGCTCAGTATGTAGACCGGGTAGAACTGCCAATCCTTGGCCCTGAGGGGATCATGAGGGGTGCAAGGGAGACACTGAACAAGAGACACCTGGCAAACGAGAGGGGGCGTAAACATGGGGCAGGTGACGGGCGGAGACAAGGAGCCCATGACAAAAACATAACACATGGCATAGACAGGAGGACGTAAACAAGACAGACAGGACGGGAAAGACAGGGTAAACCGTGACAGCAACTATGTTGTTATTGGTTGTTTGCTCTTGGCCAGATCTTCGATTCTTAAACTTTTTAAATCTGTTTTTTTGTTTGAGGTGTTTTTACCCTGAACTGACGTCTCTTTCAGACTGCACTCTTTATTTCATACCGTAACCTGCAGAGCACATGTACCATACTGAGCTCCACAGTAACAGTCTATGGTGTGTAATTAAACCTGATGGTGCTCTAACAGTGAACGAGAAGAGAAATTCTCCATTAGAAACTCGAATGCAAATCAGTCTTCAAGCCGTAACTTCATTTAAATACAGCACTGGGTAAACAATAGGGGTCCTTCTTCATGTCCCCCCGAGGGAGTTTTTAGTTTATGATTTAAGAGGCAGTTCAGGTTCCAGTTAGCAAACAAGATCACACGTAAACAAGCCAGTATTTTTAGATTCAGAGCGAGAGCAGCTGCTTTCTGAACACAGACTGAGCTCAGTGTTGGTGAGAACTGCACGATCAGTCAATATTCCCTGTTTTTCTACCCTGTTTACTCAAAGACAGAGCTTTACTATGGTTGTGCATAACTCTATTGTTATTTGTGGAATATTATTCTTTTATTTGTATTATTATTACTTTCTACCAGATTTTTAGGACATGCTTGTCCTGCAGTTTTCGAGATATCAACTTTGTTCCAACTTCAGATTGCCTGGTCTGATGGTGCGATTCAGGCTTGTGTACAGCTTTTTGATCGGATGCATAGATTCCGGAAAATCTATAATTTGGAATTTTTTCCCATAGAAAATGAATGGGATGAATATTTTAACTTCAACTTGAGATAATTCTGCTTGGCTGACACTCCGTTTCACATTTACTGACTCAGGGCAGACCCCTGACCACGACTGCAAGGTTGGTTCAACCTGTACTCATCTGTTTGTAGTTTTATTCATCCCTTATTTTTCCCAAAAGAGTCCCATTCATTTTCGAGGGCGGCCAAACCTCATGGTTTCATTTAACCTGCAGACGCCAAACTGCCTTTACTCACTCTGGGTTCATCCCCAACCTCTAATCTACAGACATACTGACTCACATTTGTCTATTTGTCCTTTATTCATCCCTTGTTCCTCCTATATGGTCCCATTCATTTTCAGTCAATCGCAAACACGACAGCTGCTCTTTATATGCTGCGAAAGTTTCATGATGATTGGACCAATAGAAACGCCTCAAAATAGTTGGAAAAAAATCTGGTTCCATTGACTTACATTGAAAGTGAAGTTTGTTCTCTCCTGTACAGTTACTGTTTTGGAGATACATGTTTTCCTTTGAACAGCGATGGTATATATGACTCGTGCTGTAATTATGATGATTAGCTGAGGTTTAACTATTTAGACTCTAGAACGATTGCAAGGGTTACTGACAGTTTTCAGAGTTCAGTGCTTATTTATCACTGAGCATGTTTACATGCACATACTAATCTGATAACTGCACTAGTGTGTGTGTATTGTGGGTGTTTCACTGCCCCCTAGTGTGTGTGTTCACTAGTGTGCGTATATGTGGATGTTTCAATGCCCCCTAGTGTGTGTGATCACTAGTGTACGTATATGTGGGTGTTTCATTGCCCCCAGTGTGTGTGATCACTAGGGTGCGTATATGTGGATGTTTTAACGCCCCCTAGAGTGTGTTCACTAGTATGCATATTTGTGGATGTTTCGATGCCCCCTGGTGTGTGTGTTCACTAGTGTGTTTATATGTGGGTGTTTTAATGCCCCCTAGTGTGTGTGTTCACTAGTGTGCATATATGTGGAAGTTTCACTGGCCCCTAGTGTGTGTGTGTGTGTGTGTGTATGTGGGTATTTCAATGCCCCCTAGTGTATTTGTTCACTAGTGTGCGTATATGTGGATGTTTCACTGGCCCTAGTGTGTGTGTGTGTGTATATGTGGGTGTTTAACTGCCCTCTAGTGTGTGTGTGTGTGTGGGGGGGGGGGGGGGGGGGTATTTCAATGCCCCCTAGTGTATGTGTTTAATAGTGTGTGTATATGTGGGTGTTTCACTGCCCCCTAGTGTGTGTGTGTGTGTGTGTGTGTATGTGGGTATTTCAATGCCCCCTAGTGAATGTGTTCAATAGTGTGTGTATATATGGGTGTTTCACTGCCCCCTAGTGTGTGTGTTTGCTAATGTATATGTATGAGGGTGCCTCACTGCCCCCTAGTGCATGTGTTCACTAGTGTGTGTGTATATGTGTCACCGAGCATGCTTGTTTGGATCTAAGGTCACGGTATTTTGTGAGATATCCTGCAATTCACAAGGAATTTCTACTAAAGCTTTGTGAATGTGAATAACTGGCTGCATCTCTGAAAGCGTGTGGTGTTTATTCAGGGCAGATGGTGTAGCGAGGAGGGCTTTGACGATGAATAACATTGAAGGACAAAAGAATTGGTGTACAGTGTCATCATGTGGTCTCGTGGTTTCAACCTCAGTTAGGAATTTTACAATCCTGAGCCAACCCGACTCATCAAGCCCCTTCGACCCAGCTCAATATGAGGAGCGTTCCACCAGGATTAGGGCGGCAGATCTACAAGATCCACAGAAAACATCCTCAGGTTTGGAGCAGCAGCACTATGACACTCAGCGAGCAGCACTCAGCGAACTCGCCGTGATGCCTCCAGTGATGGGATCGTTTGATCTCTATCATCTGTAATTATGGCGCGGTTAATTTCAGAACCCAGGCTGTTAATTCGTATGTGACATCTCATTTCACGTATTTTAATTAAGATCTCTTAAGCAAGTCATTGCCGTCATTACCTTCCCCATGAAAAGAGGGGATGAGGAGAGAGGAGAGATAAACCGCACTCCCCTCAATCTGTCCATCACTCCATTAGCTGCATATATACATAAGCAGAGAGCGCAGACGTCGGAAAATGGGGATCTAATTGAAGCATCTAATTCAATTTTCTTCCTCGTTCCTCCGGCCGACCGCAGCAGCCCGGATGACGTCCTGCCTGTTTCTCCGTCCTCAGGGACCTCCCGCCAATGGATCTGCTTCCGCCTCCTCATTCCGTTCGGCCGTGATTGCAATCAGCCCAGCGCTGAGGAGCTCGAGTGGAGTCGCCACTTAAACAGGACTGAGAAGCCTGAGAGGGCTAGAAAGGAGGTTGTGGTCTGTGTTGCTGGAGATGAAAGCTGGGAATCCTGTTTGAGCAAGTACTTGTGCTAATTTGTGCTGGACTGTATTTCCTACAATATTTCCCAAAACATTCCAGGGAAAACTAGGAAACGATACAGTCCAGTGCAGTTTTAGGACACTTGGAGACATTATTATAATTATACAACTATATTGTTATTCGTTTTTTTGCTTTCTGACAAATCTTCACCGCATAACTCAACAAGGTGGGTATCATCTCCATTCCAACTCCAGAATTTGCTGAATTTTTCCCATAAAGAATGAATAGGATGGATATTTACACAGCCATTTAAGGTACTTCTGCTGGACCAACACACTGTTTTAAATACGCTGACTCATGGCAGACCCCCAACCACGAATGCAGTGTTTGTTTGACTCGCACTTGTCTAATTGTCGTTTTTTTTTTCATTCCTCTTTCTTTGCCATAGAGTTCAATTCATTGTTGAGGGCAGCCAAACATTATGGTTTTCTTCAACCTACAGCCTCCAAACTGCATGTACTCACTCAGGGCAGATCCCCAAACTCTAATCCACAGACAAACTGAGACATACACTGACTCAGGGCAGACCCCCAACCACGACTGCATTGTTTGTTTGACCGGCACTCGTCTATTTGTCGTTTACTCATCCCTCATTCCTCCCATAGGGTCCCATTCATTTCTGGATGAACCCAAACATAATGGTTTCAATCTACAGCCACCAAACTGCCTGTACTCACTCAGAGCAGATCTCCAAACACACTAACCCACACTCCTTCATCCCGTGTTCCTCGCACTGCTTAAGCTGCGCAACCATCCTGTGTTTCCTTCAGAGTGCACTTTTCTAGTTTTATTTAAAAAGCTATTTTTCAGACAGGAAGCTTTTATTTACTCAGTAAACACTATTATATTCAAACAGTATTGATAGAGTTAGTAGTGCTTTAACATGCATCAGTGTGTTCATTTAACCCTTTCCAAGTTTCTCCTTGTGGAAATAACCCAGTATATTTACAGTTCTCATCTAATACCTGCTTTGACTGCTCAGTACTTCATTAAGCTAAATCAAGATTACTGCTGAAGGAACTGAATACATTCATACAATGTCTGGGGCGTCCAGGAGAAATCTGGAACTACACTTTGTTCTTCAAACTGGAGCTCAAGATATGACCTACTTCTTTCACAATAAGATATTCATGTTACTTTGTATTGTATGTATGATTATTTACATCTGTTCTAATCATATCTGCTGTTCTCACTGGCGAACATACACTTACTGATCAGATAAACACTTTTAAGCCATCAGTTTAGGTGCCACACATTTGCTCATTAGTCTATATAGACAGCAAATAGAAACACTAGCTTGCATATCTGGTTAGCCGCTCATTTTTTGATTAAAGTGACCGCAAGCTCTTCTCAAGCGTGGACAGTTGGAATTGGAATTGTGTCATTTTTGACATTTACTTTCTTTCATCCACCTACATGGAATTTAAGGAGGTATTTCAATGTGCAGGCTGCCAACAGGAAACACACAGTCAGACCTGTTTGGGATTTGTATGGGACAGTTCTGGCCCACGAAGCCCCCCGGCTTGCCCACGTGTGCCAATGCGTGCATGTTGGCTGGGGTGCCTGTAGTCACTGTAGTACCACTTTGTAGCACCACTTTTGGGCGCTCCTGGTGTTTACACATTGTTTTAGATGCAGAAAATATATAAACATGACTTAAAATAAAATTTGCTGCTTAATTTGCTTTTTAAATAGATAATTTTAATTGTTGGGAAATCCCAAGCTCGCTACGGAAATTCCTGAACACTACCATGTGGTGTCACTGGTGGACAACAGTAAAGAGCGCTGCTGGTACAACAGCAGTATGACTGACTGGGACTGTGAATGTTCCAGTGCTGCTTCTTCAGATTCTGATGGTATTTCTGAATTTGTATTTAAAAGAGCTGTAATGTAGAAATAGACCACCAAATCACTTAATCCTGAGACTTTTAGTCCAACCACACCCACAAAAGCAGCTCATCCTGAGTGTAAACAGTATCTAGCTACATAACCAACATTATTCAAGACAAACTTCAAATATAGAGGTATAGTTATTGTAGTTAATATGATTAAAGTGGAACTCGCACTCATACCACACTATAAACCTTCATAATTCAACTACGTTAGCTTAGCATAACTTGAACCAGCGAACATAGCAAGTGAAGCTATTGTTAGCTAACATCAGCTAAAGCAGGTGGAGTAACTGCGCTTACCCGGTTTACCTCCACGTGGAGGCTCGTGAACACCTCTCGCTGGTTTCCTTACACGCCCATACTGTTGGAACAGCGCAGGCTTAAGATCCAGTTGTCGTGTAAGCCTGTGTCCCATAGTTGTGATAATCTTCAGGCGTGAAATGATCACTATAGAAGATGCAGTAAGAGGATGGTCTGTTCCATTGTGCCCGTTTAAAGTTGACAAATTTAGCCCACTTTCTGGATATTTGGGGGTCTTTGGGTTGTTTGTGCTCTGGGGGTCCGACCGTATATCCAATTACTGCAGCCAAAAACAACAACACCTTTCTGTCATTGTGCATTACCGTAAGTGCATCTTCTAGCGTTGCTGTATACCATCTACATCCCACGCAGAACGCATATGATTTCTTAACAGTGGGCGGAGCTAAACCTAAGCCGTATTTCTTGACTTTGTAAACAATAAAACGTTTTCTGAATAATCACAAGTTAGGATCTCAAACTCTGCTGTGAGAGAACATTGGAGCTGTATTACTAACAGAATTATTATTATTATTATTATTATTATTATAATTATGAGAAAGCTGAGTGTTTTATGATATTTGTATATGTTGCTGTAGTGATACGATTGACACTGCTCGTTTTGTGTCTGCGTAAAAAGGCAAAAATTAATTAGTGAGCTAGATGCTAGTTAGTTCGTTAGGTAGCTGTGCTAGCCATCCAGTCTATGTCTGTCAGAGACTGTTGTATATCATTTAATAACATTTTTATGACCCACACAGACATTTTTCTGTTGTGGTACGAGGGTCGGTAGGCACAAACTTATTATCTTGCTGGCTAATTGGACTAGTGTATAAATAATATTAATTATTATTATTTTTAAATATATATTTGGTCAACTTAATATGCTCGTGTAGTTGGTTATTACGTTTATGTTCTCGTACTTCTTGCTTTGGCTGATCAGCTAATTCACCGTACTTGGATTAATTCTGTTGGATTAATGTGAATCTATCATCAATTCACTCAAGCAAAAGACTAATGCAAAACATTGCCTTAATTTTTTTGTTGGCCCAAATATATTATTATAGTGTTTGGATTATGGGTTTGACAGGTTTCATTAATTTACATATTTTTACATAATTTTTTTTACATAGAGAAATAGAGTACAGTAGGGGTGAACACTACACATTTTGGGTGATATGTTGCCCCCTGGTGTTTGGAATATGGCTTTGACAGGTTTCATTATTTTACATATTGTTTAAAAATAGTTTTTTTTGTTGCCCTAATATATTAAATTTTTAGGGCGTGGAGAGAAATAGAGGACAGTAGGGGTGAATACTACACGTTTTGGGTGATACGTTGCCCCCTAGTGTTTGAAATATGGGTTTGACAGGTTTCATTGTGTTACATATTGCTCCTTTACACATATGCATAGCCGAGTCCAGTCTTAGCTGAACTTTCTTTGAGAGTGTAAAAGCCTAAGATTTACATTCATTGCCATCGTGAAGCTGTGGGACAGATTTGACGGCTTCGGTTGTGGCATCCCGGCTTCTCTGTGAAGCAGCTTTGGGACGGAGAGCGCCGTAAACAGAAACATAGAATCGAGTTCAGTTCTCTGCGTACATTCTCTGACCATAAAAGGGAGGATTGACCTTTACTGAGCGCAGGAATATTCCCTAAAACAATGGGTGACCTTTCCTGGTGGTGTGAGTCAGAGAGAGGATATAGATATTAATTGTACCGCACTCTTCAGTAAATCTCCTCTAAATCCAGACATCGGGCTGAGGCTCCTCTGCTCTGCCAGACGTCCGTCTGCTGGCGTGCCTCTGCTCCCTCAGTGCCAGGTGAACATCTTCTGCTGAGCAACAGCAGATCTGGCCTGGCCTGACCCCAAGTGGCACAGCCTCCAGCTCTTTAGTGCAGATTAGCTGCCCGTCTGAGATCAGTGCCCAGCTGAACACGCTGGGGAGGATTAGATTTCAGGGGACACAAAGAGGAATACACAATGAGTTACACAGGAAGGAAAGATGCCAGGAAACAAGATGATGCACGCCGGGATATACACACAAATACACACTGGGATTACACATCGGGACAGGTGCTCCAGAGTCAGTCCGAGCCCAGTTCATAACACGTAGAACAGAAAAGTCTTTTATATTAACTTGATGTAAACATGTACATCATATGTCATATAAATAAAAATATTTATACTGCTAATGGTGTAAATCTCTGGTGTGTGGTGTAAATAAACAGTGTTTGCCATCCAGCCATGCTTCTGTAAAAGTGTAGAATAAAACAAAACATGACCAGCTATCAGGACCACAGTGGAGTTTCACCACATGATGAACCAATCAGCACTCAGTAGCAGTAATACTAACCAGTTACCTCTCAGTAACAGCAGTGCTAACAGATCAGCTCTAGTAGACCTAGGAGAAATATTAATCAATCAGACAATATATGCTAACAAATCATCACTCAGCAGCAGTTGTGCTAACAAATTAGAGCAGTATAGCTAACCTAACAGCACTCCATAGCAGTGATACTAATCAATCAAGGCAGTAAAGCTAACCAATCACCACACAGTAGCCGTAATGCTAACCAATCAGTACCCAGTAGCAGTAGTGCTAACCAATCAGCACTCAATAGCAGTAATACTAACCAATAAGCGCTCAGCAGCACTGATACTACTCACATGTCATGCCTCCCAGCAGGCCATAATTGCCTGAGGTTCTTGCGTAACCAGGGTCACGTCTTTCCAGTGCATGGTAGCAACAACTACTGGTGACTGACTTGGCACTACCATCATGCCTTGAGCGTTTCCGGGTCTTTAAGCCTTCCTGCGCTGGCTCCCTCGTACCGCAGCAGCTCTACTGTCAAGACACACCATCTCTTTCTACCCATAAAACCTTGCAGCGCCGTCCCCACTGTTGCAATTTCACTTTAAAGCATCATTCTACTCCAGACTGCTGAGGAGAGCCCACTTCTGACACCAATGTAGCTTCGGATACATGGGAAACATAGTGCTGCCTGTGAATGCTCTTTTATTGAACACAGGAGCAGGAAAGCAGATAGGCAATCAGTTTGTCACACTTGGTAGCCATATAAGCACATAACTAGCCCACAGCTCAGCACAAAATACCACTAATAACACAAACGCTCATGATTATCTCACAAACAACAATTCCCTTTACCCAGCCCCAGCGCCTTCCTAAGGGCGTGCAGACAGCGATTCATGGTCACAGATGAATCGAACACTCTGGCCTGGACCTGAAACCTGCGCCAGATCTGCTTTTAAGTATACAGGTTCTTGGCTTGGACTTGTGGTTCTAGGTTGCTTCTTTAAGCTGTGACCTCTGGTTTATAAAAGCAGTTCTTTGAAGAAACATCAAGTGAAGGTTATTTTGAGAGACAAATGTAGTTCCTCTGCGGCTTTGCTTCAAAGAACCCTCAATTTGTAAGCGTGCAGCACCGCAGAGGAGGATTTATAAACCCGTAAATCAGATCAACGCCATGTTTAATCCCAGAAATCAACATCAGCCATAACATTCTGTGTGCTCCTCTCGAATTCCCTCATTTTCTCTAACATCACCAAACTGCATTAGCTTCGCTAAAGAGGAGCTAAACAGCAGACAGAAGTTAAGTGAACTGTCAGGTGTTGAAAGAGAAAATAGGGTTTCAATAGTTGAGGAGAAACAGATTAAGTAGAGAGGTTAGAGAGAGCAGAGTGGAGGAGAGAGTGGAGGAGACAGTGAAGAAGAGAGTGGCTGCGAGATTAGAGGAGAGAGCGGAAGAGAGGAGATGAGAGGTGAGGGGAAAGCAGAGAGGATTGCAGAGGAGAGAAAGGAGGGAGGAGTGGAAGAGATGTGAAGAAAGTAAAGGAGGGAATGAATGAGAGAGTGGAGGAGAGAGCAGAAGAGGAGAAGACAGCAGAGGACAGAGAGCAGGAGAGAGTGGAGGAGAGAAGGAGAGAGAAGGAGAGAGAAGGAGAAGAGAGGAGACAGAGGAGGAGACGACAGTACAGGACAGAGTGGAGAACAAGAGAGAAGGAGAGAGGAGGAGACAGCAGAGAGCGGAGAGGAGAGAGAGGAGAAGAGAGTGGCGGAGGGAGTGGTGTCCTTACAAAAAATAAGAATATTTAAAGTTAATTTTATTAAGTAAACATAAGTAAAGTTGAAAACTATTTCTCAAACAGTTAGTATACTAACATATATATGTACTATTTTAATACTTCTTGGGACTAAACTGTTTGGTTTATAAAGCTATACTTCGAGTGTAATAGTAGACTTCAAATATAGTTTACATCATTTGTACTGCAGTTACACTAAAAGTAAACGTATGTGTTTACATAGTTAGTTTACTACTTTGTTAAATCTTTGTTAAATCTACTTTGTTAAGTGTTCTTTAAGTGAATACTTATAATTTACTGCTTATATATTTTACATTATTGTTGCAATGTAAAGTATATGACTCAGTTTAAGGTTTTTTTTCTACTTAAAATACAACTTTAACAGTGTTTACTTACTCACCAGTGGACACATAAATATAAACAAGATATACTCAGATTAAGAAACATATTTGCATCTTCATAAATTGAAATTTTCCAAACTTATATTGTACTGGAAGCCTTTTTGTGTAATAGGCAAGAATACATATAATTTTATAAGCATGTTTCAATGAAAAGATTAAGTACAGGTAAAGGACAAACATACTTAGACTTTAATATATTCTTGTCCGAATAACCCAAGTATACTTAAGTGTAACTGTGTTTGGTATATCACTGGGAAGTACATAAGAAGAAAACTGAAAGCGAACTCACTTATTTATAGTTTAAAAGAAGTAACTACTGGCACACTTGAATAAACATCTTTCATGTAATTATGGAGGGGGAGAGGAGGGGGGCAGAGAAGGAGGAGAGCGGAGGAAAGGAGAAGAAATTGAAGGAGGGAGCGTGAAAAGACAGGATGAGAGTTGAGAAGATAGAGAGAAACAGGAGAGAGTGGAGGAGAAGAAAGTGCTATAAAAGAACAAAGAAACATCCCTGCTTTACTAAGAAACAGAAAAAAGGAAAAAGAAGAGAAGAACGAAAGAAAGGAGGTGAAAGAAGAGAAGAAAAGTGGAGACGTAAGGAGGTAATCTCTCTCCTCCTCTCCCCAATAAATTGGCTGTCCTTGGTCTGTAATCTGCTAAATATAGATCAATGATTCTCAAAGTGCTGCCAGTAAAATCTGCTCTTAATTACAGCATCTGTTACCGTTATAACATATTCTACTGTAATATACTGCTCATGTCCCCTCAGTGCAGCTCACAGCCCTCCATTACAGCTGATCTGATGATTTATGGTTGGAAGGTAGTTTGAGGTTCTACCTCTGCAGGACTTTCAGGGCAGCAACATTTTTACTTTAATATGAATAAAGAATGTCTTGAAATACATTCTAATGGTTGTGCTGTAAAAAAGACAAAGACCAGATATCATATCATCACTGTCAGAAAAACCCACCATTACCTCATCTCTGAGAAAGTAGCTTCACAGAAGTTCATGTAACAAGATTTTTAAAAAGTTAAATGAGATCATTTTTATTGGTCCTTTCATCGTGAACCTTTGTTAGACTAGATTTTAAACCAAAAGCCACAACACACTTCACCTTAGCTCATGTAAAGCACCTTGACGGCGATAAAACCAACTTCAACAAAAACCTATAATCTTCACCAGTCACATACTAAACACCAACATCAGCGTCTTCTACCAAACATCAACATTGAACACCAATAAAACACCAAATTAAGCATCTTACACGAAACACCAACATTCAACACCAATAAAACACCAATGCCAGCACCTTCTGTCAAACACCAATATTCAACATCCAATAAAACACCAACATCAGCATCTTCTACCAAGAAGCAACATTCAACGCCAATAGAACACCAACATCAGCATCTTCTACCAAACACCAACATTCAACATCCAATAAAAAACCAACACCAGCATCTTCTACCAAATGGCAACATTCAACATCCAATAAAACACCAACACCAGCATCTTCTACCAAACGCCAACATTCAACATCAGTATCTTCTCCCAAAAACCAACATTCAATGCCAATAAAACACCAACACCAGCATCTTCTACCAAATAGCAACCTTCAACACCAATAAAACAACACTGGTATATTCTACCAAACACCAACATTCAACACCAATAAAACACCACCACCAGCATCTTCTATAAAACACCAACATTTAATGCCAATAAACACCAACACCAGCATCTTCTACCAAACATCAATATTTAACATCCAATAAAACACCAACATCAGCATCTTCTAACAAAAACCAACATTCAACACCAATAAAACACCAAAGACCAGTATTCTTCACCAAACACAACCCCACACCACCAATAAATCACAACACCAGCGTTCTCCAGTAAACACCAACATATTCCACTATACACCAACATTCTCCACCAATCGCCTACTATACACTCACATTCTCAACCCATCACATACCGAAAACCAAGACATTCCACTATACACCAATATTCAGCACCAAATACCAACATTCACCATCAAACAACCACATTCTCCATCACAAACTTTCACCACTAAACACCCACATTCTTCCTTCAAGAACTAACATTCAACATCAAACACCCACATTCTTCCTTCATAAACTAACATTCAACACCAAACACCCACGTTCTTCCTTCATAAACTAACATTCACCAGCAAACACCCACATTCTTCCTTCATAAACTAACATTCAACACCAAACACCCACATTCTTCCTTTACAAACTCACATTCAACACCAAACACCCACATTCTTCCTTCATAAACTAACTTTCACCACCAAACACCCACATTCTTCCTTTACAAACTCACATTCAACACCAAACACCCACATTCTTCCCTCACATTCAACACCAAACACCCACATTCTTTCCTCACAAACTAACTTTCAACACCAAACACCCACATTCTTCCCTCACATTCAACACCAAACACCCACATTCTTCCTTTACAAACTCACATTCAACACCAAACACCCACATTCTTCCCTCACATTCAACACCAAACACCCACATTCTTTCCTCACAAACTAACTTTCAACACCAAACACCCACATTCTTCCCTCACATTCAACACCAAACACCCACATTCTTCCTTTACAAACTAACATTCAACACCAAACACCCACATTCTTCCTTTACAAACTCACATTCAACACCAAACACCCACATTCTTCCCTCACATTCAACACCAAACACCCACATTCTTCCTTTACAAACTCACATTCAACACCAAACACCCACATTCTTCCTTCATAAACTAACTTTCAACACCAAACACCCACATTCTTCCCTCACATTCAACACCAAACACCCACATTATTCCTTTACAAACTAACATTCAACACCAAACACCCACATTCTTCCTTTACAAACACACATTCAACACCAAACACCCACATTCTTCCCTCACATTCAACACCAAACACCCACATTCTTCCCTCACATTCAACACCAAACACCCACATTCTTTCCTCACAAACTAACTTTCAACACCAAACACCCACATTCTTCCCTCACATTCAACACCAAACACCCACATTCTTCCTTTACAAACTAACATTCAACACCAAACACCCACATTCTTCCTTTACAAACTCACATTCAACACCAAACACCCACATTCTTCCCTCACATTCAACACCAAACACCCACATTCTTCCTTTACAAACTCACATTCAACACCAAACACCCACATTCTTCCTTCATAAACTAACTTTCAACACCAAACACCCACATTCTTCCCTCACATTCAACACCAAACACCCACATTATTCCTTTACAAACTAACATTCAACACCAAACACCCACATTCTTCCTTTACAAACACACATTCAACACCAAACACCCACATTCTTCCCTCACATTCAACACCAAACACCCACATTCTTCCCTCACATTCAACACCAAACACCCACATTCTTTCCTCACAAACTAACTTTCAACAACAAACACCCACATTCTTCCCTCACATTCAACACCAAACACCCACATTCTTCCTTTACAAACTAACATTCAACACCAAACACCCACATTCTTCCTTTACAAACTCACATTCAACACCAAACACCCACATTCTTCCCTCACATTCAACACCAAACACCCACATTCTTCCTTTACAAACTCACATTCAACACCAAACACCCACATTCTTCCTTCATAAACTAACTTTCAACACCAAACACCCACATTCTTCCCTCACATTCAATACCAAATACCCACATTATTCCTTTACAAACTCACATTCAACACCAAACACCCACATTCTTCCCTCACAAACTCACATTCAACACCAAACACCCACATTCTTCCTTCATAAACAAACATTCACCATCAAACACCCACATTCTTCCCTCACAAACTCACATTCAACACCAAACACCCACATTCTTCCCTCACAAACTCACATTCAACACCAAACACCCACATTCTTCCTTCATAAACTAACATTCACCATCAAACACCCACATTCTTCCTTTACAAACTCACATTCAACACCAAACACCCACATTCTTCCTTCATAAACTAACTTTCACCACCAAACACCCACATTCTTCCTTTACAAACTCACATTCAACACCAAACACCCACATTCTTCCTTTACATTCAACACCAAACACCCACATTCTTCCTTTACAAATTCACATTCAACACCAAACACCCACATTCTTCCCTCACAAACTCACATTCAACACCAAACACCCACATTCTTCCTTCATAACCTAACTTTCACCACCAAACACCCACATTCTTCCTTTACAAACTCACATTCAACACCAAACACCCACATTCTTCCCTTACATTCAACACCAAACACCCACATTATTCCTTTACAAACTCACATTCAACACCAAACACCCACATTCTTCCCTCACAAACTCACATTCAACACCAAACACCCACATTCTTCCTTCATAAACAAACATTCACCATCAAACACCCACATTCTTCCCTCACAAACTCACATTCAACACCAAACACCCACATTCTTCCCTCACAAACTCACATTCACCACCAAACACCCACATTCTTCCCTCACAAACTCACATTCAACACCAAACACCCACATTCTTCCTTCATAAACAAACATTCACCATCAAACACCCACATTCTTCCCTCACAAACTCACATTCAACACCAAACACCCACATTCTTCCCTCACAAACTCACATTCACCACCAAACACCCACATTCTTCCCTCACAAACTCACATTCAACACCAAACACCCACATTCTTCCTTCATAAACTAACATTCACCATCAAACATCCACATTCTTCCTTTACAAACTCACATTCAACACCAAACACCCACATTCTTCCCTCACATTCAACACCAAACACCCACATTCTTCCTTTACAAATTCACATTCAACACCAAACACCCACATTCTTCCCTCACAAACTCACATTCAACACCAAACACCCACATTCTTCCCTTACATTCAACACCAAACACCCACATTATTCCTTTACAAATTCACATTCAACACCAAACACCCACATTCTTCCCTCACAAACTCACATTCAACACCAAACACCCACATTCTTCCTTCATAAACAAACATTCACCACCAAACACCCACATTCTTCCTTTACAAACTCACATTCAACACCAAACACCCACATTCTTCCCTCACATTCAACACCAAACACCCACATTCTTCCTTCATAACCTAACTTTCACCACCAAACACCCACATTCTTCCTTTACAAACTCACATTCAACACCAAACACCCACATTCTTCCCTCACAAACTCACATTCAACACCAAACACCCACATTCTTCCTTCATAAACAAACATTCACCATCAAACACCCACATTCTTCCCTCACAAACTCACATTCAACACCAAACACCCACATTCTTCCCTCACAAACTCACATTCAACACCAAACACCCACATTCTTCCTTCATAAACTAACTTTCACCACCAAACACCCACATTCTTCCCTCACAAACTCACATTCAACACCAAACACCCACATTCTTCCCTCACAAATTCACATTCAACACCAAACACCCACATTCTTCCCTCACAAACTCACATTCAACACCAAACACCCACATTCTTCCTTCATAAACAAACATTCACCATCAAACACCCACATTCTTCCCTCACAAACTCACATTCAACACCAAACACCCACATTCTTCCCTCACAAACTCACATTCAACACCAAACACCCACATTCTTCCTTCATAAACTAACTTTCACCACCAAACACCCACATTCTTCCCTCACAAACTCACATTCAACACCAAACACCCACATTCTTCCTTCATAAACTAACATTCACCATCAAACACCCACATTCTTCCTTTACAAACTCACATTCAACACCAAACACCCACATTCTTCCCTCACATTCAACACCAAACACCCACATTCTTCCTTTACAAACTCACATTCAACACCAAACACCCAGATTCTTCCCTCACATTCAACACCAAACACCCACATTCTTCCTTCATAAACTAACTTTTACCACCAAACACCCACATTCTTCCCTCACAAACTCACATTCAACACCAAACACCCACATTCTTCCTTCATAAACTAACTTTTACCACCAAACACCCACATTCTTCCCTCACAAACTCACATTCAACACCAAACACCCACATTCTTCCCTCACAAACTCACATTCAACACCAAACACCCACATTCTTCCTTCACAAAGTAACATTCACCACCACACACTCAGGTTCTCCATCAAAAACTAACATTCACCACCAAACACCCACATTATTCCTTTACAAACTCACATTCATCACCAGAAACTCACATTCTCCATTACAAACTAACATTCACCACCAAACACCAACATTCACCACCAAATACCCACATTCACCACCAAATACCCACATTCTCCATCACAAACTAATATTCACCACCACACACCAACATTCATCACTAACATTCAGTACCAAACACCCACATTCTCCACCAAATGCCAGCAATTCCCACCACACACCTCCTGTCACATCAGTAATCTCCACCAAAGTTGGGAAGCAGTTTTTCTTGAAAAAAAATCTGACCCTGACACTGACCCACCACAATTCACTTACTCTTTACTGCTCTCATTCTTACACTGACAGCTCGCTCTCTTCTCTCTTTCCATAATCAGAAGCCGTGGTGGGCTCAGATTTCCCCCTCGTGTTCACACCTGTGGAATGCTAAAGCAGGACAGTTTGTGCGCTACTTTGCCAGAGTTAAGGTGAAGGTCGAAACAGAGGGCAGCGAGAATCTCCAAGGATGTGAAACGGTCTCAGAAACATCCAGAATAAAGCCAATAAATCTTATCGGCTCTGCATTGTCTCCGCCTGCCATTATGAGTGTGGGGGATAAACACTGTATGAATTTTTAAATCCCCCTCTCTCTCTCTCTCTGGCTGCTGCCGGAGCGTGTTTGGAATGACCTCTGGTTATCTTCAGCGCTCCTTCATCTGCTGAATGCTGAAAACAGCTGAATGTAGAGGAAACGGCGCGGCTGATTGGGGCTCGGCGGACTGCAGGTGCTGAATATTACAGCGCGGGCTGTGGCCTCATTAAGCCGAGGATAATGTGGAGGAAATACATAAAGAAGAGCCTCAGCTCCGCAGAAGAACGAGAGATAAAGTTTCAGAGTTGGAGGGAGAGGAGCTAATCTGAGCAGCTGGCTCATTTAACTTGTAATGAGGATGCAGAAAGATTGACGCAGTGGCAAGACAGAAAAGGTCAATCTTTAAATGTTTTATCTTGTTTTTCTTTGAAGAACTCTGAAGAAACCTCTCCGTGTTTCATCCAGAGCGCTCTTCAGGCTAAAGTGCTACATCAAAAGTATTAGGCCTCCTTATATTTCCTTGCCTTTGTTTTGACCTCCTGTTATTTTCATATGCTTCTGTTTGTTTTGGGTTTTAGCTCCACCTCTCACCTGCCTCTAGTTTGTGGCTCCTCTCCTTCCCAGGTGTTTCTCATGTGACCTTGTGTATTTTTACTCCTGGTCTCTGTCTGGGATGTGTGATTCTGGTTCTGTGGTTCAAGTTAAGTTTATTTGTGTAGCGCTTAACAGAAGTTTGAACACATTAAAACATGAATTCACAGCCTGTATCCCCCTGTGAGCAAGCCAGTAGCGACTGTAGCAAGAAAAACTCCCTCAAGACTAGAGGAAGAAACCCTGGGAGGAACCAAGACTCACAGAGGGAGACTCGTCCTCCTCTGGTCAAACAGTATCTACAGTTTATTAAGACCAGTTCAGAATAACAGGTGAGAGAGTCTCTGTTTGATGTCTGGATGGTAAAAGCTTTAGAAACTGCACAGGTAGAGGCAGTCTCTGACTGACTAAAGCATAAGTGAACTGAAACAGTCCCATCATATCTCAACGCTGCTACATCTGGATGATACAGTGAGGCAGTTGAGAGTGTAGCCAATGGCATGCATGAAAAGGAGAACTGGTTGGTGTCAGGTGAGGAGGAGGCCCTGATGATTCACCACCAGCGTTCAGCAAGACAGGAGGGCGGTCATTATCTCAGAAGGAGAAAAGAGACAGTTAGTTCTGGTTTGGATTGTTATAGAGGATGTGAAGTATTTCAGAGTGTGGCTGGTGACTCCAACAGATCTAATAATACATAGCATAGGCTAGAAGAAGAGAACCAGAAGGCAACATCCTCCCACTCCACCATCAACAAGCAACTGTGTGATCATGTGAAGTGGTGGACCAACAGCACCAACATCTCCTGCCCTTATCTAAAGGGGAAGAGTATATCTAGACTTAAAGCTTGAGACTGCGTCAGTTTCCCAAACATTAACTAGGAGATTATTTCACAATTTGGGGGCTTTGTAGGAACCCCTCCCCGTTTGAAGTCTTCTAGAAAAAAAAGGATTATTTATATAAAAATTAGTTAAGTTAGATAAAGTTACAATCTGAACTGGATTCTATTTATGGCTTTTATTAGACAGTCAAGCTCAGAGTCACTTTTACTACACATTAATAAATGTCTCTCTGAAACTCATTAACATGAACAATTTAATATCATAGTAGCTATAAAAATGAACTTTGGTTAATTAAGTTTATACAGTTACTGATGAAAGCTGCCTGTAAAGGACTTTGAGCTGCCACTGCTATAATAAGTGCTCTGTAAATAAATATTATTATCATTATTGTAACCTACTAAAGGTAGTCTGCACTATAATCGAACACCTAACTGAATGTATATGTTTAGGATTATGAAGAACTTTTGATATGAATGTGTTGAGAGACGAGTGTAAATAGTGAAGTTAGAAGTAGAGTATATTTACACAAATATTTCACAAACATTTTGCTTTATTTAAATATAAAAATGAGAATGTATATTTTTATAAGAGCTATAAAACCCTCAACACTACTTGTTAAAGTCTTAAGATCACTACCAGTCAAAGGTTTTAGTACACTACCAGCTAAATGTTTTAGATCAATACCAGTCAAACACTTTAGATCACTACCAGTCAAACATTTTAGTACACTACCAGCCAAACGTTTTAATACACTACCAGCCAAACGTTTTAGATCACTACCAGTCAAACGTTTTAGTACACTACCAGTCAAACGTTTTAGTACATTACCAGCTAAACGTTTTAGTACACTACCAGCCAAACGTTTTAGATCACTACCAGTCAAACATTTTAGATCACTACCAGTCAAACGTTTTAGATCACTACCAGTCAAGCGTTTTAGTACACTACCAGTCAAACGTTTTAGATCACTACCAGTCAAACGTTTTAGATCAAAACCAGTCAAACGTTTTAGATCACTACCAGTGAAACGTTTTAGTACACTACCAGCCAAACGTTTTAGTACACTACCAGCTTAACGTTTTAGTACACTACCAGTCAAGCGTTTTAGTACACTACCCGTCAAACGTTTTAGATCAACACCAGTCAAACGTTTTAGATCACTACCAGTCAAACGTTTTAGTACACTACCAACCAAACTTTTTAGATCACTACCAGTCAAACGTTTTAGTACACTACCAGTCAAACGTTTTAGTACACTACCAGCCAAACGTTTTAGATCACTACCAGTCAAACGTTTTAGTACACTACCAGTCAAACATTTTAGTACACTACCAGCCAAACGTTTTAGATCACTACCAGTCAAACGTTTTAGTACACTACCAGCCAAACGTTTTAGTACACTACCAGCCAAACGTTTTAGTACACTACCAGTCAAACATTTTAGATCAACACCAGTCAAACGTTTTAGTACACTACCAGTCAAACGTTTTAGTACACTACCAGCCAAACGTTTTAGATCACTACCAGTCAAACGTTTTAGTACACTACCAGTCAAACGTTTCAGTACACTACCAGTCAAACGTTTTAGATCACTACCAGTCAAACGTTTTAGTACACTACCAGCCAAACGTTTTAGATCACTACCAGTCAAACGTTTTAGCAACACTACCAGTCAAACGTTTTAGTACACTACCAGCCAAACGTTTTAGTACATTACCAGCCAAATGTTTTAGTACACTACCAGCCAAACGTTTAAGATCACTACCAGCCAAACGTTTTAGATCACTACCAGTCAAATGTTTTAGTACACTACCAGTCAAAGATTTTAGTAAATTACCAACCAAACCTTTTAGAACTGTTCTAAACCGTTTGTCTTATAGTGTTTTGACTGTTTGTATATATATAATGTGTTTGCACATCTTAAACATTTAATCATGCAGAAGTGTGTGGAGTGTCCCTTCAACATCACTCCTGCTCTATCACTCCAGCTCTGCTGCTGTTGATGTATTTGGCTTTGAGCTGTAAATAAGTTCAGCAGTGAGAGTTGTGTTATTAATGTGATCCTCCGCTGCTTGTTCGGTTAATATTCCTGCTTTGATGAGCTTCGTTCTATAGTGTAACACAATTTCACAGCCTGCCGAGTTAACACCCTCGGACTGGACTGAAGGGGAGGTCATTATTTAAGCGTATGTGCGGGAGACACTCTGACTGCTAGAGTGGCTCTTCTGGTGTTCTAGTTCAACTCTCCAAAAAAGGTCAAAACCTCTCAGACGAGAGTGTAAACACGGCGTGAGTAGCCAGCGCTCCTGACCTTTCCGTGTTCAAGCTCTGATGAAGTGAGGAAATGGTGCATTTGTGTGAGCAACATGTTCCTGTTGCTCTTCGGGCTGATTAGTTTATACTGAAACGTGAGAAAATGACATCTAAACAGTAAAGTGACATATGAAACCGTAACAGTACCATGTTTATGACAGGCTGGCTGTAGGCCAGGGTGGACTTTGCATGCTCAGTTTCTTCTTTCATCCAGTTGAAGCTTCTGATCATTTGTGACGCTAATAAACCTCAAATATACTCAAATAAAAAATATCGGAATAAAAGGACAAATAATGAAATAGATTAATATAAGGTTCTTTAATCCTCTCAGGCAGTTGGTGTCGTGTGCTACATCAAAGGAAGCTGTAGATAAAGGATTTAATCTCAGGAACGCTGCACGCTGGAGACTTACTTTAATTTTTTACTGGTATGTTGGTGTCAAACCGTTTCAGTGACGGCTCTCTTGCAGTCGTATCCCTTTCAGAAACCTTGAACTGCAGCTGTGTTTTTAAAGACTTTGTAAGTCGATGATGATAAGACTGAAAGTATTCTGTGATCATTCATCACTTATCTCTGAAGCTTTGTCAAGTCCATGGAGCAATCAGAAGCTGTGTAACTAACTTGTCGACCAATCAGGGGCTGCATTCCTCACTTTATGACCAATCAGAGGCTGTTTTCTGACTTCTGAACCAGTCCAATGCTGTGTTCTTGACTTGCTGACCAATCGGGCACTGTGTTCCGGATTTGACAACTAATCAGGGGCTGTGTTACTGACATGACAACCATTGAGTTTGTAGGCTTGTTAGAGATACAGCTGCGCCTGGCCTTGGTGGTCAGCGAGAGGAGCCGAACGCAGTGGAGGAAGGAGGTTAGAAAAGAGCCTCAATGCGGACAGTCGCCACCTGCAGCCTACGTGAACAATGGTGGGTGTTGCGGTGTTAGCTCCCTTTACAGCTGATGAAGTAGATGCAATAGAAAAACAGTAAAAAGAAAAAAAAAATATTAGAAAGAGTAGAAAGAAAAATAGATCCAAACGCAATAGTGATGAAGTGCTTTTAAAGACACTCACAAATCAGAAGAGTAAAAATCTACGGCACTTGAGCCTCTTCATGATCTGAAATACTAATTATGAAAAAAGAAATATGTTGAGTACTGTATGAAAATGAACTGTCGTGCTAGGAGACATGATAGTATTAGTGTAAATGTAGGTTCTTTGAAGAGTTTTAGAGGAGCTATATATTTTACAGTAAAAAGAGTTAAACATCAGAGGTGTCCACTGAGCTTCTAACCAATGAGGATTAAGCTCTTTTCGTCATCAAGCCGTTTCTCGGCTCACACAGTTAGTAAGGAGCAACTGCAGCAACTGTGTGTGAAGCCTGCAGCGCCTCACACTAGTGAGATGTTAACATAGTATGTCATCATGAAGTGACGGTGGCGACTCAAGCTGGACAAAAAACTAACCGGCATGCACCGCACAGAGCCAGGTGGCGATCGGTCTGCGCGGCACCGTGTGAAGTCGAACACGCCTTGTGATTCAGCCCAGCCATGGACACAGCCTGTGACTTGTTGACGAATCAGATGCTTTATGACTGACTTGACAACCAGTCTGAGACTGTGTACCGAACTGGTCGACCAATGATAGGCTGTGTTCCCGACTTGTTGGCCAATGATAGGCTGTGTTCCAACCACTGTGTTTCTGAATTTACAACCAATAATAGGCTGCCTTCCCTAATTGCTAACCAATCAGAGGCTGGGTTCCTGACTTGTTGGCCAATCAGAGGCTGTGTTCCTTACTTGACTAATTAGAGGCTGTGTTCCTGAGTTGTCGACCAGTGATAGGCTGTGTTCCTGACTTGTCAGCCAATCAGAAGCTGTGTTCCTTACTTGACTAATTAGATGCTGTGTTTGTTGCAAATTCCCTGTATGTGACTTTTACTTCGGTGCCACTGGGGGGCATTTTCAGGCAAGTGTTGGACAGCTCTGAGGGGTCCTTAGCACCTCTGTGTCCCTACTCTGAACAGATTTTAGTTCATGCATTTGTGAAGAGATAACCACATACTACTGTAACCCTGTACTCTCCTGCTGAGCTGCTGGTTATAAACCGTGCACAAACTGCCTTCCCTGTCTCCGTGTCAACTCTCTTACCGGAGTGCTAATGTGGATGAAGAATCCCAGCATAAGCTGCCCTATTTGCTAAAGAGCTATCTCACCACTGGTCCTTCGAGCCGGATATCTTCACCCACTGTGGCATTATGGCAGAGCAGGGACCAGCAGGAGTTCACTGCAGTATCTCATCAGGAGATAAGAGGAGCAGGCACCTTCCAGCATATCTGCAACTATACCAAGTATCATTACCTCCTTCCTTGGTAACACCATCGGAGCCATTCGACCATCATAGTGCTCAGGGCAGCGTCACCAGCCAAGTGCAGAGTTACTTACCCCTGTCTGGGATAGCTCAGCCAAGGATCAGCCAAGAGGTAAATGAATGTGATCGTCATGCAGATAGTCAGAACCTCTCCTTACAAATGAATCAGGTTCTGAGCCTCAGTGAACATTTATTCCAAATGCGAAGTCACCATAGTGGAAATGGAGACATTGAAGATGGGAGTGATGGGGACTGTTGCTCAATCATAAGCGGATCAGCATCTCATACTTCCTATCATGTCCACTCTCAAGAGCCACTGAATGCAACCTTACAGCACCATGTCCACTCTCCGACTTCAGTTGTTCATGCCGAGACGAAGCCACATTGTACACAATGACTCAAGCATTGCCTCCATCTGTGCCATCCACCTTACCTCTTATGACCCATACTGGTCAGCCTGCCAGCTTTGGTAAAGATCAGCCACTTTCATTCCCTCCATGTATGCCTAGCCGCCACACCTATCACCCTTTAATGCAGAACCAGCAGACACTCCAGCCACCTCCTATCCCAGCTGTACCAACACACCAGCCAGTTACGCCAGGGATACCATTTCAAGTATATCAGCCTTAGTCAGAGGCACCAAGCTATCCAGCCCGGTCATACTTAACCACCTTTACAGCCAGTATGTCAACCAAACAGCACTCAGATTGCTCAGCCATCTCATCTTCTCAACTCAGGCTCAGTTCATCAGGTACATCAGCCCCCACCCGTGCCATTGGTCAGTCCGCATATCAAGCATCAGCACTTCCACCTGCCTCAGTGACCTATCAGTTAGCCCCTCCTGTTACACTCTAAGAAATGAAACGCTATATTTACTTAACCTGGTTATGTCAACCGGTCCCACAAAACGTGGTTGCTTAAATCAGAAAAATAATATACAATTAATTGCAACAATATATTCTAAGTAAATCTAACAAAATGTTTTAATTAAATGCAACATCATGGAGTTATGTTGAATTAATATAACCTTGTTGTCTTGAATTTACTTACAACAGGTTGAATTAACTTGACATGATTAAGTTTAATTTACTGAACCCAAATAAGCTATATTAATGTTTTAGGTTTATATTGATTGCATTTAATGACTGAACCCTGGTTTGCTCCATTTAAGGCTGTAGGTCAAATAAATACAACTTAAGTCACATTAATTCACCTTTATTAAACATTCAGGTTCAGAAACAGTGAGGAATTTGTCAAACATGACACTTTGCCAAAAGTTACGCAAGGTATTACATTCATTGAAACAATCATGTATCAAAGACATTATGTAAAAAAAATCTTACTTAATACATAAACAAATGCAAATTAAGCAAATTTACAAACTGAAAATGTACTTTCAGTATAAACATACACCAAATTGTCCAAAATATACATAAATTAAATAAATAAAACACTTATTTAAAACATTTATTTAAGAGGGTTGTGAATCTCTTCATTATAATTCCACTAAACTTGAATCTTATTTAACTGTCCTATTTCCAAACGTTAATTTTTTTAAGGATAAATACATTACCTGACTCAAAACAGAGCTGGCCATCTATTTTTGAACTTTGCTATGAAGGGCATATCTTTAATAACTTCCTGACTTTTGTAGGTATAGGTTCTTTCCATTTACTTTGGATTAGCTGTCGGTTGGTTTTCTTCTTCACCTCCAGCATAAGTGCTTGCCTTTCCTACTCAAGGCTTTCTTTAGTTTAACCTACAGCGTAATCAGGATAGTAGTTGACCTCTGCTTTCCATGGCTTCTTTACCTGGTTTGGACCTTGACTCGCAGCACCTCTCTTTTCTCACCTCTCTTTCCTCTCTTTTCTCTTTTTCACAGCCAATGTTCCTCAGTCTAGTGCAGCAGTTTGCCATTTTGTACTTCAATCCTTTAAACAAGGATACTTTGTTATCAGAGCCAAGGCCACATCCAACTCAGCACTTGATGGATAAACCTTTTATTTGGCAATTTCTGATGCCAAGCCATCTAGTATATCTGACTTAAGTTTGGTACTTGGATTTAGAAGATTACCACTGCTGTAGAGGGCTTGGTTGGCCTTGTCTAAATGAATCTGTACCTCATAACTGAACTGAGGTATTTGGAAGTCTGGGGGCCATGGCTGTGATCTAAGGAACGAGCCTGAGGATGAGGATTCATGGGAAGAAAGTATGTCTGTGTCTGATGATGAGGACAGTAAAGAACTGTCATCTAGCCCTTGCAGAGCAGTTTGGTGAGCAGATGTATCTGACTCATTTGTTAAGTAAATAACCAAAATTTTCCTGAAATTTCCAGACAAGGCGAAGTGTCTTCTAATCTCTCCTATGAGAATCCCAGTGCTTGTGTCTCTTCTGTAAAAGCAACAAACACTATCCCACCAACACTTTCACAGTGTACAAATATGACCTTCTGTACCATGGAACAGGTAGAAGCTTGGATCACCAAGGGTAAAAGATGTCGCAAGTGTGGTCGCACCAGTCATGGGCCTGAGGCATGCACTCTAAAGAAGGCCTGCAGTGAGTGCCAAGAGATTCATCTGAAGGTGCTTCATGGTATTGCTCAGCTAAGCTCTGGCATGTTTCTCGTCACCCCAGTAGCGAAAGCTATGCTTACCCCAGTTAACCAAAGTGGTAGAGTCTTTCTGAAAGTACCAGTCATCATAAGGCATTAAGGCTAGACACTGAAGACCATGCAATTTTGGATGACGGAGCTGAGCGAACAGTCATCCTACACTGTGGCTGTACACTAGTTCATCTGTTAACTTCTATGTGTCATCTCTGGCCAAGCCCAACAAGCAGCATCTCATCCGCAGTGCTTTCTCTGCCAGCCGCCTAGCCCTGGCTGATCAAGCATACCCAGTGGCAGCTCTGCAGAAGTGGTTTCACCACCTTAGGGGAATCCTGATCCAGCCCTTTGACAAGGCCCATCCACTTCTTCTTATTGGAGCAGACCACACTTACTTGATCACAGCCAAGGCACCAGTTCGACACGGCCTCAATGGTGGACCTGTAGCTGTCCACACATAACTTGGATGGGCTCTTCAGGGTCCAGATGGACTTCTATCTCATGAAGTGCAGCCATCCACATGCTACTTCACCTCACGCAGACCAGCATCTGATGATATTTTCATGAGCATGTAGCACGGCTTTTGGCAGCTTGATGTACTGCCTTTCCGGAGTGAGAAGTTGGCTGTCCAATCCAAACAGGATTAACAAGCAGTGGATCTGTTGGAGTCAAGCACCACCAGAGTCGATGTTGGGGCTGATGTTGCCTCCTACCTGAAGATCAGTAACTGTTGAGGTTTGCTTGGAGGAATCTGTGAAAGGTAGAGATTCCAGATGTGTACCAGTGGCAAGTGTTTACTTCCTTTGTAATGGCCAGGTCCAGGGTGGCACCCAAATGCCAGCTCTCAATGCCAAGGTTTGAATTGTGTTCTACATTTACAGGAGCCCAACTCTCCACGTTTATTCACTGTGCCATTTCTCTGATTCAAAGTCTTCGTAAGTACTAGAGTCACAGAGATTCAGGAGCTTACTCAGCACCAGGAATAGAGATATGCCAACTCAGCCAACAATGCAGCAGATGACATCACACGGGGCAAGCCCTTAGCAGATCTCAACCCCCAGAGTCGCTGGATCAAGGGACCTTAATTCCTTTATAAGTCACCTGACAAATGGCCTCAAGCTCCCCTTTCAAGCAACCTGGAGAATTCAGTTAAAGCAGAGTGCCTTCTGTGGTCTCTCAGCAGCTACTTAAGCCACGATGATGCCGGTCGCCACATAGCTCACCACATGGGCTGAACCGGTAACAGCCACAAAGCAGGCCTTACAAGGGGCGGCAGAATCCGATCCTGCTTCAATTACATTGAGTCTGCATGATGCTGAAGCATGTATGTTTTCCAAATGAAGTGAAGCTGTTTCACCCAGCAACTGCTTAAGCACACTGTCTCCTGAATGGGATGCTGAAACCGGACTCATCATTGGAGAACCCTGACCTATCAGACATCCATCCAGTGGTCCTAGCAGATTTACCACCAGCTCGTTTGCGGCTGTTCCAACCCCCTTTCTACCCAATCAGAGTTAACTGTTTCGGGCCGTATGTGGTAAGAGTGGGACGCCGACAAGAAAAGCGCTGGGGGATGATCTTTAAATGCCTCATTACTCAATCTGACTTGTCTACCAATCAGAGGCTGTGTTCCTGACTTGTCTACCAATCAAGGACTGTGTTCCTGACTTGTCAACCAGTCAGAGACTGTGTTCCTGTCTTGTCTACCAATGATAGGCTGTGTTCCTGTCTGGTCTACCAATGACAGGCTGTGTTTCTGACTTGTCTACCAATGACAGGCTGTGTTTCTGACTTGTCAACCAGTCAGAGACTTTGTTCCTGTCTTGTCTACCAATGATAGGCTGTGTTCCTGACTTGACAACCATTGAGTTTCTAAATTTACAACCAATAACAGGCTACCTTCCTAAATTGCTAACCGATAAAAAGGCTTTGTTCCTGACTTGTTGACCAATAAGAGACTGCGTTTCTGACTTGTCTACCAATCAGAGGCTGCATTCCTGACTTGTTGGCCTATCAGAGATTAATTTGAGGCTGTGTTGCTGACTTGACTTCTCAACTAACCAGAGGCTTCATTTCAGACTTTACAACCAATTAGAGGCTGCATTCCTGACTTGTCGTCCAATCAGAAGCTGTGTTTCTAATTTGACTAATCAGAGGCTGTGTTCCTGACTTGTCTACCCATCAGAGGCTGCATTCCTGACTTGTCGGCCAATCAAAGGCTGTGTTCCTTACTTGACTAATTACAGACCAGGTTCCTGACTTGTCGACCAATCAGAGATTTGTTCCTTACCTGACTCATTACAGGCTGTGTTCCTGACTTGCCGGCCAATCAGAAGCTGTGTTCTTGACTTGTGTTTCTTAACTCCCAATTAAAGTAAAGAATCATTGTTCTTTCTCCTGTAAAGTTACTATTTTGGAGATATAAGGTTGTTTTCTAACGGCAGTATCTTTTCTCTGCAGTACATTTAAATACCCATAAATAAGCAAATCTGGTCTTATTAAAGAGCAATAATCCATAGTGTCCACATAATAACATGATAATAAAATGCTTTCTTTTTAGCTGAACTGAATCAAATCGCATGGAAAGGATAAACGCCAGCATCCCATTTAAACGACAGCATCCAAATCCCAGACAATAGCCAGTGAAAGCAGAACCGAGCCGTGAACAGAGGAAGATGATGATTCTTTGCAGCTGAAGTGGACTGTCTCAAATTCCAGACTCATTTGCAGGGACTGTGAGAGCAGTTCCAGATGAAGTACTCCTCTAAAGAAGAACTGTCACCTACATGGTTTTATTAATGAAGACTGAGCTTAAACAGGCTGGATTAGAGTTGCTCTGCTGTCGCTTAGAGAACAGAAGGATCTGTCCAGCTTCCATAAAGGCTGCTTCTAAAATTGAGGTGATTTTGCCCAAATCACAGCCTTCAAACCACACGCTCTGAATCTGTGACTTCAATCAGAAACTCTCTCTGAGTTCAGTCACGACTCAGCTTTCCTCTCTCGAATTCAGCAGCTGAGTGAAGTGTCGGTATTGCCTCCTGCCCTGACGAGCGAAATGAAATTAGTCGAGAGTCTCAGAGAGAAATTATATGGAGGTTATAATTGAGCATGTTGTTACATCTGACCTACTCTCCCAGGATACCTTACACCACCTAGAGATGAAGCGTGCCATTTGTTTTGCCTATGTATGTATGTACATTATTAAGACCACTTTGTACTTTGATGGAAGCGTTATGGTCTGGGGGAACTCTCTCGACCCACTTATCCATGTGGAAGACATGGGGGTGAATCCATCCTTGCAGATCACGTACACCATACATGCTGATGGTCTTCTCTGGGGCGGATGGGATCTTCCAGCAAGATGATGAGACACATCACACGACTAGAAATGTCCCATGTTGGTTGGAATAACTGGTCAAGACTTCCAAGTGTTACACTGGACCCCTAATTCCACAGACTTGAACCCAGTTGAGCATCTGTGAGAACACCTGGATGGTGGTGTTGGTTCTATGGATCCTCCTGCACGCTCCCTCCAGCAGCTGTGGGATGCACTGCAGTCAGCATGGCTCCAGATACCTGTGACCTCCTACTAGGACATTATTGAGTCTCCCAGTCCGTCTAGCTGCTGTCTATGCTGGACACAGCGCTCACTCTGGATATTAGCTGGTGGTCATAATAATGTGACCCAACTGTGTATATAAATCTCTCCGGACTCTGATGTTAAGAGCTGCTGAGTGCTCTGCTGTGTCAGTTGTGTTGCTATTTTAATGTTTCATTTGCTTACACTTCTCACTTGTTAAGCACTTTGGTTGACCTCAGTGCATGAATGGTGCTATATAAATAGCGCTGACCATTTATGTCCAGACTTTTGACTATAGGCTGACCGCTCGGTCCTTGCTCTGGTCAGTCGTCTTTCAGGTCTCGGCTAAAAAGCCATCGCCGCAGGTCCATTAGGAGGTGAGGATGTGAGCGAACAGACAGGTGGGAGGTAAACAGGCTGGCCAGTGCATCCCACTCTGAGTGCAAAGGCTTTTCCAGGTGGTTGGAGAGCAGAGATAAAACCCTTGTGCTGTCACTGCACACACAGGCCGGTCATTACCGCGCTGGACACTGTGCAGACAAGCGAGGCTGGGAGGGGGCGGTAGGGAGGGGGTGGTACGCAGTGGGGTCTAATGTCAGGGATTTAATGGCTTCATTTTAATGACTGCTCTCTACAGACTGCAGCTTAGAGAAGATAAAACAATGTCTGTTTTGGAGGAGATTTAATGACAGCGGACTAGCAGGAGCGCCATCGTCTGCTACTGTACAAGATCATATTGATTAGATAACAGATTGAAATGCTGATTTTGTCCATGGCAACAAACTGCATTGCTTTCATGACACCCTTACAGCAAACTGGATCCCTCCATTTGCATTTACTGCATTTAGCAGACGCTCTTATACAGAGCACCTTACAGAAGTGCCTTGTGTTCCGTCAGAGTATGTATCTCTAGCTAGTACAAACAGTCCAAACTACCCTTCAGCTCAGACACTGCCAGAAACAAGGGCCAGTGCTTAAAATACAGGGTTACCTACAGTATAATTACAACACCTTCTAATACCCAGTCAGTGTTCATACCTAGAATATGAAGAGTTAAGTGTAGTATAAGTGCAATACAATCCATTTCAATAAATGCTTTAGATTAGTGCTCAAAAGTAGTTTGAAGGCTGTGAGAGACCATCTGTTGTTCAAACAGCCAATGGAGGTTCATTCCAACATCTGATCCCCAGATCCGAGAATACTCTTAAAGGATGGTGGGTCCAGCCGAGCTGTACTTGAAGCTTGAAGGCCTTGAGGTACAGATCAACTCTCGACCACTTCACCATAAGAATAAAGGGGGTCCATTATTGGCTTTGTAGGCATCAAAGTTTTAAATCAGATGTTGTAGAGGTCAGGTTTGAGAACCAGGTTGAGAATGATAACCGGTCATCCAGAATCACACCAAAACTTCTTACATCTTCAGATAGAACATTCAAAGACTCCTCCTCTTTGGGTAACCCCTCCCCCTCTTTACTTATGATAGACTCTACCTCTCTGGGTAACCCCTCCCCCTCTTTACTTCTGATAGACTCTACCTCTCTGGGTAACCCCTCCCCCTCTTTACTTCTGATGGACTCCACCTCTCTGTGACCCCCCCCTCTTTACTTCTGATAGACTCCACCTCTCTGAGTGACCCCTCCCCCTTTTTACTTCTGAAAGACTCCACCTCTCTGGGTAACCAGCACAGCATCAGTTTTGTTTGGTTTATTTGACGTATAGTGCAGTACACTGTTTTTCCAGAAACTACTCTGTTTTTTTCTGAAATCAGATGAGAAGTCTTGATTTTCTGATCTGTGAAGCAGTTTTTGTTCTTGTTTATTTATTTTCGAGCAAAGCTTTAATGCGACAGGGCAGTTTTTCCTGTCCGATTGCTGAAGCACTGCCACCGTTCAAGAAGCAGATCTCAGCAGTGCATTTCTATTGATTGTGTGAGCACTCTGAAAGCACATCGTCCTGGATGTCACTCTGAACCTCCCGAAAATGGAGAATTCTCATTTTGCTGACATTTGTACTGAGAAAACTTGTTCTTTTTTGAAAACTGGCACTTTGAAAATTACATACATTCAACATCTCCAACTTGAGAGAGGACTGGACACACTTTGAAAGACTTTAAACTTGCGGGCTTGAGAAAAAACTGTTGTCAGTCTTCTTATGAAGCATATAAATGATCCACTTGATGCTGAATTGGATTTGGATTTGTTCCCCAATGCTGGTTATGATGCCTCTGTGGATTTTGATGCTTTGTTGAAATACAGGTGTTCTCAGTTTCCTGTGGGCTTTTATACCTCTCTGTTTGCTCCCTATGTTGGTCTGGCGCTGTAAATTGTGGAAACTGTGATTCTGTGAATGTTTAGTTTTGTACTGCTTTGAGGATCCTGGAGATTACATTGTCTGGATCCACTCATCCTTGTGGAAGACACTCTCAACCAATTTGTGTCTGAACCCATCCTTGTAAATCACACCATACATGCTGATGGTCTTCTCTGGGGTGGATGGCATCTTCCAGCAAGACAGCGTAAAACGTCTCTAGAAATGTCCCTCATTGGTTGGAAGTGTTGACCAAGACTTCCAAGTACTAACCTGGACTCCTAATTCCCCAGACATGAACCCAATTGAGCATCTGTGGGACCACCTGGATGGTGGTATTGGCTCTATGGTCCCCTTCAGCAACTGTGGGATGCACTGCTGTCAGCATGGCTCCGTGTACCTGTGACAACCTACAAGGAGCTTATTGAGTCTGCTAGGCTTGCCGAGAGTGATGGGATGGTTTCTTTCTCTCTCTCTCACTGTGAGAACCCTGGTTAGTCCCAATGTGCTCTGACTTTCTCTTTTTGCCCTTTTGCTGTTATAGAGGTTCTCACTGTCTTATATCATCTTCCTAAATACTGCTCCCAAACCAATCAATAGGAGAATGTCACGGCTAGGAGTCCACCAATAGGTGAACACCACAAGTATAAACCTGTCAACAGTAGAACGCCACGGCTAGAAATCCACCCATTGGAGAACGCCACAACTACAAACCAATTAACAGTAGAACGCCACGACTAAAATTCCACCAATAGGAGAACAGCACAACTTGAAACCACCAATTAACAGGAGAACACCACGACTAAAAATCCACCAATAGGAGAACGCCACAACTACAAACCAATCAACAGGTGAACACCATGGCCAGAAATTCACCATCCCTCTTTAGTAAGTGCAGGATTTGTATTTAAAGACCAGTGTTTGAGGTTAACAGGAGGTATAGTTCTATGTACTGAACTCTTATTAGGACACTATATAACAGTATACATACAATTTTACTTTCTATGGCACCAAGAACTGATGTCTGTCACACTATTTCAGTCCCACCGACTCAAATAGAAGAGAACAATCCAAATCTCTAAACAGAAAGAACATCAGCGTTTCTCGACCAGTTCAACAAGAAAACATCAACTAGTTAATAGAAGAGAATGAAAAGGAGTGGACAGGAACTTTAGGCAATATGGTTTATTGTATATACAACATTCACTCTCAGACGTGTTTGTTTCACTCCTCTTCCAGATCCCTACGAGGAGAGAGTTCATACAGAAGAAGCAGCTGGTCATCAATTTTACACGCCCGGCCTCGCGCCGAGCCTTCTGGACAGCCGTTTAATCACAGTTACCTGCTGCCCTGCTGACCCTAATGGAGCTGGAGGAGAATACCAAACAGCTCTTTCCTTCTCCTTCATTAGAGAGACAGACAGAGAGAGAAGCTTCTGCCCTCTCGTGTTTCTCTCTCTGTCCATTTTTTAAAAGAAGGGCTTGTGCTGTGAAATCAGAGCTGATGGGAAAAACACTGTAGAGATAAATTACAGACTTAAACAGGCCGATAGTTCAGCCACACAGTTCAACAAGACAGAACAACCTGCAGATCAGTGAGCTTCTGCTTGGTTCTGTTTGGTGTTTGACATTTCTCTTTGTAGTTTCATCACAGCAGCTCCGAGGCTCGTGTATGCGGTGCAGTGGAGAAGGTAACACACCGGACACCATTACACACTCCGGGGTTCTTTTATTTGCCTGTGGCTTTGCAGTTTAATGCTGCTGCTGATTCTCTTCACTAAACTTTTGCTGAAATTTTCACTGCACCTGCTAATATGAAGTTCATGTACAAGCTGATGTTCAGATTAATATCAGCTGTTATCTGTCTCAGTGAATCAATTCAATATAATCAAGTTTACAACATGTTAGGAAATTACAGAAGTGGCTGAGGCCTAGGCTGATGCTGAGCTGGTGTACAGAGTGCGGAGGTTTCTGGTGGATCCAGAACCACATGGCTTTGTGGGAAGATGAAACCATGAGTATCATCAGCATCATAATAACTCTGAGTTAACTGGGCAAACACTGATATTATTACTACTGATATTACTACTTAGGCTGAAGAGCAGCTGTTAAATGAAAACATCTTTAAAGACATTGCTGGAATCAATGAGGAGCTCCTAAACACTTCACTGGAGGAGCTTCAGTGTCCAGCATCTTTGGTGAGTATAAGGAAGGAAATGAATACTGTAAGACTAAGAGCTGGAAATCTCACCATATTTATTTGTATTGAAACAGAGACTGACATGATGGTGATGGGGAGGAATGAAGTAGAAGCGGGAGTCACTAACAATCTCATGATCATCTCCCTAAAGGACAAAGAGGGGGAAATCTCTGGGTAAGTAAAGGAATTATCTTAGAAAACATCATGAGGAATGTAATATGGCTGAACATTTTTATCATTGATCTGCTATAATTAATACAAATTCTGCTCAATGTATTACTTTATATAATTAGGTGACGAAGGTGATCAATGCTGAAACCACTGAGCATCAAATGCTCCCTGATAGACAGGACTATAAAATATTCTGGTTATAATAGAAAGTTCATATCCTGAAAAGCCACTGTGCAGCTTAAGCAGGTGGCAGGTGTTGCTCAGGTGGTAGATAGTTGTTACAGTACTGGTTGCTGATATGAAATCAGGATATTAATTCTGTGCAGAAGAGAGATTATTGATAAACTATAAAAGTCTTAGTCCTAGTCATGATCACTAAACTACAGATCTCTTAGTTCTAGTCATGATCACTAAACTACAGATCTCTTAGTCCTAGTCATGATCCCTAAATATAGATTTCTTAGTTCTAGTCATGATCCCTAAATATAGATCTCTTAGTCATAGTCATGATCCCTAGATATTTAAGTCCTAGTCATGATCACTATATCATAGATTCATATAATATATAATGTGAACATTGCTTGATGTAGTAATATATAAAATGAACATTGTTTGATGTAGTAATATATAACATGAACATTGTTTGATGTGGTAATATATAACATGAACATTGATGTAGTAATGTATAACATGCACATTGATGTAGTAATATCTAATATAAACATTGCTTGATGTGGTATTATATAACTTGAACATTGTTTGATGGGGTAATATATAACATGAACATTGCTTGATGTGGTAATATATAACATGGACATTGATGTAATAATATATAACATGAACATTGTTTGATGTAGTAATATATAACATGAACCCTGATGTAATAATATATAACATGAACATTGTTTGATGTGGTAATATATAACATGAACATTGTTTGATGTAGTAATATATAACATGCACATTGATGTAGTAATATCTAATATAAACATTGCTTGATGTGGTAATATATAACATGAACATTGTTTGATGGGGTAATATATAACATGAACATTGTTTGATGTAGTAATATATACCATGAACACTGTTTGATGAGGTAATATATAACATGAACATTGTTTGATGTAGTAATATATGACATGGACACTGTTTGATGAGGTAATATATAACATGAACATTGTTTGATGTGGTAATATATGACATGGACATTGTTTGATGAGGTAATATATAACATGGACGTTGTTTGATGGGGTAATATACAACATGAACACTGTTTGATGAGGTAATATATAACATGAAAATTATTTAATGTAGTAATATATAACATGGACATTGTTTGATGGGGTAATATATAACATGAACATTGTTTGATGTAGTAATATATACCATGAACACTGTTTGATGAGGTAATATATAACATGAACATTGTTTGATGTAGTAATATATGACATGGACACTGTTTGATGAGGTAATATATAACATGAACATTGTTTGATGTGGTAATATATAACATGAACAATGTTTGATGAGGTAATATATAACATGAACATTGTTTGATGTAGTAATATATGACATGGACACTGTTTGATGAGGTAATATATAACATGAACATTGTTTGATGTGGTAATATATAACTTGGACATTGTATGATGGGGTAATATATAACATGAACATATTTTAATGTAGTAATATATAACATTGACATTGTATGATGGGGTAATATATAACATGAACACTGTTTGATGAGGTAATACATAACATGAACATTTTAATGTAGTAATATATAACATTGACATTGTATGATGGGGTAATATATAACATGAACACTGTTTGATGAGGTAATATATAACATGAACATTTTTTAATGTAGTAATATATAACATTGACATTGTATGATGGGGTAATACATAACATTTTTTAAAATGTAGTAATATATAACATGGACATTGTTTGATGAGGTAATATATAACATGAACACTGTTTGATGAGGTAATATATAACATGAACATTTTTTAATGTAGTAATATATAACATTGACATTGTATGATGGGGTAATATATAACATTTTTTAATGTAGTAATATATAACATGGACATTGTTTGATGGGTAATATATAACATGAAAAAATTTAAATGTAGTAATATATAACATGGACATTGTTTGATGAGGTAATATATAGCATGAACACTGTTTGATGAGGTAATATATAACATGAACACTGTTTGATGAGGTAATATATAACATGAACACTGTTTGATGAGGTAATATATAGCATGAACACTGCTTGATGAAGTAATATATAACATGGACATTGTTTGATGTAGTTATATATAACATGGACATTGTTTGATGGGGTGCTTTGACTGATCCAGATATGCATACACACTAACACCATGTCAGTGTCACTGCAGTGCCTAATAGTACCTGCTCTGTGATGGTCCTGTAAGTGTAGCTCCTATATGGCCAGTAGAGCTGATAAGATGGAAATGTAAGAGTTTGTTGAAAGCTGAGTAATAAACCATAAAATCATGTTTTTTGGAGAAAATTTGATTCAGCTGCTGTAAACGAGGGGATTTGTTTCTATTTAATCAACACACTGTATATCTGTGATCAGCCACTTCATCCTCATGTCCTGGGACATAAAACAGGCCGGGCATTTTGTTTATTCATGTGAGTACTAAGGAGGAGCAGAAACAGCTTTAATTCTCAGATTTAATTCAAATTTAAGGTGGATTGACTTAAAAGGAAGGTCAGTAGCCGCTGTTTTCTTTTATTTTGCTTGATTTCTAGTTCAGAGGATTGTCTTTGTCAGATTGATGTTCATTTTATTCTTGTTCAAGCTGGACTGTCATGCGTCCGGTGTATTTTAGAGTTTTGAGATGAATGAATGAATTAAATGGATCATCATCTCTCTGTCAGTATCAGCTCCTATTTACAAATTTCAGAATCCCTGTTGGCTGTGTGTGGGTGTTTGTTTAAATGTCCTCTGTACATGTGTGCAGGTGACTCTGTGTGCAGGTCTAGAAGGAGAATGAATTCTGGCTCTAATCTAATTCTCTCAGATGTATATAAATGAGTTCTCTCTTAAAAAGAGGCAGCATTATCTATCAGCCAGACTAAAACCAGCAGTGCCCAGAACAAGCACAGCACAGCTGCATAATCAATGACAAGTCTTCCCTAAACATCTATAATCACTGAGACCCCCTCACATTTATAACCACAGAGAGACCCCCACACTTTTATATTCACTGAGGCCCCCACATATTTATAACCACCGACAGATCTCCATAGGATTATATTTACTGAGACCCCCACAGCTTTATAACCACCGAGAGACACCCATATATTTATAACCACCGAGAGACCCCCACACCTTTATAGTGACTGAGACCCCCACACATGTATAACCACCGACAGACCCACACAACCTTATAGTCAATGAGACCCCCACACATTTATAACCACTGACATACCTCCATATCATTATATTTACTGAGACCCCAACACCCTCATAATCACTGAGACCCTCGCACATTTATAACCACTGATAGACTCCCACACCTTTATAATCACGGAGACCTCCCCATGTATAACCACTGACGGACCATACACCTTTATAATAACAGACCAACCTTCACACCTTTATAATCACTGATCAACCTCCACACTTTTATAATCACTGACCAACCTTTACACCTTTATAATCACTGACCAACCTTCACACCTTTATAATCACTGACCAACCTCCACATATTTATAATCACTGACCAACCTCCACACTTTTATAATCACTGACCAACCTTTACACCTTTATAATAACTGACCAACCTCCACACCTTTATAATCACTGACCAACCTCCACACTTTTATAATCACTGATCAACCTCCACACTTTTATAATCACTGACCAACCTCCACAATTTTTTATAATCACTGACCAACCTTTACACTTTTATAATCACTGACCAACCTTCACACCTTTATAATCACTGACCAACCTCCACACTTTTATAATCACTGGCCAACCTCCACACTTTTATAATCACTGACCAACCTTTACACCTTTATAATAACTGACCAACCTTCACACCTTTATAATCACTGACCAACCTTTACACCTTTATAATAACTGACCAACCTTCACACCTTTATAATCACTGACCAACCTTCACACGTTTATAATCACTGACCAACCTCCACACTTTTATAATCACTGACCAACCTCCACACTTTTATAATCACTGACAGACCCCTGCACACCTATATAATCACTGACAGACCCCTCTGCATCTTTGTAATCACTGACCAACCTCCACACCTTTATCACTGACAGACCCCTCCACACCTTTATAATCACTGACAGACCCCGTCACACTTTTATTATCACTGAAAGACCCCTCTACATCTTCATAACCACTGACCAACCTCCACACATTTATAATTACTGGCAGACCCCTGCACACCTTTATAATCACTGGCAGACCCTTCTGCATCTTTATAATCACTGACCAACCTCCCTGCATCTTTATAATCACTGACAGACCCTCTACACCTTTATAATCACTGACCAACCTCCACGTCTTTATAATCACTGACAGACCCTCTACACCTTTATAATCACTGACCAACCTCCACATCTTTATAATCACTGACAGACCCTCTACACCTTTATAATCACTGACCAACCTCCACATCTTTATAATCACTGACAGACCCTCTACACCTTTATAATCACTGACCAACCTCCACATTTTTATAATCACTGGCCAACCTCCACACTTTTATAATCACTGACCAACCTTTACACCTCTATAATTACTGACCAACCTTCACACCTTTATAATAACTGACCAACCTTCACACCTTTATAATAACTGACCAACCTTTACACCTTTATAATAACTGACCAACCTTCACACCTTTATAATAACTGACCAACCTTCACACCTTTATAATAACTGACCAACCTTTACACCTTTATAATAACTGACCAACCTTCACACCTTTATAATAACTGACCAACCTTCACACCTTTATAATAACTGACCAACCTTTACACCTTTATAATAACTGACCAACCTCCACATTTTTATAATCACTGGCCAACCTCCACACTTTTATAATCACTGACCAACCTTTACACCTCTATAATTACTGACCAACCTTCACACCTTTATAATAACTGACCAACCTTCACACCTTTATAATAACTGACCAACCTTTACACCTTTATAATAACTGACCAACCTTCACACCTTTATAATAACTGACCAACCTCCACACTTTTATAATCACTGACCAACCTCCACACTTTTATAATCACTGACAGACCCCTGCACACCTATATAATCACTGACAGACCCCTCTGCATCTTTATAATCACTGACCAACCTCCACCCCTTTATAATCACTGACAGACCCCTCCACACCTTTATAATCACTGACAGACCCCTCTGCATCTTTGTAATCACTGACCAACCTCCACACCTTTATCACTGACAGACCCCTCCACACCTTTATAATCACTGACAGACCCCGCCACACTTTTATAATCACTGACAGACCCCTGTACATCTTCATAACCACTGACCAACCTCCACACATTTATAATTACTGACAGACCCCTGCACACCTTTATAATCACTGGCAGACCCCTCTACATCTTTATAATCACTGACCAACCTCCCTGCATCTTTATAATCACTGACAGACGCTCTACACCTTTATAATCACTGACCAACCTCCCTGCATCTTTATAATCACTGACAGACGCTCTACACCTTTATAATCACTAACCAACGTCCACGTCTTTATAATCACTGACAGACCCTCTACACCTTTATAATCACTGACCAACCTCCACATCTTTATAATCACTGACAGACCCTCTACACCTTTATAATCACTGGCAGACCTTCTACACCTTTATAATCACTGACCAACCTCCACATCTTTATAATCACTGACAGACCCCTGTACATCTTTATAATCACTGACAGACCCTCTACATCTTTATAATCACTGACCACCTCAAACCCTGATAATACCCTGGGGATTATTCTGTCCCGTTCCTGAGGGTATGTCCCTAACTAATAACTCAAACGTTCTGGAGGTCTTCGGTTTCTCATAGGATAACGACGAACGTCCCTGTCACTCAAAGCAGGAAGTGTCTCTGATGAAACTGCAGTTACCGCCTGAGAAGTGGGTGGTGTTGGCTCAGTGGTGAGAAGCCCTGGGGATGGAGCATTTTGAGCTAGAACGTCTTCCAAAGAAAGTATACATTGGCTTGAACTACTCAGCTCTGACCGCGCAGGACAGTCTGCCGATGAAGACTCTACAGGTGCAGTTGCTCCTTGCAGTAGCTGGTCAGAGTGTCTTCTCCACATGACATCCTCAGCAGTTTTCACTGTGTAAGACACTGGTCCTGTCTTTGTGATGACCGTTGCAGGAATCCACTTAGATTCACGGTTGTAGCTACAGGCCAATACCTGATCTCCCGGATGGACAACTCTATGTTTAGCCCTTTTTTTTCTTCTCGCCATTTGAGCACCACCAGAGTTTTTTAGGGAAGGCTTGAGCAGATCAAGATTGGTATGCAAGCATCTTTTCATTAAATGTGTTGCAGGGGCGACCTGAGTAGTTGAATGTGGCACGTTTCTGTAGAGCAGTAGAAAACTGCTCAGCCTTTGATGAAGTGAACCCTGTCCCTGTGAAGTGTTCAGATGCTGCAAAAATCATTCTGCTAAGCTATTAGTTTAGAGGACCATTGTCATTTACAAGCTGTTCAGGGAAACCAAAGCGACTAAACATCTCACCAAGCTATTCAATGGTTTTCTCAGTAGTAGGAGACCTCATCATAACCACTTCTGGCCACTTACTATGTGCATCAATGAACACAAAGAATATTTTCTCCTCAAATGGACCAGCCAAATCAATGTGAACTCTTTGCCATGGTTCTTCCGGCCAATCCCACAGCTGAAGCAGGGCCAGTTGTGGCATGTTGCGGACCCTCTGGCATGATGTGCACAACGAAGCTGTTTCTTTGATTTGTCCATCGAGACCTGGCCACCAGAAGTAGCTTCTAGCAAGTTCCTTCATGCGAACAATTCCACAATGACCTGAATGCAGCTATTGTAACACTCCTTTTTCTCAGTAATGGTGGAATAATGACTCTCTGCCCCCATAAAAGGCAACCAGCTTGCACAGTAAGGTCAGGTTTGGCTTCAGCTCTGAGTTTTCTGGATTTCTCTCACCGACCACCATATCCATCACAGTAGACAGCAGCGGATCATTCCTTCTGGCGCGTCCTCCACCTGCTGAAAGTAGAAAATGTTAGCTTGCTTTTGTTCAGCATGTGTTACAGGAAGTGGTAACCTAGATAGGCCATCTGCATTTGTATGTAACTCTGATTTCCGGTACTTAATGTTGTATGTATGAGCAGAGAGCAGCAACGCCCTCCATTGCATTCGACTGGCAGCTAACGATGGAATGCTCACATGCGGTGGGAGCTCTCTTTGTTTCCGCAAAAGCCTGTGCACACTGATCAGACCATCTTTGTCTTGACACAGCAGCTGATGCAGTGGTTTCAGTAGGGATGCCAGGTTTGGAATAAACCTGCCATAGTAATTTAACAATCCTAGGTAAGACCAAAGCTGACTTACATTCTGAGGTGCTGGTGCCTCCGCTATTGCTATGACCGTGGATGGAGCTTTGTGCAAGCCTTGTGAATAAATGACCTGCCCCAAGTATTTGATGAATTGAAAAAACTCACTCTTCAATCTTCGAACTCTTAGTCCGTACTCTTTCAGCCACTGCAAGTTAGCATCCAAAGTTCTCAAGTGCTCCTCCTCAGTCTTTCCAGGGATCAATATGTCGTCCAAATAACACTGAATTCCTACTAGACCATTCAAAATTGGATGCATAGCTCTCTGGAAAAGAGATGGGCAGCAGTGACCCCATATGGCAGTGTTAATTTTGACAGCAAATTTTGATTTAGTCTTAGTCGCAGATGGTTGGAGTTAGCTAGCTAGTTTCCCGACTCTGAATCTGCACATATAGCGTTTCACCTGCTTCCCACATACCTGATCCAACTAATCTGACCATTAACACCACCTTACTGAGTTAATACAGCGTTTCACCTGCTTCCCAAATACCTGATCAACTAATCTGATCATCAACACCACCTTACTGAGTTAATACAGCGTTTCACCTGCTTCCCACATACCTGATCAACTAATCTGATCATTAACACCACCTTACTGAGTTAATACAGCACTTCACCTGCTTCCCACATACCTGATCCATCTAATCTGACCATTAACACCACCTTACTGAGTTAATACAGCGTTTCACCTGCTTCCCTCATACCTGATCCAAATAATCTGATCATTAACACCACCTTACTGACTTAATACAGCATTTCACCTGCTCCCACATACCTAATCAACGAATCTGACCATTAACACCACCTTACTGAGTTAATACAGCGTTTCACCTGCTTCCCACATACCTGATCAACTAATCTGATCATTAACACCACCTTACTGAGTTAATACAGCACTTCACCTGCTTCCCACATACCTGATCAACTAATCTGATCATTAACACCACCTTACTGACTTAATACAGCGCTTTACCTGCTTCCCACATACCTGATCAACTAATCTGATCATTAACACCACCTTACTGAGTTAATACAGCGTTTCACCTGCTTCTCACATACCTGATCAACTGATCTGACCATTAACACCACCTTACTGAGTTAATACAGCGTTTCACCTGCTTCCCACATACCTGATCAACTAATTTGATCATTAACACCACCTTACTGAGTTAATACAGCGCTTCACCTGCTTCCCACATACCTGATCAACTAATCTGATCATTAACACCACCTTACTGACTTAATACAGCGCTTTACCTGCTTCCCACATACCTGATCAACTAATTTGATCATCAACACCACCTTACTGAGTTAATACAGCGCTTCACCTGCTTCCCACATACCTGATCCAACTAATCTGATCATTAACACCACCTTACTGAGTTAATACAGCGCTTCACCTGCTTCCCACATACCTGATCCAACTAATCTGACCATTAACACCACCTTACTGAGTTAATACAGCATTTCACCTGCTTCTCACATACCTGATCCAACTAATCTGACCATTAACACCATCTTACTGAGTTAATACAGCGCTTCACCTGCTTCCCACATACCTGATCAACTGATCTGACCATTAACACCACCTTACTGAGTTAATACAGCGTTTCACCTGCTTCCCACATACCTGATCCAACTAATCTGATTATTAACACCACCTTACTGAGTTAATACAGCGCTTTACCTGCTTCCCACATACCTGATCAACTAATCTGCTCTAAACTGTACAGGGCAGTGTACTTTCAGGACTAGGATTAAGAAAGGCTAAGCTAGCATTAGCAGCGGTAAAGCTAGCTGACGGTGGTGCTGGGGGGCTGATGTCCAGCGCGGTGGTGATTTTCTCTAAACACAAACACCAAAGTAGTTATGATTAGATGTTTTCCTAACTTGTCCCCGCCTTTCACAAAACTAAATCAGTTCTGATTGGATGTCGTCCCTGCCACACATGTTCATCTCGTTTTTATTCGTTGACTAAAGTGTCAATGAATTTCGTCATAGTTTTTATCCTTTCTGTAGATTTTATTTAGTGATCGTCTCGTTTTCATCATGAAAAAAGGTTCGTTGACGAAAACTATGATGAAAATAATTTGTCAACGAAATTAAAATGGCGGACGACGGTAATGGTAAAGGCCTTTGTGTGTGACTATGGTGAGCAGTTCTCTAGAGCTTTCATCCACGTGCCTTTGGAGATTTGCATTTTTTGTCCTCCAGTTAGCTCAGCGAATAAGTCATCAATGTAGGGCAGTGGGCATTTCTCTGCCTCCAACACAGGATTAAGCGTGACTTTGAAATCCCCTCATATCCAGATGGATCCATCTTTTTTTTTAATCACTTGCACAGTAGGTGTGGCCCAATTACTTACCTGAGTGGTTCTAGAACCCCACTCTTAACTAAGGATTCTACATAAGCTTCTACTTTAGGCTCTATCTTAGTTCATATAGGGAACTGGATGCGCTTTCCGAAATTTGGGCTTGGTGTCTGACTTGGTGTCCCGTTTGACGGTAATGTTTTTCATGCTCCAAAGTTCATCCTTAAACAATTCAGCATGTTTGTTAAGAACTACAGCGAGTTCTGTTTCCTCTTTTGACATCATGCAAATTGCAGGCCAGTCCAGTTCGTCTGTCCAAGCACGGCCAAGCAGAGATGGATAATTTCCATGCACCACATACAACACCAGCTTAGCTGTTTGCTTATTCAACTGCACAGTGACATCGACAACACCTCTCACAGGCACCTGCTCACTAGTGTACATCTTCAGTGTGATGCTAGAAGGCTTTAAAGATACGTGTTGTAGGGACTTTTTGTATACACTCTCTGAAACAAGAGACTTGTGCCCTAGTGTCGATTTCCAGGCCTACTGGCAGTCCTTCAATTAGTGGAGAGACCCAGTATCCTTGTGAACCACCTGCCACAGTCAGTATGTTAAGCCCTATCTCCTCCTCTGAGCTGTCACACTCAATGCCTTGACTCTACTGCACCTTGTTCAAACATTTCTTTTGTTGGAACACAGGATTAGGCCTTTTGTGGATGCGCCTTTTGTGTGTCCCCTTTTTAGTCTTACATGCACATTCAATGTGACCCTTTTTTCCACAACGTCTGCACTCCAAATCCATGCTCCCGCACTCCGCCGCTAGATGGCTACTCCATAGATGTGCTTATTTCAATGGCGTTTCTAATGTGATTGCCTGTTCTGTTAGAAGGTGCTTTTGAATAGCTTCACTTTTCAGTCCACACACAAGCCTATCTCCAATGGTATCATTCAGTACAGTGTCAAATTCACAATGCTCAGCAAGCCTTTTTAGAGCAGCCACAAAGTTCGCTACTAAGGGCTTCACTGAGAAATGAGCCGACAGAGTTTTGACAATTGTTTTATATGTTTTGCTGCCTGGCTTAGCCGGCTGTACTAAAGAGCTCAGCAAATTGAACATCTTTGGACGCATTAAACTCAAAAACATAGACACGATTTTGTCTCCTTCAAAGCCGTTTGCCTGAACAAAGTAACTCCACTGCTCTGAGTAGCATCAAAATGGCCAATAATGCAAATAATCGCAGCCATTTTAGCACAGTGTACGTCTACACTCTGTTTTAGCTTGCTAGCTCCGTATTAGCTTCGCCCTCCCATCACAAGGTTAATGTTATTGTCTCCACATCTTCTAATGCTCAGTTAAGCCCCTTTACTAGCGGTTACGATAAAAAAAAAAATCCAATTCAGTGTTTGGTTCACTCACGACCCTCATTTCACAGCGACACAGCCACCGTCTTTCATCATTTTTTTAGCCAGCTTTCTTAGATTTCTTAGATTATCCTCATCGCCAAGTTGTTGTGTCTTAGGTATTTTATCAACTTATAATGTGACAACAAATACACAGAGGCGGAGAAGTAGGAGAGAACTAGGAGCTTGGCTCGTGCGTTTTTATTACATGCGTCTTTTATTACTCGAGTTCTGTTTACAGCAACACCTACTGGACTTCCAGGAGATTACCACTGACAGACCCCTCTACATCTTCATAACCACTGACCAACCTCCATACCTTTATAATCACTGACAGACCCCTCTACATCTTCATAACCACTGACCAACCTCCATACCTTTATAATCACTGACAGACCCCTCTACATCTTTATAATCACTGAAAGATCCCCCACATCTTAATAATTATTGACCAATCTTCACACCTTTACAATCACTGACAGACCCCTCTACAGCTTTATAATCACTGACAGACCCCTCTACAGCTTTATAATCACTGACAGACCCCTCTACATCTTTATAATCACTGACAGACCCTCTACATCTTTATAATCACTGACAGACCCCTCTACATCTTCATAACCACTGACCAACCTCCATACCTTTATAATCACTGACAGACCCCTCTACATCTTCATAACCACTGACCAAAGTCCATACCTTTATAATCACTGACAGACCCCTCTACATCTTCATAACCACTGACCAACCTCCATACCTTTATAATCACTGACAGACCCCTCTACATCTTTATAATCACTGAAAGATCCCCCACATCTTAATAATTATTGACCAATCTTCACACCTTTACAATCACTGACAGACCCCTCTACAGCTTTATAATCACTGACAGACCCTCTACATCTTTATAATCACTGACATACCCCTCTACATCTTTATAATCACTGACAGACCCTCTACACCTTCATAATAACCGACAGACCCTCTACACCTTTATAATCACTGACAGACCCTCTACACCTTTATAATAACTGACAGACCCTCTACATCTTTATAATCACTGACATACCCCTCTACATCTTTATAATTACTGACATACCCTCTACACCTTTATAATCACTGACAGACCCTCTACATCTTTATAATCACTGACAGACCCTCTACATCTTCATAACCACTGACCAACCTCCATACCTTTATAATCACTGACAGACCCCTCTACATCTTCATAACCACTGACCAACCTCCATACCTTTATAATCACTGAGAGACCCCTCTACATCTTTATAATCACTGAAAGATCCCCCACATCTTAATAAGTATTGACCAATCTTCACACCTTTACAATCACTGACAGACCCATCTACAGCTTTATAATCACTGACAGACCCCTCTACAGCTTTATAATCACTGACAGACCCTCTACATCTTTATAATCACTGACATACCCCTCTACATCTTTATAATCACTGACAGACCCTCTACACCTTTATAATAACTGACAGACCCTCTACACCTTTATAATCACTGACAGACCCTCTACACCTTTATAATAACTGACAGACCCTCTACATCTTTATAATCACTGACATACCCCTCTACATCTTTATAATCACTGACATACCCTCTACACCTTTATAATCACTGACAGACCCTCTACATCTTTATAATCACTGACAGACCCTCTACATCTTTATAATCACTGACAGACCCTCTACACCTTTATAATAACTGACAGACCCTCTACACCTTTATAATCACTGACAGGATCCTTGTAACTGAATAATAACTGTCCTCTCTTCCACGCTGTTTGTTCACAGCTGAATTTATTCAGTACTGTGTAACTGTAAGGGTTGGACTGTGGACCAGTTGTCACTCTTACCAGGTTAAGAGCCCAAAGCAGCGCAAAGAGCAAGAAAAACTGTTTTTATTTTTCAGTACGTGGTGCATTTTTTATTCCCCTTTGGGTCACCTCAGCCCACTTTTGAAGAACTGAGGGGAGAGGACGGTCAGGAGGAATTGAAGTGGAGGAAAGAAATTTCCATATAAATTCCTTTTCCATAAATGACACAGGCTGCAACTCTGCGGGACCTCTGCTGACGTTCTGAACCGACAGCGTTTTCTGCTTTTATAATCACTCCAAACACAAACTGAACACACTTCAAACCTGAAAGAACTCACTGCTCAGGGTCTCATTCAGCAGGCAGAGAGGACGTTCCTCATTCAGCCTCACCCAAGGCCACACTGAACGCTGGTCAGCTGCCAGAAAACTACTGTACAGAAGGATTTCTTTTACTGCAGCATCCAAGAGTGGTCGGTAAACAGGTCAGTGAGTCACTCGCTTTAATTAAAAGTGAAGTGGGTTTATTCAGATGGAGACAATGCTGCAGTGGGTTTCAAGTCACTGCCCAAGGCTTTCTGTATCCGGACTATTGGCTACCGTTTTATGTGTTTGGAACATGAATTATATTGTGTTGTATCTTGAGCGCTGGCAATGGCTTTATGTATCTAGAACATTGGCTATCTCTTTCTGGATTCAGAGAACTGGTCAAAGCCTTATGTCTCTGTAATGTTAACCAGAGTCATGTATCTTGAGTATTAAGCAGGACTGTACAAATCTGGAGTATTGGCCTGGGCTTTGTGTATCTAGAACATTACTTAAGTCTTGTTGGTCAATGTCTTGTCTATCTAGAACATTAGTTATGCATTTGTCTATTTACAGCATTGACCAAAGGTTTATATATCTAGAGTATTGTCTTGTATTAGTACACTGGTCAGGATTTTATTTATGCAGAGCATTGGTCAGGGCTTTGTCTACCTATACCACAAGTCAGGGTTTTATGTATCTGAAGGGCTTTCTCTACCAGTAGCACTGGTCAGAGATTTCTGCATGTGGAGCACTTGTCAGGACTTTGTGTCTTGAGGTCTTTATCTACCTGGACCACTTATCAGGACTTTACGTATCTGGGGGCCTTTATATCTACGTAGAGCACTGGTCAGGGTTTTATGTGCCTGAAGGACTTTCTCTACCAGTAGCACTGGTTAGAGCTTTCTGCATGTGGAGCACTGGTCAGGGTTTTATATGTCTTGAGGTCTTTATTTATCTGGAGCACTGTTCAGGTTTTTATGTATCTGGAAGTGTTTATTTACCTGGAGTATTGGTCAGGGTTTTATGTATCTGGAAGTGTTTATTTACCTGGAGTATTGGTCAGGGTTTTTATGTATCTGGAAGTGTTTATTTACCTGGAGTATTGGTCAGGGTTTTATGTATCTGGAAGTGTTTATTTACCTGGAGTATTGGTCAGGGTTTTATGTATCTAGAAGTGTTTATTTACCTGGAGTATTGGTCAGGGTTTTATGTATCTGGAAGTGTTTATTTACCTGGAGTATTGGTCAGGGTTTTTATGTATCTGGAAGTGTTTATTTACCTGGAGTATTGGTCAGGGTTTTATGTATCTTGAAGTCTTTATTTACCTGGAGTATTGGTTAGGGTTTTATGTATCTGGAAGTCTTTATTTACCTGGAGTATTGGTCAGGGTTTTATGTATCTGGAAGTCTTTATTTACCTGGAGTATTGGTCAGGGTTTTATGTATCTGGAAGTCTTTATTTACCTGGAGCATTGGTCAGGGGTTTTATGTATCTGGAAGTCTTTATTTACCTGGAGCATTGGTCAGAGGTTTATGTCTGTGGAACATTGGACAGAGGTTTATATCTGTGGAGCATTGGTCAGAGGTTTGTCTGTGGAGCATTGGTCAGAGGTTTATGTATCTGGAGCACTGGTCAGAGATTTATGTATGTGGAGCACTGGTCTGTATAAATGTTTACTGTTTATTTAGCCTTAATTTTGGACCTAATTTGGATCTTTGTCTGGTTTAAGTAACGCTTCAGGTAGCACATAGTCAAGGAGAAGCAACACGCTGCAGGTAAACAAAGACATTGACAGGCAAAGTGGTTATTCCACCTCCGAAAGCACCCTTAGGTGGACAGTTATTTTTGGTGAAGTTCAAGTCTAGGTTTATTTGCACAGTCGGGTTACATTATTATGACCAATTCCCACTTTGGACACTGGCAGCGTGTGGGCCTCAGCGTTTTGGTCTGGGGAATGGTCTGTAATCCATGTGGAAGACACTCTCAGCTGAAATGTCCCACATTGGTAGGAAGAGAGCTGACCGAGACTTCCAAGTACTAACCTGGACCCCTAATTTCCATTTGAGCGTCTTTGGGACCTTGTGTTTGCTCTATGCATCCTCAAAATAGAAACCCATCCTCCTGTGGTCAACACTGGATAGTATTTACAACTAAATGCCTTATTGAAGGTAGCGAAAATGGAAGAAAACTGTCCCATCAGAGCAGCAGTGAGAACCAGCTCAGTGTCCGTGGCGCAGGAGAAGAACAACGTGTGTAAGTAAGTAAGCAGGACCTACAGGAGGGTCACAGCAATGCAGTTGATACTTTCCACAAAAGCACTGGACAGCAGGAGCTCCAAGGTGGGTAAACTTGTCCGGAACGTAGGCAAACAGGGGCCCCTGGTCAAAGCAGGTGAAGCGGCAGCATCAGACCCCACAGGATGGACAGTTGTTCAGTATCAGACCACACAGGATGGGCAGTTGTTCAGAATCAGACCGCAGAGGATGGACTGTTGTTAGTTCTGGTAGGACTGACTGAGAACAGTATATAGTGTTAATAAGGAGAAGCAGTGACTTAAGCAGTTGTTATTTTTAAGCAGTTGTTATTTTCTGTAAAGGTTACCTGCACTTGGATCCAGCACCACAACTGGCTTCTATGAATAGCAGGTAATGCCCTGCGGGGTATCTAATTTGCCCCTCAGCATTCATAGATTAAATTCTACATGGCATGCTGGGCAGGCAGGTGGTAGTGTATACATTGTGCTATATCCAGCCACTCTGAGTTAATGTATGCAGCATGTGTGTTCTGTAACTGATAACACAATTAATAATAACCACTTACTTCCATCAGTCCTCATTACATCACATATTCAACACATGCCGCATGCCTACTCTGTCACAAAGCAGTTGTTTTGACGTATTAGGCTAAATACTGCCTCCCCCCACCCCTCTCCCTCTCTCTGTCTCTCTCTCTCTCTCTCTCTCTCTCTGTCCTCAGGAGCAGATCAGTTCATATTTCACGCCGAACGCTTTCTCTGCCGAGACCACCTTTAAGGTAAAATGTCAGTCAGCATTAGTCGAGTGGGTTTATATAACGCACACCTTTCTGAAAGGGTTTATCTAAACGACTATGAAAAATGACTTCTAAGAAGAGCAAGCCGCCAATGAAGCCATGTCCTTTGAGTGTTATAGGAGTTTGAGGGAATAATGAGTTTATATTCGGAGGTAATGGAGCTCTGAGGAGATGCCCAGTTAAATACCACCGTCAGTCTCAGAAGAACCTGGTCATGCCCGCTTGAGCCCAGAGAACATTTACATACACCCACGCTGGAGGTGCAGCACTGCCACCCCGAGAAAATATCCAACTGGGCGGAATAAATTAGTAACTAATACATTATTCATACAAAATATATGACAGATAATATTATACAGACATGCCTCTTTATTCTTACTGGGGTGTTTTTAAGGTATGTTGTCCTCAAAATAGTAAACATGTCGGAAGATACTGAAAAAATCTCTTCCTGTAATGTTCCTGAACATCAAATAACACAATTTTAAAAAGTTAAGATCAGTGAATATTAGAATGTGAGGAGATTCAAATAATAAAAAGGAAAACACCTTATTTGTTTCTGATCTTTACTGTATGGGTAAACATGACTAAAATGTAGGTAATAACTTTATTCTGATAGTCCATCTCAACTACTTTAATGCTCATTAAAGATCAAACCACATTTTTGGAGCCATTTATGCAGAAATCCTGAATTAAAAGTAATCGTCAATTAAACTGCACTATTCCTAAATGTATTGTTTCAATCATAATATTCAAAATTTTAACTCTATGAAATATATTGTATGTATGTATATTGTTAAGTAGTTTAGTATATCTAATATTGTAATGTTCAAAGGTTTAGAATTAGAAATTATATTCAAAATGCGAATTTTTTCAACTGTTTATAAACATTTCACAGATATTACTGGCCTAAACTGAGTCTACAGTTTCCCATTAGGTTATATGTATAACTCTAAATGTAGGTATTGTGATATAAACTGAGTTCCAGTTTCTCATTAGGTTGAGTGTATAGCTCTAAATGTAGGTATTGTGATAAAAACTGAGCCTACATTTTCCCCTTAGGTTGAATGTATAACTCTAAATGTAGATATTGTGATATAAACTAAGTACAATTTCTCATTAGGTTGAATGTATAACTCTAAATGTAGGTATTTTAATATAAACTGAGTCCAGAGTTTCTCATTAGGTCAGATGGGATTTTTTACCTCCTCACAACTGTAGCTATGAAAGTGTTTGTGGGCGGAGCAAGCAGAGGGTAATTGAGGTCCTGGGATGTTTTGGAGTCTGTCTTGTGTTCCTCTGATGTTTCCTCTCAGAGTCTGAGAGGCAGAGTGAGAAGGAGAATCCCACCTTTTCCCCACCAGTGGTGTTTTATCAGCGTGCTGCACTGCACCGGCCTCTGGAGCTCCACAGATTACACTCCCAGGCTTAGACAGCTGGGTGACAAGAGCCAATCGCCGAGGGAAGGAGTTTCAGCAGTGCTGCCAAAGCGCAGTCTTAAGACTTAACTGCCATAAATATGTTTTAAATAGCAGCGTTCTGGACCGCTTATCAGGCGAGCGCAATTTCCCCTTAATCTCCAGGAGAAACGGAGGAGCAAGATTCTTTAACTGGGCCAGAATTAGTCCAGTGATTTAGTATTGTCTTAAAACATCCCAAAGAAAACCATTAGACAGTCAATAGGGGGGGAGGCAGTACGCCAAAGGACAAAATAAAGTATCTATTTGTAGGCAGAAAACGATAATAGACTGCTAAGATTGCAGTGATGCGAGAGTGCCTGGACTTGAGAAGTGCAGCTTAATGATATTAAACACATTTAATTTTAGTATGAGTTTGAAGCCTTTAACTGTTTTTGCCTGGTGTTTTGTGTGTTGTGTGTCACTTATGCTTGTTACTCACATGCACGTTCATCTGGGAGTTTAGTGGTCATTGAAAGGTGGAGGTTAAGCTCCAGTTCCAGTAAAGCTGAATCAATCAGCACAAGGCTCCCCCTCATCAATAAAGGATTGTGTTCCTAACTAGTCAGCCAATCAAGGCCTATGTCCTTGATTAGTCAACCAATCAAGGGTTGTGTTCCTGACTTGTTAACACATCAGAGGCTGTGTTCTTGACTAGTTGACTTATCAAGACCTATGTTTCTGACTAGTCGACCAATCAGTGGCTGTGTTCCTGACTTGTCAACCAATTCAGGGCTGTGTTCCAGACCAGTCAACCAATCAAAGGCTGTGTTCCTGACTAGTTGACCAATCAACGAGTTTTGTTTCTGACTTGTTTACTAATAAGAGTGTGTTCCTGACTTGGCAACCAATTAAGGGTTGTGTTTCTGTCTTGTTGACTAATCAGAGACTGTATTCTTGACTTGACCAATCAAGAGTTGTGTTTCGGACTTGTCAACCTATCAAGGGTTGTGTTCCTGATTGTCAACAAATCAGAGGCTGTGTTCCTTACTAGTCAACCAATAAAGACCTGTGTTCTTGACTAGTTGACCAATCAAGGGCTGTATTCCTGACTTGTCGACCATTCAAGGGTTGTGTTGACCAATCAGAGACTGTGTTCCTGACTAGTCAACAAATCAGAGACTGTGCTTCTGAAATGTGGCCACCCTTTTGGGCAAAATAAATACAGGTATCTAGCAGGCAATGTTCCCAAATTATGTTCTATCACCTACAATGTTCTTTGTGTTAAGGACTGCATGTGTCAATGATAGAAAGTTCCAGGCACTTGGGAATCAGAGTTGAGCTTTGGACTACTTGCACACAGACTGAGGGATGTTCTGCATCACTGTCTAGAGAGGCAGTAGAGTAAGTCCTTCCACAGCTCACTTTTATGATCAAACAGTGTTCAGTAGCTGTCCAAATCTCCTCACGGTCAAACATGATTAACATTTTACTCCCTGTTTTTCTCCCAGATGTATTTCTACATTACAGTGTCTGGGATCAAGTTTGTTGTGTGGAATTGTCTCTTGGAATCGACTCCATCTATTCCCCTTGGAGTCCAACATTTGTGGAACAGTGCTGATCCCAGATGAAACATATCTTGATAATGCTCCAGAACTGAGTATGAAAAGGGCTTAAGTAGTGTTTGATTATTAGAATGTGTGTTGAAATCTCCAGCAGGGTTTTTGTCTGGTCCTGGTGGTCCCCTGTAGGTTATTTATTCTGAACGCTGACTTTGTAATTAGCCTTGCTGCTTCTCATGTCTTTACCATTTCAAACATTCAGCTTTGTTACTAAAGCAGTCTGTGTATCTGTCTCTATAGTAAACAATGAGAACGCTGGTAATTGGGGCTTCAGCATTTGATACCAGAGCAATTAACGGTGGGCGACTGCAGCGCTGCCATTTAAAGGCTTTGTTTTCTGAGGAATTTAAAACAGGTGACATTTTGAAAGACCCCCCCCCCCAACACTCCCACTCTCATCCCCCCCACAGCTGCTGCCTCTATATCTTATAGCTGTTTACGTAAATGAATGGAAATGCAGACGATTTGTCTTTTAGAAAGGAGAGAAATAACAACATGAACTCAGAGGAGTGATATTCTCTCGCTCTCCAGGGAGGCGGACATTGACTACTCTGTCTTTATCTGCAAAGGTTCTTTATAACTGACTGATTTGGAATATAATATATAATATTGTCAGACATTTCAATTGCCACAAAGAGACTAAGGCTATCCATCCATCCATTATCTTCCGCTTTATCTTATTAGCTAGGGGGCTGTAACCAATCCCAGCGTCATCAGGTGAAGGCGGGTGCACCATTCGACAGGTCAGCAGTAGACTAAGACTTGTTGAGAAATTTTTATAGTTTTTCATGTAGGTCAACTGTTTATTCTGGCTATGAGATTAAACTTAACTGCTAATTTGTAACCCCTGCCTGAACTGGATCGGGTGTACGAGAGCAGGGAAAGCACTAAGTAACCAGATATCAAGTAGACATTAAGACCAGTTAGAGAAGTAAGGCTAGCAGTAGTGGTCCAGTCAAGCAAACTGAAGGACGAAGGCAGTTTATAAAGGATTGTTGGCTCTATTTGTCTGGTTAGCATTGTTTTGACCATCATTCCTTCACACGCAAACCTACACACCCAAAGAAAAAGGTCATCTGGTGTCAAATAATAACCACTAAATAATCTAATAATACAAATTAGATTTGTGAGGAATATTTGTTGTTCTTTGAACATCCATAAACCTTATTCTTACATCTAACCCTAATGAGTAGGTTTGAATGAGCCCCATATGAAGAGATCATTTAATGACCACATGAGCAGAAAGGGATTAGAGAGGCTGCAAACTGATCTGGTAAGTAATGCCAATTGTAAAGGTGCATTAGAATAGAAAGCTGTTACGTATGTGGTCGTATAGTGTAATAGTGAGAGTTCAGTACACAGAACTGTACATACCCTGAACCTCAAATTCTGTTTTTCAGATACAAAGCCTGCTTTTACAGAAGAGGGAGGATAAAACGAGCCGGGCTCCAAATCCTACACTGTTACGTAACAGACTCGTTAATATTTACACCCCAACATTTACATACAACCACAACAACAACCAGCAACCAGAACGGTGGTGGAGAAATCCAGCGTTCCAGACTGTGAAGGGAACGTCACCACTTTTAAATAGCTTGTGCAGCTCGTACAGCACCATTTAAGATGTAATGGAAAATTCCCAAAACAAGCGTATCTTTAACAGAATCCTGAACAACTTTATAACTATATAGACTGCTCTGTGTAGATTAATATATAGACTGCTCTGTGTAGATTAATATATAGACTGCTCTATGTAGAACGCTATATAGACTGCTCGTGTAGATTAATAAATAGACTGATCTGTGTAAAACACTATATAGACTGTTCTATGTGGAACAGTCTATATAGACTCTTCGGCGTAGAACACTATATAGACTGTTCTGTGTAGAACACTATATAGACTGTTCTGTGTAGGACACTATATAGACTGTCCTGTGTAGGACACTATATAGACTGTTCTGTGTAGGACACTATATAGACTGTCCTGTGTAGGACACTATGTAGACTGTTCTGTGTAGGACACTATATAGACTGTTCTGTGTAGAACGCTGTATAGACTGTTCTTTGTCGAACATTATATAAACTGTTCTGTGTAGAACGCTGTATAGACTGTTCTGTGTAGAACGCTGTATAGACTGTTCCGTGTAGGACACTATATAGACTGTCCTGTGTAGGACACTATATAGACTGTTCTGTGTAGGACACTATATAGACTGTTCTGTGTAGGACACTATATAGACTGTTCTGTGTAGAACGCTGTATAGACTGTTCTTTGTCGAACACTATATAAACTGTTCTGTGTAGAACGCTGTATAGACTGTTCTGTGTAGAACGCTGTATAGACTGTTCCGTGTAGAACACTATATAAACTGTTCTGTGTAGAACGCTGTAAAGACTCTTCTGTGTAGAACACTATATAAACTGTTCTGTGTAGAACAATATATAGACGGTCCTGTATAGAATATTATTCAGACTGTTCTGTGTAGACTTGTTTTTCTGTTGGTGAAGTACGATGCTAGTACGACGGCCTTTCGTTCACTGAAGAAATACAGCAATCTTAACATTATCAAGTTCAGTCAGTAGGGGGAGCAGTGCACTTACTGTTCCACCTCAAACTCCGCCTACAAGAATGGCCATTGGCTCGCAAGTCACTGAAAGCTTTTCTACTCGCCTTGAACTCAGAAATCGGTTAATCTGATCTGCTGAAAAGAACCGGATCAACAGAATGAACAAAAAGGGAGCGCGACAGAGCGCTATGATTTATGCACAGACAGAGAGAGAGATGCGACAGAGATGTATGAAGCTAGTCAGCAGTGATCAGAAGAGAACAAACGGCTTCACATTACCCAAAGCTGAGTCAGCGTGAAGCCCAGATATCAGCATTTTACGCGTTTTTACACTCTTTGTTAGGAGCTGCACACCCTCGCCAGACTCTGATGTGAGGCCTTCTGTGAGTTAGAGTCAAAAGTAACAGCAGCCCCTTTGGGTTTAAAGTCAAAACTCAGTTTTATTATTGGACCAAATCAGTTTCTGGTCAATTAAAGTGAAATTAAGTGTGAAATATAGGATTTTGTTGTTACTAACAGTGTTAATTTCGTTGACGAACTATTTTCGTCATAGTTTTTGTCAACAAACCTTTTTTTCATGACGAAATAAAATAAAATTTACAGAAAGGATTAAAAACTATGACGAAATTGATTGACACTTAAGTCAATGAATAAAAACGAGACAAACGTGTTTGGCAGGGACGACATCCAATCAGAACTGATTTCGTTTTGTGAAAGGCGGGGACAAGTTAGGAAAACATCTAATCGTAACTACTTTGGCGTATATGGAGAGGCGGGACAAGCCGAGTACCCGTCAATCAAACGCACACTTACACAAATTTGGGCTAAACCCAGGAAGACCATACGAGCCTGTGAACTGTCGCTACTCATGATGGAACTAAGTTATCTAGACAGTGTCAGCAGAGAGAAAGAGAGTTTAGAGTTTGTGTTTAGAGAAAATCACCACCGCGCTGGACATCAGCCCCCCAGCACCACCGTCAGCTAGCTTTACCGCTGCTAATGCTAGGTTAGCCTTTCTTAATCCTAGTCCTGAAAGCACACTGCCCTGTACAGTTTAGAGCGTGTCCTGCTGTAAACACTGTATAAACTCAGTAAGGTGGTGTTAATGATCAGATTAGTTGATCAGGTATGAGGGAAGCAGGTGAAACGCTGTATTAACTCAGTAAGGTGGTGTTAATGATCAGATTAGTTGATCAGGTATAAAGGAAGCAGGTGAAGAGCTGTATTAACTCAGTAAGGTGGTGTTAATGATCAGATTAATTGATCAGGTATGTGAGATACAGGTGAAGCGCTGTATTAAGTCAGTAAGGTGGTGTTAATGATCAGATTAGTTGATCAGGTATGTGGGAAGCAGGTGAAACGCTGTATTAAGTCAGTAAGGTGGAGTTAATGGTCAGATTAGTTGATCAGGTATGTGAGATGCAGGTGAAGCGCTGTATTAACTCAGTAAGGTGGTGTTAATGATCAGATTAGTTGGATCAGGTATGTGGGAAGCAGGTGAAACGCTGTATTAACTCAGTAAGGTGGTGTTAATGATCAGATTAGTTGATCAGGTATGTGGGAAGCAGGTGAAGCACTGTATTAACTCAGTAAGGTGGTGTTAATGGTCAGATTAGTTGATCAGGTATGAGGGAAGCAGGTGAAGCGCTGTATTAACTCAGTAAGGTGGTGTTAATGATCAGATTAGTTGATCAGGTATGTGGGAAGCAGGTGAAACGCTATATGTGCAGAGTCAGAGTTTGGAAACTAGCTAGCTAACTCCAACCATCTGCGTTTGTTGATCATGTCCCAAATCTCTTCGTACACACTAGAAAGTGCACAAAACAGATTAGCTAGTTTTATTTACAATTTATTAGTGCACGTAATGTGCAGTGTGTGTCTCTAGTAAACACTGTGACCTGGAGATGTGGGAGTTTTCCATTCATTGATTTACTGTTATGCTAAAATTGATTTGAATTGCACAATTAAAAATATTTCCATAGCAAAAAGTGATAAATGCAATTAATGTAGATTAGTTAACCACAGAGCATGTAATTTAATTAGATTTACAGCACTAGTAACAATTGTTAAATAAATAAGAGATAATAAATAAAAAGGTGCTACAAGGATAAAATAATAGTTGTCTATTATTCACTTTGCAGTTACGGAAGAGCTCAGATGTTGTTTGTTAAATCTGTTTGTGTGTGTATTGGTCTTTCAAACGTGGATAATATTCCATAACTGGTAAATAAATGTTTAATTTCGTGGAAGTATATATAATGATTTAAATAATTGAAGGGAACTGAAGAAAAAGCATTACATTTTACACCCTTTGTATTTTAGTTGACTGAATCGAATGTAGATTTAGTCTAGACTATATTCTTATGACAATTAGTCGACTAAAACTAGACTAAAACTAAAAACAATTCAGATGACTAAATTATGACTAAAACTAAATGACATTTTAGACAAAAGACTACGACTAAGACTAAATCTAAATTTGCTGTCAAAATTAACACTGGTTACTAAAGTGTTTATTTACATCCCCTTTCTTTCAGAAGCTACTCTTTTGCTCTTTTTCTTCTCTGTCTCTCATTTTACACATTGTACAAACTCTTAAAAGAACATCTGTGGAAATTAAACAATTGGCAAACAGTGACTATGAGAGTTAGGCCTTCAGTTCAGGCCATAAATGTTCCCCCAATTCTTTGATCATGCTCATTTCTGCTAGCAGCCCAATGTTATTTCCAATAGTATGTTAGTACAAGGCTGTCTAGTGGTTAGCACTGTCGCCTCACAGCAAGACGATTCTCCCCGTGCTTGAGTGGGTTTCCTCCGGTTACCTCCCACAGTCCAAACACCTGCATGTTAGGTTGATCACTCACTCTAAACTGCCCGTAGGTGTGAGTGTGTGTTGCCCATGTGATGGACTGACGACCTGTCCATGGTGTACCCTGCCTTCACCTGATGATGATGGGATTGGATCCAGACGACCCTTGGCCCCAACTGGTGGGATAAAGCGGAAGATAATAAATGGATGGATGGTTTATTTAAGTTGTGTAACAGACATTAACATGTATCTGATCTTGTATCAGTTTTACAGTCAGTCCTTCAGTAAAGACTTTTGAGGTATAGCTGCCACCACTGTTTTACATTCCTAACAACTACCTGGAACCGCCTCTGTCCTGCTTCTGCATAAGGAAGTAATGTCACAAGTGTTTACTGACACCTACATCATTACCACAGCAATTTTTTGAACTCTCAAAAACAAGTTTGAAGTTCTGGATCAAAGTGACTGAAGATGATAGGGCCAGGTGCCAAGTTGAGTTTCCTTTTGAGACTCTGGAAGATTTCTCCTTTGGAGTCATGTTTCTTCTTTGTGGTTCTTCATCTTTCTCTTAGTCAGGTTCTACTTTTGAGTCTTATCTCAGCCATACTGTCTCATGTTTTTAGAGTTTCTCCTTTTGGTAGTAGGTTCCCCTTGGTGGTTCTTTGTCATTGTCCTTGAGTTTTGGTACTTTTTGGTGGTTTACAATTACATCAGTGAGTAAGTCAGAGTAAGTATCTCTAGTTGGTACAAACAGGATCAAGTCCAAACTACCCTTGAGCACAAACACTGCCAGAAACGGTGGCTAATACTGATACCTAATACTGATTAAGTGCAATACTTGGAAAACCCAGCCAGTGTTCATACCTAGAAGATAAAGAGTTAAAGAGTTAAAGTACAATTTGATTAATTTCAATAAATACTTAATGCTCACAAGTATTTTCCAAAAATGGTCTTCAGTCTGAGTTTAAAGGCTGTTAAAGAGTCTGCTGATTGGACAGCCAGTGGAAGTCCATTTTACCACCTGGGCTCCAGCACGTGGAAGACCCCTGGTGGTGGGTCCAGCCGAGATGTATTTGGACTCTAAGTACAGATTGACTCTTGCCTATTGCCACAAAGAGGGAGGGGGTCCATTCTTGGCTTTGTAAACATCAGAGTTTTAAATCTGTGGGCAACTTCCGGCAGCCAGTGAAGGGAAGGAGATGCAGCAGTCGAGTGACATGAGTGAACTTGGGAATATTGAAGACGAGCCATGCTACTGCATTTGGGATCAGTTAAAAGTCCTGATGGTCCACAGGAGAAGACCAGCCTGGAGGAAGTTGAGCCTTGAAATGCAATTGACTGGACAAACACCTGAGTGGCCTCCTGAGAGAAGAAGCGGCAAATCCATCAGGTGTTGTAGAGGAGATATCTGCATAACAAAGGGCAGGTTCACAATGTGGGCTGAGAACGATAACTGGTCATCCAGAACCACAGTAAGGGATCCATCTTTAGATGGAGCAATCAAGGTGCTCCCAAATGAGATGGCAAGATTCTGGAGAGGACCAGTAGTCCCAGGGATGAAGAGCAGCTCAGTCTTGCTGGGATTGAGCTTTAGTTGAGGATCTGTCATTGATGAAGAGATGTCAGGTAGACATGACTCTAAACCTCAGACGATGGTCTTTATTGCCATTCCTTATAGTGACATATAGTACAATCTCATTCTTCAGTCCTCACCAGGTGCTCCTCCTCAAGCTCTTAGGGAGCTTCTAGGGTAGGTTAGGGTAGGTTCTTCTCAGCAGTTGGTCCTCCTGCTCCTAGAGTTTCTCTGTTTGAGTCGAAGAAGAAAGAAGTAGAAAAAAGCAACAGTCAGGTAGAAACTTTGCATCAGTTACACATGGAACGTGTATGATGGAATATGATGAAATAGACTAAGACAGACCAGCTACAGCTACCTGAGTGGGAGTACCAGACTTTTCCCCCACACTGAGAACTCGCCTGCTTTCAGTGAATTCAGGATATTTATAATTGAGTTTAAATCAGTCTGACTTTAATGGAGCCTTTCCGTGTTTAAAAGGTGATGAAATGTAAAATTAAAGAGCTCACAATGTAAATCAATGGGGCGTAAAGTGAGGTAATTAAAACAAGCTCGGCCTGCTCTTCTCCTCAGTGCACCGAAGCTCAGCCTGGAGTCAGTCCAGCTGGTTCATTCTGGAAAACAAAGTACGTAATATGAAAAAATCAGCAGCGGAAATGCGAGCGTGCAGCTCATTTCTGGGCTTCATCTCTCACATTTCTCTGAGAAGCACATTTATGAATCATAATTGGACCCATCCATTTGCTAAACGCTGCCTTTTGGCTATTATTGTAATTGTAACTGAAGAAAAATATATATTCAAAACGAATGGAATTTAATTAGTGACGTATGCTTTGCCGCTATTTAAATGATATAGAACTGCTGTAGTCATTTCCATGCAATCATATTCATAATTGTCCATAAAATACCACTATAACTGTACAAATAGCACTATTTTAAGGTCTGCTTCTTAACGATTACTTAGATGTTAACAAGTAGATCATAATAATCTTGTAAGCAATTAATAACACCCTAATTAATAGAACCACATACGTTATAAGCAGGCAAGAATCTACAAGACCATAACTAATAAGTGGAAGTTATTTCTTCTTAATTATCAATACATACAAAGCATTAACTACATATATAGGATCTTTATTGATGAATCTGCATGACCATAACCAAAGTAGAACCTATTTATTCTTAATAACAACTGTCTAATACTTAGTAAGTGCTTATAAGTAATATTTCTGACTTATAAACTATTAAACAAGGAAATTAACCCCAGCAACATACTTTGTATATGCATATTATATAAATAGTATAAAAATCATTAAATATTGTTATTGTAGGTTGAATAAAATTACTGTATTACAAATTTTCTCAAGCACATTTGGTCATTAGGAATTAATATCTGTTCATATTCCTTGATTGTAACGCCACATAAAGACAGTGTGAGTATGTTTTAACTGAAAGAGTGCAATTAATTAACATTTAACTAATTACTCCGCAAATGCTTTATAACTAATCGGCAGACTTTTAAAAACAAATGTCTAAACTTATTGACAAATTATGTTTCTGTTTATTACAGTGTTATTAATTGCTTACTAATACTTAGTATATTGTTAAGAAACAGCCCTTTAAATAAATTGTTGCCCATTTTACTGCCACTTAACTTTCATGCTGTCTGATCCGATTTCAATCTGATGTGTATCTGATTTTTTCTGACTCTGATATGAATATGAGCTAATTATGAATAATACTATACTGTATTGCCAAAATGTCTTCACTCATCCATCCAAATCATTGAATTCAGGTGTTCCAATCACTTCACGGGTTTAAAACCAGCACCTAGTCATGCAGACTGCTTCTACACACATTAGTGAAAGAATGGGTCACTCTCAGGAGCTCAGTGAACTCCAGTGTGGTAAAGGGGTGATAGAAAGGACACTACCTGTGCAACAAGTCCAGTTGTGAAATTTTCCCATTAGTAAATATTCCACAGTCGACTGTCAGTGGTTTTATAACAAAGTGGAAGTGATTGGGAATGACAGCAACTCAGCCACATAAAGTGGTAGCCACGTACAATGACAGAGTGGATGCTGAGGAGCATAGTGCACAGAGGTCACCAACTTTCTGCAGAGTCAATCAGCTCAAGAACAGAGCGTAGAGAGCTTTCATGACCTGACCTCAACCTGATAGAACACGTTTGGTCAGAATTTGTGTCTGACCTGAAATGGTCTTCTGGAAAAACGGTCAAACATTCCCATAAACACATTCCTAAACCGTTTGGAACGCCTTCCCAGAAGAGTTGAAGCTGTTATAGCTGCTTAAAGGCTGAGCTGACATCATATAAAACCCTATGAATTAAGAATGGGACGTCATATGTATATGAAGCCAATAGAGCGAATAGTTTTAAAAATATAGTGTATATCATGACTTCAGCGTTGAACATAAAGAAGCCGGAACCATAGTGCTTTAAGCGGAAGCTCTTTTATTGAACACAGCAGCAGGTTAGAACACTGACTTGGCCAGGAAGCAGGCAGGTCACTTCTAACCACACTCTGCTTGACAGTAGCCCCACTTCAACTATCTTTCATCCCAACACAATATAGCACATGCCATACACATACAGACCTGTTAGTTAGCATTAACAACGTATTTCTATGATTTTAAGTCTCTCTCCAGTGCAGAGACACTATATATATCACATTTCAATGGCTTCAATGGTATGCAAAGTCTGAGGAGAGTCCCTGGGGCGCACAGGAGCCCCCTAACCATCTCTCTCACTGCCCTCCAACCAAGCTCCTCTGGTCAGCTTCCTCTCACTGCCTTCTTCCAAGTCTTTCACCAAGATTTGACCTGTCTACCGTGTTGCTGTGGACATGTGGGAAATCATGCTTTCCTTGTGTCCTTTTAATGGAACAGTATAATATTATGAATCATTCCGTAGCTACTTATGAATTATTCAACATATCCTATTAATTGTTCAGTTATTACAATAAATTATTCAGTGTCTACTACAAATTATTAAGTTAATGTGCTAATGTGATGGGATGATAAATACTGAAATACCCCCCCAACCCCCCATGTTGTCCATGTTATCAACTCCACCAACCATATAGGAGCTACACCTGCTCTGCGGCGGTCCTATGGGGGTCCTGATCATTAAAAAACAGAGTAATAAAGTATACAGAGAATCAGATGAACTACAGTCTGTAAGAGTAGCTCCTATATGGTCAGTGGAGCTGATACACTGGACAGTGAGAGTAGATACGAGCAGAGTGTAAGATATTTATTTCCTAGCTTTGTGAATCCAGACCCTGTTCCAGAGGTAAACAGAGAAAGAGCAAGATAGAAGGAGAAACAGAGAGAAGGAGAAAATAGAGAAAGAAGACGGCCTGAAGCTTGAAAGAAGGAAATAACCGGATCTCCTGCAGTTCGGGTAAGTGTGGCTACTGTCATAGGGGAATAATGAAAGGGACGTGTGGAGAAATCAGAAATTTCAGATGTGACACTAAACATGAGCAGCAGGTGAGACGGCAACGCTCTGCACGCTGAACAGTCACCAAATAGAAAACATGAAAATAAAGCAAAATAAATAAGACTGAATATACACAAAGAAAACAAAATAAATAAACAATACACACATGAAGGAGGACGAGAACAAGAAAGAGAGAGAGAAACTGTGCAAGGAAGCATAGAGAGAGAAAAATAGAGAGATATAAGGATAGATAGATAGATAGATAGATAGATAGATAGATAGATAGATAGATAGATAGATAGATAGATAGATAGATAGATAGACAAGGAAACCGCACAATAGAGAGAAAACTGAAAGTGTGGGAGAGAGAAAGAAAAACAGATAAGTGGGTGGACAGTGAGAGAGGAAGGGAAGAAAGAGAGCAAAAAAGGGAGGAAGAAAAAATGAGTATATGTGATATTTATTTTTATAAGGAGAGACAAAGAAAAGAAGAAAAGGTGCAAGAGAGTGTGAGAGAAAGTAAAGGAGAAAGAAAGAGAAAAATATATAGAGAGTGTGAGGAGATATAGGAAAAGAACGAGTCAGAAAGAGAGGGAAAACTGAGAGTAGGAGAGTGAGAGAGTGAGAAATAGAAAAACGAGAGCCAGAGGAAAGGAGAGAGAAGGACACAGATGAAAAGAAAGAGTGTGTGAGAGAGATAAATAGAGAGAGAGAAGGAGAGATAGGACAAGGGGCTGAAAAAGAGAGACAGAGAGTGAGAGTAAAAGAGAAAGAAAGAAATGGAGAAGAAAGAAGGAGAGTATGAGAGAGACAGAAGGAGAGAGGGAGGGGAATAAAAAGTGAAACTGGGAGAAACAGAGAGAGAGAATAAAAAAGAGACTGAGAGAAAGGATGAGAGAGAGTGAGAGTAAAAGAGTAAGTGAGAGCGAGAGAGAGAGACAGAGACAGAGAGAGAAAATAAAAAAGAAACTGAGAGAAAGAGAGAGAGTGACAGTAAGAGAGTGAAAGAGAGAGAGAGAGAATAAAAAAGAGACTGAGAGAAAGGGTGAGAGAGAGTGAGAGTAAAAGACTAAGTGAGAGCGAGAGAGAGAGTCAGAGACAGAGAGAGAGGAATAAAAAAGAAACTGAGAGAAAGAGAGAGAGAGAGTGGCAGTAAGAGAGTGAAAGAGAGAGAGAGAATTAAAAAGAGACTGAGAGGAAGGGTGAGAGAGAGTGAGAGTAAGAGATTGTGAGGAGAGAGAGATATAGGAAAAGAAGAGTCGGGAAAAAAGGGAAAAACTGAGAGTAGAAGAGTGACAGGGTGAGGAAAAAAGAGAGACATAGAGGAAGGGAGAGAGAGGTAGACAGAAAGGCGGAAAGAAAGAGTGTGGGAGAGATAAATAGAGAGAAGGAGAGATAGGACGAGGGGGTGAAAAGAGACTGAGAGAAAAAGAGAGAGTAAAAGAGAAATAAAGAAATGGAGAGAGAGAAGGAGAGTAAGAGAGGGGAAAGTGAAAGCAAGAGTGAGAGTAAGAGAGAAAGAGAGAGAGAGAGAATAAAAAGAGAGACTGTGAAAAAGGGTGGGAGAGAGTAAGAGTAAGAGAGTAAATGAGAGCCAGAGACAGACAGAGAGAGGGGAATAAAAAAGAGCAACTAAGAGAAAGAGAGAGAGACAGTGACAGTAAGAGAGTGAAAGAGAGAGAATTAAAAAGAAAGACTGAGGAGAAGGATGAGAGACTGAAAGTAAGAGAGTGAAAGAATGAGAGAGAGACAGAGAGAAAGGGTGAGAGACAGTGAGAATAAGAGAGTGAAAGAGTGAGAGAGAGAATAAAAAAGAGAGACAGAGAGAAAGGGTGAGAGAGAGTGAGAATAAGAGAGTAAAAAAGAGACTGAGAGGAGTTGTGAGAGAGAGTGAGAGTAAGAGAGTGAAAGAGAGAGAAAGAGAAGAGAATAAAGAGAGACTGAGAGGAAGGGTGAGAGGGAGTGAGAGTAAGAGAGTGAAAGAGTGAGAGAGAGAATCAGAGAGAGCTGGTGTCTGTGTGTGTGTGTGTGTGTGTGTGTGTGTGTGTGTGTGCTGACAGGAAATAATGAGCGGTGCTGACTGAGAGGAGGGATGAGGAGAGGAAGAGTAACAGTGAGTGAGGAGAGATGGTCAGCTCCACTCGTTCCTCCTGCTCGCCTGCGGTGATGATGATAGCGGAGTCTGGCAGAGAGCTGATTCACCACAGCTTCCATTAACACCACCAGCTGGAGACCCTCTCAGTGTGGAGAAACAGGTCCGTACACGAATAAACAGCAGCCCAGCGCTCGCCGCAGGAGGTCATCAGCTCCTGAAACCTGAGAGTTGTTCAGGAGTGTCATCTGATCCGTCACAAGCAGTTCTGGTCAAAGAAGGTCTTGTAGAAGATCCAAACTGACTGTGGATTAGAACTGATGCAAAACAAGCAGCTCCTAAACCCAGCTAGAACACTGATCTCAGCAGTGAAGACAGACTTCAGGTTTGGATCTGGTAAAAAGTGGTTTTCTGCTGCTACAGAGGTTAGTGTAAAGTCGGCTGTGTGTATGTAGTGTTACTGCTGCTACAGAGGTCAGTGTAGAGTTGGCTGTGTGTATGTAGTGTTACTGCTACAGAGATTAGTGTAAAGTCGGCTGTGTGTATGTAGTGTTACTGCTGCTACAGAGGTTAGTGTAAAGTCGGCTGTGTGTATGTAGTGTTACTGCTGCTACAGAGGTTAGTGTAGAGTTGGCTGTGTGTATGTAGTGTTACTGCTACAGAGATTAGTGTAAAGTCGGCTGTGTGTATGTAGTGTTACTGCTACAGAGATTAGTGTAAAGTCGGCTGTGTGTATGTAGTGTTACTGCTACAGAGGTTGGTGGAGAGTCGGCTCTGTGTGTAGTGTTACTGCTACAGAGATTAGTGTAAAGTCGGCTGTGTGTATGTAGTGTTACTGCTGCTACAGAGGTTAGTGTAGAGTCAGCTGTGTGTATGTAGTGTTACTGCTACAGAGGTTAGTGTAGAGTCGGCTGTGTGTATGTAGTGTTACTGCTACAGAGGTTAGTGGAGAGTCGGCTGTGTGTGTGTAATGTTACTGCTGCTACAGAGGTTAGTGTAGAGTCGGCTCTGTGTGTAGTGTTACTGCTACAGAGGTTAGTGAAGAGTCGGCTGTGTGTGTGTAGTGTTACTGTTACAGAGGTTAGTGGAGACTCGGCTGTGTGTATGTAGTGTTACTGCTACAGAGGTTAGTGTAGAGTAGGCTCTGTGTGTAGTGTTACTGCTACAGAGGTTAGTGTAGAGTCGGCTCTGTGTGTAGTGTTACTGCTACAGAGGTTGGTGGAGAGTCGGCTGTGTGTGTGTAGTGTTACTGCTACAGAGGTTAGTGAAGAGTCGGCTGTGTGTGTGTAGTGTTACTGTTACAGAGGTTAGTGGAGAGTCGGCTGTGTGTATGTAGTGTTACTGCTACAGAGGTTAGTGGAGAGTCGGCTGTGTGTGTGTAGTGTTACTGCTACAGAGGTTAGTGAAGAGTCGGCTGTGTGTGTGTAGTGTTACTGTTACAGAGGTTAGTGGAGAGTCGGCTGTGTGTATGTAGTGTTACTGCTACAGAGGTTAGTGTAGAGTCGGCTCTGTGTGTAGTGTTACTGCTACAGAGGTTAGTGGAGAGTCGGCTGTGTGTATGTAGTGTTACTGCTACAGAGGTTGGTGGAGAGTCGGCTGTGTATGTGTAGTGTTACTGCTACAGAGGTTAGTGTAAAGTCGGCTGTGTGTATGTAGTGTTACTGCTACAGAGGTTAGTGGAGAGTCGGCTGTGTGTATGTAGTGTTACTGCTACAGAGGTTAGTGAAGAGTCGGCTGTGTGTATGTAGGGTTACTGCTGCTACAGAGGTTAGTGTAAAGTCGGCTGTGTGTATGTAGGGTTACTGCTGCTACAGAGGTTAGTGTAAAGTCGGCTGTGTGTATGTAGTGTTACTGCTACAGAGGTTAGTGTAAAGTCGGCTGTGTGTGTGTAGTGTTACTGCTACAGAGGTTGGTGGAGAGTCGGCTGTGTGTGTGTAGAGTTACTGCTACAGAGGTTAGTGTAAAGTCGGCTGTGTGTGTGTAGTGTTACTGCTACAGAGGTTGGTGGAGAGTCGGCTGTGTGTATGTAGTGTTACTGCTACAGAGGTTAGTGGAGAGTCGGCTGTGTGTATGTAGTGTTACTGCTCCTACAGAGGTTAGTGTAAAGTCGGCTGTGTGTATGTAGTGTTACTGCTACAGAGGTTAGTGTAAAGTCGGCTGTGTGTGTGTAGTGTTACTGCTACTGAGGTTAGTGGAGAGTCGGCTGTGTGTGTATGTAGTGTTACTGCTACAGAGGTTAGTGTAAAGTCGGCTGTGTGTGTGTAGTGTTACTGCTACAGAGGTTAGTGTAGAGTCGGCTGTGTGTGTGTAGTGTTACTGCTACAGAGGTTAGTGGAGAGTCGGCTGTGTATGTAGTGTTACTGCTACAGAGGTTAGTGGAGAGTCGGCTGTGTGTGTGTAGTGTTACTGCTACAGAGGTTAGTGGAGAGTCGGCTGTGTGTATGTAGTGTTACTGCTACAGAGGTTAGTGTAAAGTCGGCTGTGTGTATGTAGTGTTACTGCTACAGAGGTTAGTGTAGAGTCGGCTGTGTGTGTGCAGTGTTACTGCTACAGAGGTTAGTGGAGAGTCGGCTGTGTGTATGTAGTGTTACTGCTACAGAGGTTAGAGTAGAGTCGGCTGTGTGTGTGTAGTGTTACTGCTACGGAGGTTAGTGTAAAGTCGGCTGTGTGTATGTAGTGTTACTGCTACAGAGGTTAGAGTAGTCGGCTGTGTGTGTAGTGTTACTGCTACAGAGGTTAGTGTAGAGTTGGCTATGTTTGTGTAGTGTTACTGCTACAGAGGTTAGTGTAGAGTTGGCTGTGTGCGTGTAGTGTTACTGCTACAGAGGTTGGTGTAGAGTTGGCTGTGTGCGTGTAGTGTTACTGCTACAGAGGTTAGTGTAGAGTCGGCTCTGTGTGTAGTGTTACTGCTACAGAGGTTAGTGGAGAGTCGGCTCTGTGTGTAGTGTTACTGCTACAGAGGTTAGTGTAAAGTCGACTGTGTGTATGTAGGGTTACTGCTGCTACAGAGGTTAGTGTAAAGTCGGCTGTGTGTATGTAGTGTTACTGCTACAGAGGTTAGTGTAAAGTCGGCTGTGTGTGTGTAGTGTTACTGCTACAGAGGTTGGTGGAGAGTCGGCTGTGTGTGTGTAGTGTTACTGCTACAGAGGTTAGTGTAAAGTCGGCTGTGTGTATGTAGTGTTACTGCTACAGAGGTTAGTGGAGAGTCGGCTGTGTGTATGTAGGGTTACTGCTCCTACAGAGGTTAGTGTAAAGTCGGCTGTGTGTGTGTAGTGTTACTGCTACAGAGGTTAGTGGAGAGTCGGCTGTGTATGTAGTGTTACTGCTACAGAGGTTAGTGGAGAGTCGGCTGTGTGTGTGTAGTGTTACTGCTACAGAGGTTAGTGTAAAGTCGGCTGTGTGTATGTAGTGTTACTGCTACAGAGGTTAGTGTAAAGTCGGCTGTGTGTGTGTAGTGTTACTGCTACAGAGGTTAGTGGAGAGTCGGCTGTGTGTGTATGTAGTGTTACTGCTACAGAGGTTAGTGTAGAGTCGGCTGTGTGTGTGTAGTGTTACTGCTACAGAGGTTAGTGGAGAGTCGGCTGTGTATGTAGTGTTACTGCTACAGAGGTTAGTGGAGAGTCGGCTGTGTGTGTGTAGTGTTACTGCTACAGAGGTTAGTGGAGAGTCGGCTGTGTGTATGTAGTGTTACTGCTACAGAGGTTAGTTTAAAGTCGGCTGTGTGTATGTAGTGTTACTGCTACAGAGGTTAGTGTAGAGTCGGCTGTGTGTGTGTAGTGTTTCTGCTACAGAGGTTAGTGTAGAGTTGGCTGTGTTTGTGTAGTGTTACTGCTACAGAGGTTAGTGTAGAGTTGGCTGTGTGCGTGTAGTGTTACTGCTACAGAGGTTGGTGTAGAGTTGGCTGTGTGTGTGTAGTGTTACTGCTACAGAGGTTAGTGGAGAGTCGGCTGTGTGTATGTAGTGTTACTGCTGCTACAGAGGTTAGTGTAAAGTCGGCTGTGTGTATGTAGTGTTACTGCTACAGAGGTTAGTGGAGAGTCGGCTGTGTGTGTGTAGTGTTACTGTTGCTACAGAGGTTAGAGTAGAGTCGGCTGTGTGTGTGTAGTGTTACTGCTACAGAGGTTAGTGTAGAGTCGGCTCTGTGTGTAGTGTTACTGCTACAGAGGTTAGTGTAGAGTTGGCTGTGTGTGTGTAGTGTTACTGCTACAGAGGTTAGTGGAGAGTCGGCTGTGTGTATGTAGTGTTACTGCTGCTACAGAGGTTAGTGTAAAGTCGGCTGTGTGTATGTAGTGTTACTGCTACAGAGGTTAGTGGAGAGTCGGCTGTGTGTATGTAGTGTTACTGCTGCTACAGAGGTTAATGGAGAGTCGGCTGTGTGTGTGTAGTGTTACTGCTACAGAGGTTAGTGGAGAGTCAGCTGTGTGTATGTAGTGTTCCTGCTACAGAGGTTAGTAGGGAGTCGGCTGTGTGTATGTAGGGTTACTGCTACAGAGGTTAGTGTAAAGTTGGCTGTGTGTATGTAGTGTTACTGCTACAGAGGTTAGTGTAAAGTCGGCTGTGTGTGTGTAGTGTTACTGCTACAGAGGTTAGTGTAAAGTCGGCTGTGTGTATGTAGTGTTACTTCTACAGAGGTTAGTGGAGAGTCGGCTCTGTGTGTAGTGTTACTGCTACAGAGGTTAGTGTAGAGTTGGCTGTGTGTGTGTAGTGTTACTGCTACAGAGGTTAGTGGAGAGTCTGCTGTGTGTATGTAGTGTTACTGCTACAGAGGTTAGTGTAAAGTCGACTGTGTGTATGTAGAGTTACTGCTGCTACAGAGGTTAGTGTAAAGTCAGCTGTGTGTATGTAGTGTTACTGCTACAGAGGTTAGTGGAGAGTCAGCTTTGTGTATGTAGTGTTACTGCTGCTACAGAGGTTAGTGGAGAGTCGGCTGTGTGTATGTAGTGTTACTGCTACAGAGGTTAGTGGAGAGTCAGCTGTGTGTATGAAGTGTTACTGCTACAGAGGTTAGTGGAGAGTCAGCTGTGTGTATGAAGTGTTACTGCTACAGAGGTTAGTGGAGAGTCAGCTGTGTGTATGAAGTGTTACTGCTACAGAGGTTAGTGGAGAGTCCAGCCTGTTGGCGTCCATAAACTTGTGAGAAGTTTGGTAGTGTCCTGTAAACAAATTGCTGACCTTAGTTCTCTCTGTAGATGCCAACTCCTTCGCTATCTGTAAATAATGGCGTTCATGAGACTCACTTCAGTGACTCCAGTGGTAGTAGTCCTCATAATGAGCATATATTGGTCTGTTGTATTTATAAGGTCAGCACTGTTTGCCACTGATGGTTTGCCACAGATTACTCTCCTGTGTACAGCACACATTAAATGTACAGAGACTTTTATTTTGGAAAATGAACAAAGACATATACCTACTGAAAGAAAAACAATATAATGACTGAATATTGTTGTTTACACTGTGTGAATGTCACACCTCCTGTTTCTCCCACACACTACAATTCCCAGAACTCACTGGCTTCTGTCATCACAGTTACACGTTCCAAACGGACCAATCATGAAGCCTCCTTCAGATCAAGAGCCCCTGAATGCGGATTGGACTCACCTGTCTGTTTTTATGTTGTGTATATATACACCTGTCTGTTTTACTTTGTTCTTTGTGAAGTATCTCCAACTATTCCTGGTGCATGCTGAGTGGGCTCTTGTTTGTTTCTAGCTTGTGTACCGACTCTTACTTGCTATTTACATGTTCAGTCAAGTCCGTTAGATAGGAGGTGCAGATCTGGGTATAATGATACCCAGATAATGATAGTGCTGTTATTCTGTTGCTCTCACACAAGTTGACGGTAGAGCAGAGGGTTGCTGACATCTCAGGGAGCCCCTCGTGTCGTTGTTACCTTCTGACTCTCCCTGTTTAGCTATGCCATAATAGCCAGACCAGAGTCACGGCTGCACCTTATTAACACATATATTATTTTCTGTTACCCACAACAACTATCTGTGTGTTCCTCTCGTTGAGCTTAACAACTGTCCATCCTGTGTGGTCTGATACTGAATTACTGCCCATCCTGTGTGGTCTGATACTGAATTACTGCCCATCCTGTGTGGTCTGATACTGAATTACTGCCCATCCTGTGTGGTCTGACGCTGAACTACTGCCCATCCGTGTGGTCTAATGCTGAATTACTGCCCATCCTGTGTGGTCTGATGCTGAATTACTGCCCATACCGTGTGGTCTGATACTGAATTACTGCCCATACCGTGCGGTCTGATGCTGAATTACTGCCCATACCGTGCGGTCTGATGCTGAATTACTGCCCATACCTTGCGGTCTGATGCTGAATTAGTGCCCATCCTGTGCAGTCTGATGCTGAACTACTGCCCAGCCGTGTGGTCTAATGCTGAATTACTGCCCATCCTGTGTGGTCTGATGCTGAATTACTGCCCATACCGTGCGGTCTGATGCTGAATTACTGCCCATACCGTGTGGTCTGATGCTGAATTACTGCCCATACCGTGCGGTCTGATGCTGAATTACTGCCCATACCGTGCGGTCTGATGCTGAATTACTGCCCATACCGTGCGGTCTGATGCTGAATTACTACTCTTACCGTCCAGCCTCTGTTTACTTGTATTCTGGACCAGTTTTCCCATCAAGGAGCTTTGTGCTGTCCAGTGCTTTGATAAACTCGTTTGTACTTGTTTTACTATCCGGTGTGGACCAGAGGAGCATGGCTTCCCCTTTCTGAGGTCCTCCTGAGGTTTATCCTCTTGACCTGAGGGAGTTTTCTCTATATTCGTCTGTAAAGCTACTTTGTGACAACATTATATAAATAAATAAACAAACCTTTGAGTTTGACTTTTGGTTTGAACGTCTTCGATGATCTGGACCGATTCACCTGGGGTCAGGGGAATACCTGCAGCTTGTGTAACTGAGTGTCAGTCTCAGGGTTTGTTTGTCCATATAGGCTAAAGTCCTATAGGCTGTTGGAATATATTTGCGGCTGATTTAATAAAAGGTGTCGCTGCTGTTAATCCGAGTTAGCTGTATGAGTTCATTCTGACAGCAGTGCCTGACTGCGCGTGTTTCCGCATATTTATTTAAATTAAATCTCACCAGCCACCGACTGGCTTTGGACCAGGATCTTGCATTCATGTGTCCAGGCTAATGGCTGAGCCAGAGAGAGCCCTGCATAAGAATAAGGCGCCGTAAAGCTCAGCTCTTTATGTAAGTGTCTAATAATGTCCCCAGGACACATCTCTGTAGCGGATTTCAGAGAGATCTCCGGGGATTACTCCAGCTCCTCAGTCTGGAAGACACTGCCGGGCCGTTCCCAAGAATTGGCCCCAATTAGCCCGCCACCCTGAGGGTCTTCACAGGGTCTGACTGGCTGAGCTGTCTGGATACGACCCGGCGTAGCGGACGCGTAAACCTCAGTGGCACTGCCGCTGCACCGAAACCTCTCAGCCTTTATGAGTGCGGTCCTGGACACCAGCTGTGGACGTGAACTGCTGAAATTTGATCCGGGCTTGTTTACTGATGGGGTCGGATTTGTGTCCCCAGCAGACGTGAATCAGGCCGCGATGATGAATCTGTGTCCTGTTTACACGACCCGGCTGCAGCGGGTGATTATTTTCTTTGCGGTAATCAAATTTCACATGAACACAAAATGATTTCATGCATACATTTATTCAATGCATTATGGGATGTAATGTTGAATTAAGCAGATGATATAAATTTCATGCTCTCATTGATCAGAACAGCTGTAGCTCTGCTTGTGCTGGGCTCTGGATTCAGGTGTTTATACAGACACAGCGGGCAGCAGCTACCTACCACGGACAGTTGTCAGTAAGCATTGAGTGGATGTGTGTAAAGAAAAAGTTTGTGTTTATTGGGGCTGCTATAGAATTGGATTGTGAAATTTGGTGGAAAGTACTGATGTCAGGTGGAGATTGATAATGGTTGGTAGAGAGCCAAGGTTTTTGGTGGAATACTATGGTGTATTGAAAGTGATGGGTAGAGAATCATGATATTCAGTGGAGAATGATGGCATTTGGTGGGGATTGATAATGACTGCTGAACGATGTTTGAGAATGTTGCTATTTGGCTGAAAACTTGTGTTTTTTTGATGAAGAATGTATGTGTGATGTAGAAGAATGATAGTAGATGGTGGTATTAAAAAATATGTTGAAGAAAAAGCAATATGTGCTGTAGATTGAAAATGATTGGCAAAGAAGCATGATGTTTGGTGCAAAACGATAGTGGTTGGTAGAGAATCATGGCTTTTGGTGGAAAACTGTGGTGTTTGGTGGAGAAAAATGTTTTTGGTGTTTAGTGGAGATTGATAATGTGTGGAGAATCACAGTATTTGTTTGAGAATCACGGTTTTCAGTGAAAACAATGGTGCTTGGTGGAGTTTGATAATGAGTGGTGGATGATGTTTGAGAATGTTACCATTTGGTGCCATTTGTCAATTTAGGATAAAGAATGTATGTGTGATGTAGAATAATAGTAGTAGATGATGGTATTGAAAAATGTTGTGTTGAAGAGAAATCAACATTTGATGTGAAATGATAATGATACGTGAATGTTTTCATGGAAAATTGAAGCGTTTAGTGGAAAAATTGTTTTTTAATGTTTGATGTTTTTTGGTGGGAAAAACAGTGGTGCTTGGTGGAGTTTGATAATGATTGGTGAAGAATGATGGTCACTGTTGGATGGAAAACTTATGGGTTTTGGATGAAGAATGTATGTGTGATGTAGAATGATGCTGTTTGTGGAAGAATGATGGTAGATGATTGTATTAAAGAATGTTGTATTGAAGAAAAATCAACCTTTGGTGTAGATTGATAATGATTGGTGAAGAATTAAGATGGTTAGTCGAAAATGTTGGTGTTTGGTGGCAAACAATTCTGTTAGGTAGAAAATGATGGTATTTGGTGGAAACTTTGGTAGTTGTGACTGATGTTTGATAGAGACTGATTAAGAGGGTTTTTGTCCTCTGCTGCCGCCCCACCCCCCACCAATTTAGATATTGAGACACTCTGGGGGTCCAAGAGAATAATCAATGGATCTTGGACCCCTGAGGACCACCTGTATTTTACACCTTGGTAGAGAACATTGGGTGTGCTGAACGCTGGACCCCTGGTCTTGAGCATAGTGATCTTTAGTCGATGCTCAGCAATAACTGTACAGGCATGATTTTATAACACACAATATTTCCCCAATATAAAATATAAGAAGCCAAAAATCAAGTCCTCCAACTTCTCAAGATGTGAGGAACACTGACCAATGAGTTTTTGATCTAAACCAAGGACACCGTGGACACTCATTCCCAGCTAAACTATAAAAGGAAGCCAGGCTGCATATCCCTGTTGCTATGGCTCGTTTAAGCAGTCGAGCTCAATCACACAGTAGATGTTAAAGAAATGTATTTCCAGCTTTTGTTTGATGTAGAAGTCGTGGTCTGACATGAGAGCAGACAAGTTTATGAGCTCCTGCTAAGAGAAAAACCCATAAAGGTCATCTTTTAGCAGCTCAAATGGATCCCCATTAATTCTTCTTGTCCGTATAAAAACAGGCCAGTCAAAAAGCCCCCGGCGGAAATGTGGGTCATCTGTCACGGCCGGAGACGACAAAGTTCCTCAAAGTCACAGGTTGAATAGGAAGTCCTGTGGTGATTTAAAACCAATTACTTGGCTCTGTATCTTTATTAGACAGCTTTTCCACCATCATTATAAAAAGTGGTGCACAATAAATTAACACATGTACTCCGAACACTTGTGTCACTGCACAGGACACTCTGCACACTAATTAACTGCAGGTCATCTTTCTGCTGTATAGGAGTTTTTTCTGAGTCCTGCACAACTGATAACTTTAACATGGTTTGTGTTGGAGCAGAACAGGACGGAGATGTTCCGGGTGACTGTAGGGTCAGGACTGGACAGAACAATGTGGTCTCTGGGCAGGAAATTAAATCTGTTCAGTTTTAGCAGCTGAATAGAACAGAACGTCTCGCTGCTGATCCAAACAGAAAACTGGACGGGACGTCAGCCAAACAAGCTCAAGTGTCACAAAATAAAGATTTTACACGTGAGTGAGAGAGAAATGTTGCTTTATTGATAAAGAAGAGCTGCAGTAATGGAAACACAACTGATGACATCATAGGTTTGGCTACTATTTGTGCCGGTAGTGCTTCTTAGAAATAGAGCCACTTGTGTACACAAGTATACACACACTAGTGAACACACACTCTAGGGGGCAGTGAAACACTCACATACACACATTTGAGCCATGGGCAGCCCTATTCATAGTACCCGGGGAACAGTTGGTTAGGTGTCTCACTCATTTCAGTCGTGTCCTGTAAGTTCAGGGAATTGAACCAACTCCTTAATATCCAGCCAATGACTGGATCTAGGGTTTTGCTGAGTGATGCAAAGTGGGACAGCAACTTCAGTCCTCATTAGATGAACAATTGCCCCCTCTTTGCTCTGTCCAGTGCCTCTGTTGCTTCTACAGCTACCATGTACAACTACCCAGGACTGTAATACTAGCTTACCGTATAATGGTTCATTGAATACAGCCTGCATGGTGAGCAAGACTCCTGGGTGTGCTCTGTTATCCGTCTGGCATGGAGCGGGAGATTTCCAGTCCATTTATAAGCAGCACATGATCCGGCATACAAATGCCTTCTGTAAACTCTGGTTCAGTCAGCGAATTAGCAAAATTAAACAAACTGTTTATGCAAGTGTTGCAATTATGACAGCTGAGAAGACCATTCTTGGCGTCCTCGTTGAAGAATTTTGATTTTAACTGCTGTGTACACAAATCTAGAGCGCCCACATTAGTAGAGACTCCATTGTGTGCAGTGCCTTTTTAATACAGAGGGGTTTATACACACCTGTCTGCAGATTTTGAGAGAACATGTACTCTATATGGACAAACGCATTGGGACACTTAAACAGCAAGCTTTTGTGACGTCCCAGTCTCAATCCATAGGCATTATCACGGAATTACAGCTGCCCCTCCTCTGGGAGGCCTTCCTCCAAGACCTTGGAGTGTTCGTGGAATTTTATGTCTGTTCATGCAGAAGAGCTTTTGTGAGACACTGATTCTAGTTCATCCCAAAGGTGCTGGATGGGGTTGAGGTGAGGAATCAGTGAGTGCAATCAGCAAGTTTTTTCACACCAAAACTCACCCAACCGGTCTGTATGGATCTGCTTTGTGCACTAGGACACAGTCAGTCATGCTGGAACAAGACAGAGCTCTTCTCCAAACTGTTCCCACAAAGTTGGACTTGTCTAAAATGTCTTGGACTGCTAAAGCACTTTCCTTCTCTGGAACCGAGGGTCCTTGGCCCACCCCTAACCAACTCACCCACAGCATTATCATTCCTCCTCTACCAAACTTTACAGTCACAGTGCTGTCAGGCAGGTAACGTTCTCCTGGTGTTCTCCAAACCCAGACTTGTCCATCAGACAAGCGTGATTGACTCCAGAGTCCAGCAGCAGAGCTCCACTCATTGTGTGTGGTGATGTGAGGCTTGGTGATAGACTTTTACACACCTCAGAACTTTACTAGAAAACTTTACCTGCTCTGACACTTTGTGACTGTGATTCCTAAACACTGCCACTGTTCAATAAAACTCTCACAGCTGATGGTGGAAAATCTAGGAGGGAAGACATTTCACTAACTGACCTGTTCTGTCGGTGGATCCTTATAACAATCCACGCTCAAAGAGTTCAGTGAGCTCTTTAGAACCTCACCCTCTTTCACTACTGTGTGTAAAGACAGACTGCACAGTTAGCTGCTTGATTATATGCACCTGCAGCAATGAAACCAAATGAAATGAGACTCAAAAGAATAAGATGTGTGTCCCAATACTTTTGAATACCAGCCCTAATTTAAATGATTCATCTACCAATTAGCCTGGATTCATTAATAATAATAATGATACTAATTAGCAGCTAATTGCTTTCATTTGTTGTCATCAGCGTTGGTGTTATTTTCAGACGCCTTCATTTAACGCCTCAGTCGGGCTGATTTGACTCTATTTCGGGTTGTTAGATTTACTGTGGGGATGATATTTCTCTCAGAAGCTGCTGGTAGGAGGTGGAGTCTCCTTGTTTGGTAGCAGGAGTTTCAGATTAAGCTCACCTGGTGTGAGGATTAGGGATTAGCCAGGTTATAAAAAGCTGCAAGTCTGACTGCAGGGGGACACATTAGCGAGCTTTAGCGCTGTTACACTCATTCTCCCCCCCACCATCTGAAATGAAAGCGAGGAAGAATGAAAAGCTGGTTTAATTCCGGTCCGCCGGTACTGATCACACGGCGCAGATGGGCCATTCACAGAAGGTGCGCTACGTCTACCAAACATCTTGTGTTCAGAAGACGGCGTGAGCCTTCACCCACGGCAAAATCCTGGATCAATATTTTTTATTTTTAATTTGTGGCTCCCACAAGGCCAAACACGAAATAACTAAATCCCTCCTGAGGAGGGAGTTAGCATTTCTCCCCTAAAGCCTGTGGATTAAAGATTAAACACAGCTGCAGGTCTCTGGCATTTCATGTTATTTCTGTAGACCAGCTTTTAGAAAATTCAGCCTGGAAAAGCTCGTGGAAAGCAAACACTTCATCATGAGCTCCCCAATCGATACATCCGGAGGTTCAGATTTCGTGCTGTCACAGTAAACGTAGAGCTGTTAAGGAATTATTAATGGAAGGAATTATTTATAGAAGCCCATCCAGAAACTTTTAGTATGTATGACGATCAGACATCACATCAAATCATCAGAAACCACTCTGTTCTATTAGTAACCCAACTAGCGTAACTCCAGGCACAGTTAGAGCCTTGGGTGTAGTTAGTACAGGGTGATTCAAAAGTCTCAGGACACACTTTTATTTCAGAAAGGAAAGGGAAAATGATGCATCTAAATACCACAGCAAGTAACGGGCGAGGGGGCCTATCTTTTATGCTATGTCCCGAACATGGCCACCATCTTGAAAGCCGCCATATTGGATTAAGGGCAAGTTTTTTTCCAATAGGAAGGTGGTCATGTAGCAGATCATAGAAGACCAGAACTTTCTCAGGAATCAATTGATGCAATCAGATTTGCAATATCTTATGTGGTTTAAACCTCTAATCTTCACAGAGGTTTGAACCACAAGAGATATTGCAAATCTGATGGTCTTCTTTGATATGCTACATGACGGCCATGGTCAGGACAGATAGCCCCCTCACCCGTTACTTGCTGGGGTATTCAGACATGTTATTTTCCTTTTCGCTTCTGAAATAAAAGGGTGTCCTGAGACTTTTGAGTCAGTCTGTATATCATCAATTCAGCAGACGTTTGACTGCACTAGTATATGTCACCGGGGAAAAGACGCACACCAAATGACAACATTTTTTGGGGGTATTTTATTCTGATAGATGCCACTTTAGGGATTTTTATGTGGGAATGTTAACAGAAAATGTGAGATTTTTATAAATTAAACAAAACAAATTCTCTGGCTTCTCCAATGTAAAATAAAACAAAACACTAACAAGGAATCTCTTCCGCTGCTCAACTACACGCAGTTTCCAAGTAATATCTGTACATTTCTATATATATATATATAAAAAATACACATTTACTGAGAACACAGTACAGAAATGGCCGTGGCGCTATCAACAGAACATAAAAAAAACAACATCTCAATGCCATCTCCCCATTCCACTACCACCAACAGAACTTCATCATCTTTGTTCATAACCTCACCTTCCCACTCCCCACAAATCCCCACTCAACAGGACTCCAGCATCCCCTCATGCAAACTTGGACACAAAGCTTCTCATCTCACACACGGATGGCTTTGGATGATTAACAGTTGAGTTGCACTTGAGAACCACCATTGTTTCAGCATCACTGCTTCTATTTCCGCCCTCTTGGCTCCGCCCTTTGCTCTTTAGGAACGCCAATGGTTCTGACTGTACCTCTTAAAGGTACACACATTGTAAAATTTCTTCTTATAAACTAAAAACAAGTGAGTATGCTTTCAGTTTAGTCTTTATGCACTTCTCAGGGATATACTAAACACAGTTATACTTAGGTGTACTTGGGTTATACTGACAAGTATATAGAAAAGTCTAAGTATATTTGGCCTTTACTTGTATTTCATCTTTTGATTGAGATATACAGGGTAAGCCCAAAGTCTCAGGACACCCTTTTATTTCAGAAAGGAAAGGAAAAATGACGTGATGATCTGAATACCCCAACAAGTAACGGGTGAGGGGGCCTATCTTTTAAGTAATATTCCAAACATGGCCGCCATCTTGAAAGTCATCATATTGGATCAAGGGCAAGTTTCAAAGAAAATTGCATAGAAATCTTCATAGAAATTTGCAACAGCAACCTCATAGAACAGCATGTTCAGTGCACTGTCCGTGATGATGAGCTGCGACTTGAGATCTGTGTTCAGCACCAGGGACAGCTCACTGAACACTGTTGTTGTTGCAACTTTCTGAGTTGATAATGTTTGAGCCACAGGAGATACTGCCAATCTGATTGCATCAATCAGTTCTGGTCTTCTCTGATCTGCTACACGGCCGCCGTCCCATTGGAATAATCTTGCTCTTGATCCAATATGCAAGCTTTCAAGATGCTGGTCATATTCAAACCATTACTTGCTGGGGTATATGTCCCAAGACTTTTGCCTCACCTTGTATATATAGATGCATATATATATATATACATATCCCAGCCGTTCTGCTTTTCTGCTCCAGTGAAGTTTTTTTTAAACGTCATCAGAGCTCAATAACATCCATTTCAATTTTCTGTCAGTGGTCAGTATGTGTGACTAACAGGGCTGATCCGCATGCCATTAGTGACGCCCCCTTCATCTGCCTGGATGGACCAGTGCAGGCGTTGGGTGTGTATGTGTGCAGCAGTGAAGTGATATCTGTGCGCGCTGCTTCTCCAGGCTTGTGTCCAGCCGTGCCTGTGTCTGTCTGACAGCTCCATAGATTACAGGCTTCCCCTCGGCGGAGCGAGCAGCTCGTATTTCCTCTATCTGAACCTCCAGACTGCACACAGGACACACACAGCCACGCTAGCCTGCTTCATTCCTCATCACTCCGCTCTGTTCATGAACCGCTCCGACCCCGCCCGCCCGCTCCGGCCAGCGTCTCCTCTAGTCAGAGTCAGGACGACACGCAGAGGCCAAGTCTATACGCTAATTAAGCTGCTGTGACAGATTGCAGTGGAAGAGGGTCCCACTCTCTCTTGCCCTGTCTCTCTCTCTCTATCCCCCCACACTCTCTCTCTCTATCTCTCTCTCTTCATTCCGGTCACTACAGACCACGTTAACCAGAGGACGAGGGCTGGATGAGCTTTGTATGTGCAGCGTTCTCAAGGAAAACATGACCCCAGTGTTGCAGAACTCACTGATAACAGAGGAGCTGCTCAGAAATACATTAGCAGGAAAGGAGTGGATTAAAACTGCAGCTGTAATTGTTTAACACAATTTGGTTTAGGAATCAAACTTAATCAGCGTTAGATGAATAAAATAAAATGTATTGCCAACACAATTAAAGCTGGATGGGGCGGTCGTGGGCTGGATGGAGGCTGTCGTGGGCTGGATGGGGCGGTCGTGGGCTGGATGGGGCGGTCGTGGGCTGGATGGGGCGGTTGTGAGCTGGATGAGGACGGCCAAGTGCTGGTCGAGGGCTGAATGGGGGCAGTCAAGGGGTGGTCAGTGGCTGTATGTGGCTGGTCAAGTGCTTGATGAGGTGCTTGAGGGCTGGACCGGGGCAGTCATGTGCTGGATGGAGGCTGGTTGAGCGCTGGAGGTCAGGAAACCAGCCTTGTGACTGGAAGGTCATTGGTTTAATTCTAAATTCAATGATATACAATTAGCTGTGCACATACCAGTCCTTGTACAACAGCAGCTATGATATGAACAAGTTCTTTGACCATACATTCCATTTAAAGACTTTAGTAAATATCCGTCTCCCTAAATGCAAAACACAGCTCAGCTTTTAGAATTCAGAGTCAATGACCACAGAGCTCCACATTTAACCCATCCTTACAATGAAACACCCACATTCACATATACACACACACACTAGTGAACACACACACACTGGGGGGCAGTCAGCACACTTGCTGACCTCTAGCCCATGACTGCATTGTGAAGCGCAAGACAGTCTGTTGTGGCTAGACTGCTCTCTACCTTTGCTAATGCTTGTAGTCGAAGGCAAAAGTATTTGGACTTGGACAGACTTGGACTTGGTCTGAATCACAATTTAGTGAATTCTTTGCTTTTCTGGGGTGAATGAAGTCACACAGAACTCTTACAACATCAGCAAGAGCACCACAATATAAAATAGAACAGTTGTAAAGATGGAGATAGACAGAGGGGACGGGAAGAAGGGAGCAGAGACATAGTCTTTTCAAGGCCCAGTCCAAAAACCCTCGGGTGGGTTACATAGGGGACATCTAAGGGGCCCTCTGATGCATGGGATGATGAGCTCTGGGAGAGCAATTGAAGGACTTGGCAAGTTTTTGATAATCTTAATTATTTTTTAATTATAAGCTTTTAATGAGTTGGCCCTGGACTGAGATAGCTGAGAAAGAGGATGGATGATTGTTCAAATGGGGCCCATGTGGCTCAATGGGCAAATCTTTGTTGGCCCCAACTGGGTTGCCTGAAGGGGGCCCAATTGCAACCCATGTTTAACTTGTGTGGGGCCACATGGACGTGTTGGCTGGGTTAGTGTAGGACTGTTAGCATTTTGACTTCAAACCTTGTATGGAAGCCTGATCTGTTTCTTTGTTAATTGTTAATCCACCTAAAAACTGGCGGAAGAGTCAGAAATAATGGATTATTATTGTTTCCTTTTTGAAAAAGAAGGATGACCACATTAATGAATCCGTGTTTGTGAGAAAGAGGTAAATAAAACTATGAATGGCTCCATTACTGGCACGTGGGTCTGCAGGTCTGTATTATGGCTGCTTTCGGGTTTTCAGCTCTGAATCTGAATCTGATAGGGTTCCTGTCTGTCTTCGAACCTCAGGTGGCTTCATCAGCAGACGTTTAGCTGAATGACGTCCAATCACGTTTCAGCTCCAACAGAGGAGGAAAGATGAACACACACAGAGAGGCTGGAACCAGCTGGAGGTAGAGAAAAGAAAATGACTGTGCAGATTAGAGCCCTGCTGAGAGAGAGAGAGACAGAGAGAGGGAGAGGGAGAGAGAGAGGGGAGAGGGAGAGGGAGAGAGAGAGGGGGAGGGAGAGGGAGAGAGTGAGAGAGAAAGAGAGAGAGACAGAGAGAGAGAGAGAGAGAGAGAGAGATGAGGGAAGTGTGTTTGAGAGAGATTCTAAAGTGCTGATGAACATATGAAATAAATCTTACTGTGTGTAGAAGCGTCTACCTGAACTCCACACCTGAGACTCACAGCAGCGTCTACCTGAACTCCACACCTGAGACTCACAGCAGCTCTTTACTCCAGCAGCATCTACCTGAACTCCACACCTGAGACTCACAGCAGTGTCTACCTGAACTCCACACCTGAGACTCACAGCAGCGTCTACCTGAACTCCACACCTGAGACTCACAGCAGCTCTTTACTCCAGCAGCATCTACCTGAACTCCACACCTGAGACTCACAGAAGCGTCTACCTGAACTCCACACCTGAGACTCACAGCAGTGTCTACCTGAACTCCACACCTGAGACTTACAGCAGTGTCTACCTGAACTCCACACCTGAGACTCAAAGTAAGCTCTTTACTCCAGCAGCGTCTACCTGAACTCCACACCTGAGACTCACAGCAGTGTCTACCTGAATTCCACACCTGAGACTCACAGCAGCACTTTACTCCAGCAGTGTTTACTTGAACTCCACACCTGAGACTCACAGCAGCGTCTACCTGAACTCCACACCTGAGACTCAAAGCAGTGTCTACCTGAACTCCACACCTGAGACTCACAGCAGCGTCTACCTGAACTCCACACCTGAGACTCAAAGCAGTGTCTACCTGAACTTCACACCTGAGACTCACAGCAGCGTCTACCTGAACTCCACACCTGAGACTCACAGCAGCTCTTTACTCCAGCAGCATCTACCTGAACTCCACACCTGAGACTCACAGAAGCGTCTACCTGAACTCCACACCTGAGACTCACAGCAGTGTCTACCTGAACTCCACACCTGAGACTTACAGCAGTGTCTACCTGAACTCCACACCTGAGACTCAAAGTAAGCTCTTTACTCCAGCAGCGTCTACCTGAACTCCACACCTGAGACTCACAGCAGTGTCTACCTGAATTCCACACCTGAGACTCACAGCAGCACTTTACTCCAGCAGTGTTTACTTGAACTCCACACCTGAGACTCACAGCAGCGTCTACCTGAACTCCACACCTGAGACTCAAAGCAGTGTCTACCTGAACTCCACACCTGAGACTCACAGCAGCGTCTACCTGAACTCCACACCTGAGACTCAAAGCAGTGTCTACCTGAACTTCACACCTGAGACTCACAGCAGCGTCTACCTGAACTCCACACCTGAGACTCTCTTTACTCCAGCCGCTCTGCAGGAGCTCCACTGAATAAACGCTGGTCTGCAGACGACCCACTGTGAGCTATGAATTATGGGTCAGGTTGATGTAGTGGGTCGTCTCTCCAGAGCGGTGAGGCCCTTTAGCGTAGCGGCTATCTGACACAGTAATAGGCTCCAGACAGACGCGCCAGACAGGAGATCAATTTCTCCAGGGAAATGTGGGACGAGCGAGGAGAGGAGGTTTAATGAATTCTGGACCTGGCCAGTGGTCTCATACATGACTATTTTAACTGGATGTTAACCCTCATTAGCCTGGAGTGGTTGTTATTATTATTATTATTATTATTATTATTATTATTATTATTATTATTATTATTATTATTATTATTATTATTATTTATGAGACAGAGAGGAAAACACTTTATTAATAAATATTAAACAGTATTAATACAGTAAGTAATGCTTCTACATAAGTCAGTGTTTTTATTTAACCCTTTCTAAGCTTCTCCAGGTAAACTGTAACACTACCTTCACCTACCTGTGTACAGCTAAACTGTAACACTACCTTTACCTACTAGTGTACAGCTAAACTGTAACACTACCTTTACCTACCAGTGTACAGGTAAACTGTAACACTACCTTCACCTACCTGTGTACAGCTAAACTGTAACACTACCTTTACCTACCAGTGTACAGGTAAACTGTAACACTACCTTCACCTACCTGTGTACAGATACACTGTAACATCACCTTCACCTACCTGTGTACAGGTAAACTGTAACGCTACCTTCACCTACCTGTGTACAGGTAAACTGTAACGCTACCTTCACCTACCTGTGTACAGGTAAACTGTAACACTACCTTTACCTACCAGTGTACAGGTAAACTGTAACACTACCTTCACCTACCTGTGTACAGGTAAACTGTAACACTACCTTCACCTACCTGTGTACAGGTAAACTGTAACGCTACCTTTACCTACCTGTGTACAGGTAAACTGTAACGCTACCTTTACCTACCAGTGTACAGGTAAACTGTAACACTACCTTCACCTACCTGTGTACAGGTAAACTGTAACACTACCTTCACCTACCTGTGTACAGGTAAACTGTAACACTACCTTCACCTACCTGTGTACAGGTAAACTGTAACACTACCTTTACCTACCAGTGTACAGGTAAACTGTAACGCTACCTTCACCTACCTGTGTACAGGTAAACTGTAACGCTACCTTCACCTACCTGTCTACAGGTAAACTGTAACACTACCTTCACCTACCTGTGTACAGGTAAACTGTAACACTACCTTCACCTATCTGTGTACAGGTAAACTGTAACACTACCTTCACCTACCTGTGTACAGGTAAACTGTAATGCTACCTTCACCTACCTGTGTACAGGTAAACTCTAGCACCACGTACCTGTGTACTTTTCATGACTTCAGTCTCCTCACTTTTCTTTTTTTTCATTCGTTTCACCTCTTATCTTTCTTTTTCTCCCTCCCCAGTTCCTCTGCCCTTTCTTCTTTTTTTATTTCTCTTCCTTACTTTCCATTATTGCTTTTCCTTCTTTTCTTCCTTGTGTTTATTTTTCTGCCGTGCAAGCACTCTTCTCCTCGCCCCAGGAAGCGCAGATCTACATATTTAAATGTAATTCACATGATTACATAATAAAAGTCATAGTTTACATAATGAATTCCACTTGCAACTTTCAATGAGACGGAAACTATTTGGCCCAAGACTCGTGTGCGTGTGATATCAGCCCCTCCTAAGGGTCCAAGAGTGTCACATCGAATCCAGGCTGAATTTTAAAACGAGCCCTGTTGCTCCTGGGGAGTGGAATAAATGTAGGGATGGACAGAAATGAGGAGAAAGGAAGACACAGACATGGGGAAATGAAAGAAACGGGAGCGTGGGTGAGAGATTGGGCCGAGCGAAAGAGAGAGAGAGTGACGTAAAGGCGAGAAACCGGAGGTAGACAGAAAGTTTCTAGCTGCTCCAATTACTGCAGCCTGGTGGAGAGGGTCGTGCGAGGGTTCGCTCATGCAGGGACATCATGTTTAAAAAGTCAGAGGCTTAAAGACGAGGGGTGCCGAGGACCAGACTCTGACACACAGGCTCCAAGACTCCACCTGGTGACCGTCTAACATCAGTGCCTGACCTAATTAATGTGCTTCTGGAAGAACAATCAAACATTCCTATGACACTTTTCATCCTCAGGTGGCAGACGGCGTTCCCCAAGAAACCTGTTTCTACAGCCGGGGAATATCAGCTGAGCAGCTTCCGACGATTTACTAATCCTGAGGTTCCATCATGTGGGCTGGAAGTGAAAAGTGATGCAGGAGATTGTGAGCCAGACCTTCTCGTCTAACATCAGTGCCTGACCTAATTAATGTGCTTCTGGAAGAACAATCAAACATTCCTATGACACTTTTCATCCTCAGGTGGCAGACGGCGTTCCCCAAGAAACCTGTTTCTACAGCCGGGGAATATCAGCTGAGCAGCTTCCGACGATTTACTAATCCTGAGGTTCCATCATGTGGGCTGGAAGTGAAAAGTGATGCAGGAAAAAGGGGTTTTCAGGTGACGGTGTTTAGCTGCTGCTCGTTTAAGGGAAGAGATTGGGGCATAAGGAAGATTAGGCATTATTTAATATTGCAGGATCGTCTGGCATAAACAGCTGCAATTAAATACTCCGGCGATCTGGAAGCAGATCTGCAAATCGAGCTCCTGGAAATAGCCTAAGGTTCTGGCTGCGGTACATTATCAGCATTAGTAAAGAGACTGCGCTCGTGTCGAATTTAACTTTAACGAGCCTCTCCAATTGAAAATATATATATAGCAATAAGTGTATGTTCACCAGTAAGAACACCAGATATCATTGGAACAGATGTAAATAATCATACATACAATACGAAGTAACATGAAAATCTTATTGTGAAAGACGTAGATCATATCTTGAGCTCCAGTTTGAAGAACAAAGTGTAGTTCCAGATTTCTCCTGGACGCCCCAGACATTGTATGAATGTATTCAGTTCCTTCAGCAGTAATCTTGATTTAGCTTAATGAAGCACTGAGCAGTCAACGCAGGTAGCAGGTAGTCAAAGCCTTAGGTCCAGTGAAAGGAACTCTTAATGCATTAAGACATGGAGGAGCGAATTTGGTGTGGAAGAACTTGACTGGCCTGCACAGAGTTTTGACCTCAACCTGATAGAACAACTTTGGATGAGTGGAGATTGTGAGCCAGACCTTCTCGTCTAACATCAGTGCCTGACCTAATTAATGTGCTTCTGGAAGAACAATCAAACATTCCTATAAACACACTCCTAAATCGTGTGGAAAGCCTTCCCAGAAGAGTTGAAGCTGTAATAGCTGTAAAGGTTGGGCCGACATCATATTAAACCCTATGGATTAAGAATGGGACGTCACTCAAGTACATATGTGTGTGAGAACAGAAGAGCGAATACTTTTGGCAGTACAGTGTATAAACATATATTGTTGTTGTCCAATGAAAAATAAGTATCTCAATTTTTGTCTATTTTAAGTTTTCTAAATCATTAGAACACAACAATAGCTTTTTACCGTGTGTAAAATTGTTATGACTAATGGACCAATAGATGTGCTCCGAAATAGCTTGGAAAAAATTCTGGTTCCATTGACTTATATTGAAAGTAAAGTAAGTTTTTGGTCTGTCCTGTGAAGTTGCAATTTTTTCATAGGACAGCAACGATATATATATATATATATATATATATATATATATATATATATATATATATATATATATATATATATATATATATATATATATACACATAGTAAGTAAAGTTAGATAAACTTTAAAAATAGTGAGCTGAATCTAATCACTTGTACTCAATGGCCATTTTGGCTGGAAATGAAATCAATTGGACAAATAAAGTCGTGTACATGGTACTGTTTGCTGGTGTGTATGAAAGTTCTATGTTACTAATCCTGCCTCATCGTTATGGTAACTGAGTGCCACCACATGTGGATCGGCTCAGCAGCTAATTACGAAGCCTCCTGCTGGGTGAAGCGTCTGTACTGCAGCAGGTAATATATGCAGGACGGGCTCAGGGGAGCTTCAGAAGCCACAGCTTCAGGCTAGATATATGAGAAGACAGAGGAAAGGTGGTTTCCAGTGCTGTGAGATTATGGCTGCTGCTGAGGGACAGCAGTGTGCATTACTTACTGCCACAGCCAGACGCAGCACATACACTCACACACACTCATTACCCCCTCGCACACTCCAACACACACTCTGCAGTCTCGCTCTGTCTCGCCCGTCTCTGATTATTCCTGCCTCCCTGTCCGGCGCGCCGCCTCCCCGACCAGGACCATCACTTTAAAGCGAAGAGGAATCAGCCCGGAGGTTTCAGACCGCCGTTATTTTCTCTCTTAATCAAACCGCACTTCGGGAAACAGGAGGGAGGACGAGTCACGTGTGGCTTTTCACCGCTCTAGCACTCTCACACATACACACACACAGCCGACTCACTGCTCACTTCACATCAGGCTCAGGCGGCTGCTCAGAAACATCTGACTTCATTTCTTCACACGTCCTGAAAGGTTCGCAGACAGGTTGGTGGTGGAGCCTGAACATATAAACTTATTGGATTCTGTGTGGAGTCTGCATGTTCTCCCCGTGCTTGAGTGGGTTTCCTCCCACAGTCCAAACACATGCATGTTAGGTTGATCGCTCACTCTAATCTGCCTGTAGGTGTAAGTGTGTGTGAGCGCATGTTGGCCATGTGACGTACTGGTGATCTGTCCATGGTGCTGTCCATACCCCGCCTTGGCCTGATGACGCTGGGATTGACTACAGTCCACCCCCTGTGACCAGGACTAGTGGGATAAAGCAGAAAATGATGGATGGAATAAAAATAGGGGGATTATATTAAACCCACTCATCAGAATTATTGTCGTGTCTATATTTTCTATTCAACTCTATTGTTTCAGTGTGTTTCTGTTTATCTCAGGAGGACGTCCTGCTGCTCACGTGTATAAGACTGTGTGAGGGTTAAAAGGACAAGTAATCAGATTGTCTTGCCTCAATATAGTAATATAGACAGCTGCTGGTTACCCTCCTCACCTCTAGGTGTTACTCTCACTGGAGTGCTAGGCCACCTAGCAGCCATGAACTGTGTATAAATAAAAGCTGTGTCCAAAATTTCCAAATAGGTCAGTACTAGACTGGACCCAGTGGTCACTGCTGGACCAGTAAAGCGGTCAAGCTCTTTCAGTACGAGAGTGTTTAGTACCTTTGACACACTACATCCCCATCTGACCAACATCCTTTAACACAAGACCACAACTGTACACGTCCCGCTACTCACTAAAAGCTCTAATCAGACATTGTTTGAGATATAAATCAGAGGGTGTTGAGCTGTAACTCAGAGAAGATGAATCAGACGAGACGTAAGCAGCCACTCCAGTTGCTCCAGGTGCTGCGATCGCATACTTCAAATCTCTCCCGATTCAGGGAGGCACACGTACTACTAGTTGAAAACTGTGTATTCAGACATACTAGCTGCGCTCGCCTATTGATTCAGTACTACTGTAGTATGAAAGTAGGAGCTCCCCCAGTTTCTCCTCTAGCTCTGTAGGATGCAGGAACATCACTATCACTACAGGGTCAAAGAAGGAGATGTGGGTAAATTATATAGAAGAAGGCTTCATTTGAATATGGAGTCAGTTGTTCCCAACCCTGTTTCCTAAACGTCACACCCCACATCCTCTTATTGGTGGATTTTTAGATACACTCTTTTTCTATTAGTTGACTGTTAGATATGACATTCTGCTTTAGGTGAATATTTAGAGGTGCATTCTCCTATTGGTGGATTTATAGAGGTGATGTTCTCCTGTTGGTAGATATTTAGAGGTGATGTTCTCCTGTTGGTAGATATTTAGAGGTGATGTTCTCCTGTTGGTAGATATTTAGAGGTGATGTTCTCCTGTTGGTAGATATTTAGAGGTGATGTTCTCCTATTGGTGGATTTATAGAGGTGATGTTCTCCTGTTGGTAGATATTTAGAGGTGATGTTCTCCTGTTGGTAGATATTTAGAGGTGATGTTCTCCTGTTGGTAGATATTTAGAGGTGATGTTCTCCTATTGGTGGATTTATAGAGGTGATGTACTCCTGTTGGTAGATATTTAGAGGTGATGTTCTCCTGTTGGTAGATATTTAGAGGTGATGTTCTCCTGTTGGTAGATATTTAAAGGTGATGCTCTCCTGTTGGTAGATATTTAGAGGTGATGTTCTCCTGTTGGTAGATATTAAGAGGTGATGCTCTCCTGTTGGTAGATATTTAGAGGTGATGTTCCCCTGTTGGTAGATTTTTAGATGTGATGTTCTCCTGTTGGTAGATATTTAGAGGTGATGTTCTCCTGTTGGTAGATATTTAGAGGTGATGTTCTCCTGTTGGTAGATATTTAGAGGTGATGCTCTCCTGTTGGTAGATATTTAGAGGTGATGTTCTTCTTTTGATGGATTTTAGAGGTGATGCTCTCCTGTTGGTAGATATTTAGAGGTGATGTTCTCCTGTTGGTAGATATTTAGAGGTGATGTTCTTCTTTTGGTGGATTTTAGATGTGATGTTCTCCTGTTGGTAGATATTTAGAGGTGATGTTCCCCTGTTGGTAGATATTTAGATGTGATGTTCTCCTGTTGGTAGATATTTAGAGGTGATGTTCTCCTGTTGGTAGATATTTAGAGGTGATGTTCACCTGTTGGTAGATATTTAGATGTGATGTTCTCCTGTTGGTAGATATTTAGAGGTGATGTTCTCCTGTTGGTAGATATTTAGAGGTGATGTTCTCCTGTTGGTAGATATTTAGAGGTGATGTTCTTCTTTTGGTGGATTTTAGATGTGATGTTCTCCTGTTGGTAGATATTTAGAGGTGATGCTCTCCTGTTGGTAGATATTTAGAGGTGATGTTCCCCTGTTGGTAGATATTTAGAGGTGATGTTCTCCTGTTGGTAGATATTTAGAGGTGATGTTCTCCTGTTGGTAGATATTTAGAGGTGATGTTCTCCTGTTAGTAGATATTTAGAGGTGATGTTCTTCTTTTGGTGGATTTTAGATGTGATGTTCTCCTGTTGGTAGATATTTAGAGGTGATGTTCTTCTTTTGGTGGATTTTAGATGTGATGTTCTCCTGTTGGTAGATATTTAGAGGTGATGTTCTCCTGTTGGTAGATATTCATAGGTGATACTCTCCTGTTGGTAGATATTTAGAGGTGATGTTCTCCTTTTGGTGGATGTTTAGATGTGACGCTCTCTTACTGGTGGATTTTTATATACGATCTTTTTCTATTGGTGGATATTTAGAGGCGATGTTCTCATATTGGAACTTATTTAGATGTGATGCTCTGTTATTGGTTGATTTTTAGATGTGATATAATATCTAATGTCTCTGATCCAGTTTATGAATGGTTTGATGATGCTTTGATGAGCTGAGTCTGTTATGCTAGTTTAAAGAAAAGGTGATTGTGTGGGGTTGAATGAGTCTGAACAGAGTGAGATTTAGAAGAATGAGCAGTTGCAGTATTTCCGTCGCGCGCATGTATTTAATGACGTTTCCTTCTATCTGGCCGTGTGGATCTATCTCCCCTCTGAAACTTCCTCACAGTATCAGCTGATCAGGAGAGAGCGTCCGCGTCCTGAACAGTCACAGGGTTTGTGGAGTGGAGCGTGCAGGTCCCGTTCAGATTTCAGGGCTTTAATCCACAGCTGGTGGTGTGTAATCTGATCCAGCAGAACAAAACCAAACACAGATAAGATTCACTCTGAGGAGTTCTTCACTGAGAGAGTCTGTCAATCAAAGCCTACAGAAACAAAAACTCCACTCAGCACAAGAACAACTTCAGTTTATCTGTTTGTGACTTTCTGTTGACTTCATAAATGAAGTGTTTGCAGCATTTGGTTGCAGTAGAACACCGCCATTCTTCTCTGAGTCTAATTACATACTGATGTATATGTGATGCAGCTGTAAATCTCTCACATTAAAGCTGCCATAGACTGTAAACCTGTATATACACTGTTATATAGTGTACTAGTGAGAGTCCAGTTCTAAGAACTGTACATACCCTGAAACTCAAACTCTGTTCTTTAGATACAAATCCTGCTTTTACAGAAGAGGGAGGATCAAACAGGTCTAGCTCTAAATCCTACACTGTTATGCAACAGACTTGTTAATATTTACACCCCCAACATTTACATACAACCACAACAACAACCAGCAACCAGAACGGTGGTGGAGAAATCCAGCATTCCAGACTGTGAAGGGAACGTCACCACTTTTCATTCCTTCCCAACCAACCCAACTGTCAGACCTACGTGGTTGATGTTCATCTTTAAACCAGCCTGAAGTTCCTATTCGCCAGATTCTTCATCTGATGTTCCACCTTAAATACTGCAGCTCGTACAGACGCCAGAATGTAACAGCAGTACCATTAAAGGTGGAACAGAAAATTCCCAAAACAAGCTGCTGAACTTCCAACATCTTTAACAGAATCCTGAACAACTTTAACTCTGCAGGCTGTACATTTCACTCCAGACACTTTCTCCAACACTCAGACAACATGGAACAGCTCCAGCTCAGCGTTCAACACTGAAGAGACTGAAGAGATGAGCAGCTCCACTGTTATTATTTTCAACACTCTAAACATTAAGTTCATGTTATTTAGAAATATAAAATAAATCTTATGAAGCAGGATGGGTAGTTAAGGGTTAGGTGTCTTTTATTAAATATTAAAGCATTGATGAGTTATTTAATTATAAAACAATCATATCAGCCACAGTTCTGGGTGTAAAGCCAGAGTCATGTCTAAATATCAGTTCTGTCTGCAACAAGTCATCTACTTATTATCAAACACCTGCTGTTTTGCACTTCTACACAACAGAATGATTATTATTAACTTTCACTGCAGCAGCTCGAATAACAGACAGTGCCAGTTACAGTTCTCACCACTGATCCGCTCTAATAATACTAATACTTAAACCCAATCATGTCGATCAGAGGCCCAGCAGACAGGCCATATAAATCATTATGTTATACCATACGCACATTTGTGCTTCAAAAACCGCATCACATCAGTCATATTTTATTGTCCTGTTTTATAATTACTTTAATTCATAATAACATCTTATTTATAATTATAACTGGATCTCTTTTAATCACATAACTGCAACCACTCTGGATCTGTCTGGAAAACATCCTTTAACTGTGCAGCCTTTTTTATAGAGCATCTCCACCTGTAGCAAAACCAAGCTGATCTCACCAGACTAGTCCTTCTCGTCTGACATCATTGACTGACCTCACAGATAGTCTTCTGGAAGAAAAGTGGTCAAACGTTCCCATAAACACTCCTAAACCGCTTAGAATGCCTTACCAGAAGAGTTGAAGCTGTTATTGCTGCAAGGGTTGGGCCGGCATCATCTTAAACCCTATGGATTAAGAATGGGACGTCACTCAAGTTCATATGTGTGGTCCTGCTGCACCATTCTAGGTGAACTAGAATTCCAACACCCTAGCAACCAGCTTGGATGCCCTAGCAACACCCTAGCAACCAACTAGCAACACCCTAATAACCAACTAGCAACCAGCTGGGATGCCCTAGAAACACCCTAACAACCAACTAGCAACAACCTAGCAACCAGCTGGGATGCCCTAGCAACAGCCTAGCAACCAGCTAGCAACACCCTAGCAACCAGCTGGGATGCCCTAGCAACAACCTAGCAACCAATTAGCAACCAGCTGGCATACCCTAGCAATGACCTAACAACCAGCTGGGATACACTAGCAACCACCAAGAAAAGCCTTAGCAACAACCTTTTGGTAATACTGGGTACATGGCACCTTTAACCTAATATTTTATTGTTCCTTCTGTAGCCTTTAGCTCAATGGGAATTGAACTGCCCATGTTGATTGTTTTAGCTAAAAATATTCAGACGGAATGTTAATGCTGTTCAGTTAATGTCAGACTGAACCCCCTTTAGATCCACCATGTAGTTGTTCAGTTACAGACTGTAGCCCATCTGTTGCTGCACAGTTTATTGCCCACCTCTACCCTCAGAGTGTGCTTTCTTTACTCATCATGGATAATCTGCATATTACTACTGACAATCAGGAAAACAGCACCGCAGCAACAATATGAGGGTCTTAACTGATGTTAGAGGGTTCTGGAAAGAACTCACAGTTGTGTTTACAGAGCCAGGCTCCTCGTAAGTGCTCCCTGTAGACCAGGAGAAGAGATGCCAGAGTAACAGATGGCTGGGTCATGTGGCTGGTGAACGAGAAACTGACTCCATTAAACTCCACAGCCTTGAAGCACAAGTTTAGCAAGGTTAACAGTGAGAGAGACTGTATAGGCTGAAGAGCCCTGGGTGGGTTAAAGCTTTGAGGTAACCAGGGAGCAAAACATTTTAACTTTAAAAGTAATCTCCAAGCTGTCAAAATACCATCAGCTGGAATGAAAAATTAAGTGACACCCAGAGTTTCACAACCCAGTCGATTGTACTGCTCAGCGATGAGGCTTTAAGCTTAATGTCTATCTTGATCATGTGATTGTAGCACTAACAACATGGAGCAGACAGCAGGTGAGGAAGCTGGTGATTTCCAGGCCCTTATCTCTGGTTTCTTGAAGGTAAGCAATCCAGGACTCAGTGGACACGGTACGTCATGCTCTTCAGTCGTGGGCTGGGGAACCGGCCTTGTGACCGGAACATTGACGGTTCGATCCCCTGAACTGACAGGACACAACGGAAGTGCCCTTGAACAAGACACTTGACACCCAACTCCTCCCTGGATACTGTATATAGGGCTGCCCACCAAATCCAGGCAAGTGTGGTGACTGCCCCTATTGTGTGTGTGTGTGTATGTGGGTTTTTGACTGCCCCTAGTGTGTGTATTAGAGTTTTTCACATAGTGTTTATGTTCAGTAGTATGTATGAGGGTGTTTTACTGTCCCATAGTGTGTGTGTTCACTAGCGTGTGTGTGTGTGTGTGGGTGGGGGGGGGCTGTTTCAATGCCCCCTAGAGTGTGTGTTCACTATTGTGTGTGTGTGTGTTCAGTAGTGTGTGTGTATGTAGTGTTTCACTGACCCAGTGTGTGTGTTCAGTAGTGTGTGTGTGTGTAGGTGGGTATTTCACTGTCCCCTAGTGTGCATGTTCACTAGTGTGTGTGTGTGGCTCTGTGTGTGTACGTGGGTATTTCACTGTCCCCTAGTGTGTGTGTTCACTAGTGTGTGTGTGTGTGTGTGTGTGGAGGTGTTTTTACTGCCCCCTTGTGTGTGTGTTCACTAGTATGTGTGTATATGTGTGTGTTTCACTGTACTGATGGGTTAAATGCGGAGGTCAAATTCCTCTGTGTGCAGCACAAATGGCAGTTGGTGTAAATTCTAAATTCTAACGTGAGATTGTCTTTGTTTGAGTATTTCTATAGGGCTTCAATTATCAGATAGTAAACATGGCATTCTCTGGTTCCTGGTGTCTCTCTGGTGTCACTGCAGATGTGGTATAAGGTCTTATAATCCTGTTAAAGAGTGCATACAGGGGGCATAAAGGGTGGGACATGAAGTCCTGTAATCCGGTTACGTTTATTCTCACAGAGTTATGGAGCTCTACGTTTCTCTGGCTGTCCAGACCTCTGCCGAGGGCGAGCATCTCAGCAAGGTTGGGCAGCTCACATGCACTGGAGTCACATATACATTTGCAAGATGCCAGGGTCTGTATCTCCAGTTCCCTGAAGGCTGGCAATGCGATTCTGGGCTCGTTCGAAGGGGCACATCACACTGTGTTTGTGGGGTTTGGCTTCATTTCGGGGTTTTGAAGTTGCTTGAAGCAAAGAATTCCTTTGTCCTGTGGTTTAATTCATGACTCCATTGATGATCAGTTGATGTCAACCCAATCTGTTAGTTGTGCAACATCTTATACATATTAACATTCATGTTAGCTGTCAGTAGGGCTGGACTGGGATAAGAAATTGGCCCTGGCATTTTTGTCTTAGACCAGCCCCTCATAATTAGCGGAACACAACCGACTAGTAATTTATATATGTGTTCCCTGAAGGAATAAATTTTACTATTATAATATAATAATAGGCAAATAATAACAGCATCATATTAAAAAAGCATAACTTTTTGTCTTCAGGCTTATTAGAAATTTACAGTTAATCATTACTTTGATGTCTATCAAATAACTATTGTGAAGTAAATTTACACACACTGTAGTTCTAGCACTTTCCTCTGCTCTGTTTAGTTCAACTGATTTTTTTATCCTTTTTATTGAAATCATCTCTAATATATATTTTCTGAATTTCCCTGAAACATCAGCTCAGTTCTAGTTCTCCAGGTTAAAAGGTGCTCTCTCCTTTAAAAAGCTATATCATGCATTTGTATCATGCAATGTGGGCAAACCTTTTTCTAATAATACTTTTATACTTTACACTTACTTCAGGAATGTTTACATTCAAACTACTATGCAGCCTTTCAACTAACCTTTAACCTAAATATCTAAAATGCTATGATGTAGCCTAAAATGGACACTTGCTGCTCCTCCAACACGTCTCAGCCTTGACCGTTTGCTATTTTATCTGAATGAGGGGCCGTGGCTACCAGAATTAGAGAAGTATGCAAATACCAATTAATATTGATACTAATCAATTGCCATTCCTCATCATTCTCATGTAACAGAGCTAACGTTTCCTCCATCACCATCGCCTCTCCTTTAACACACACGCTCAACACTGAAACTAGCGGGAGTTACAGCGGACCACGCAGGGAAGGGAAGGGGCTGCTCTAGGGCTCAATTCACATCTAGTGCGATCACTAACGGAGCCCAAGCTGTGGAATGAGAATTCCAACAAGAAGCTGGAGAACAGTCACACGACTTCAGCCTCAAGTGAGATCAGAGCAGCAGAGCTGGAATACCATAGCAACCAACTAAAACACCATAGCAACCACTTAACAACACCCTGGCAATCGCATAACAACACCCTAGCAACCAACTGGAGCACCCTAGCAACCACCTAGCAACCCCCTAGCAACCAACTGGAACACCCTATCAACTTTCTAGCAACACCCTAGCAACCAGTTTGGATACCCTAGCAACCACCAAGAAACACCCTAGCAACAACCTGGGACAACATAACAACTGCATAACCACACCTTAGCAACACCTGTCAAACTGCTTATGCTATGCAACCAAACCAGCTTGTAGTGCCACATTGGCTGTGATGGACTGGAGGCCTGTCCAGGGTGTTTCCTGTCTTCTGCCCAATGGGAAATGGGACAGACTCCAGCCCTTCCTGTGGCACAGAAAGATAAGCGGCTTACAGGATGAGCGAGTGCCGCCACATTGTTTTGTTTTGTGCCCAGAAAAGAATACCACTCAATAAACTGACCAGCAGATCACTGTATACAGAGATACATACTCACTGTTTTCCAAGTGTCTCAAAAACCTCATCACTGTAGTGACATGCGAGGTCAGATTTCTTCAGCTTTCTACAAACAAGGTAGTAAGACAAGCAGTAACTGCTCAGCTCTGCCAACTTTCTTCCTCCAATGCAGATCCTGGTTCAATATATCTGAGGATAATGTGGGTGTTTATGTAAGCAGCGTCTGGCTCTTTGAAAAACCCGGTTCTGTTAAACGTATGGCCACTCAGAGCTCCAGCATCCAAGGTCAGAGTGCAAGATTCAGTACATTTACTGCTGCTTATTTCTTTCTTTATTTAATGGATTTAATTATCTGCCCTCTGATGAAACCCTGAAGCTCAGCAAAGGAGAAGTTCAGTCTAAAGCTGGTTTGTGTTCACTAGAACGGCAAGGTCGTCCTGTCTGAAGACGGAAAGAAAAAGTAGGATGTAACAATGACAGTGGTGCTACCTATCTCTCTCTCTCTCTCTCTCTCTCTCTCTCTCTCTCTCTCTCTCTCTCTCTCTCTCTCCAATCATAGATCAAATTAACCAGAAGTTCACATTTAAAAAAACAGAGCCCCCCGTCCTCCTGTTCGGTTCAGCAGAAGCTTATCAGAGCACCAGACTCCAAAATCAACACAGTAAAAGTTAGGACAGTCGCTCCTGATAAAATAAAGACTCCCTGAAGCAGAAATAAACACGTCTGAGGGAGAAAAGGCTCAGTGTGTAAATGAGGGTCATTAGTGGGGGTGACAGAGCGGGAAAAGGTTATAAACCCCCCCCACCATCATTAAACTCCTGTATCATTAAAGCAGAACTGAGGAGATGGGAACTGTCTCAACAAAACACGGAGAGAGAGATGTTTTAGCTTTATCCACAAGGAAAATCATGCAATTTAGGAATTTTAAGAAGAAAGTCAATACATGCTTCACTGACTACAGCATGGCCAGCATGTGCGAGAATGGAATGTCCTCAGAAAGACAGGAATACCAGAACACTTCATTACTGTTCATGAAGCATTTCTATACTGCTCAATAAACCATGGTCAGCACAGAAAATAGACACAAAGACGGGTTCCACAGCGGCAAGGCTGCCCACTGTCGCCATTCATGTTTCACCTGTATGCTGAAGCCTCAATAACCTTTACTATGCGATGATTGCACAATCATTGTAGACCATCAGCCCTGAAAGAAGTTTTAATGAAACTTTAAGAACTGACTGAAAGAGCACCGTATTTAATGTTTGATGGAGAAGATGTAGAAGTGGTGGACAGTTGTCCAGGCTGTGGTCGTTTCCGTAGTTCTTTATGGACGTGAAAGATAGCTGGACAAGGCAAAAACACTGATGCCTTTGATGGACGTTAGTGTTGGTAAAGTCTTTGAAGAGGATCTCAGACATCAAAGAAAACCAACAAATGGAACCTCAAGCAAATCAAGCCCGACCTCAAGCCTCGATACCCAAACTGAAGCTCTTGCTTTGGACACTTTCTGAGAAGAAGCAGTTCAAAAAGACCATCGTACCTGGAAGAAAATATGGAGAAGAAGGCCCAGCAGCTACAAGATGAATGGAGACAATCAAAGGAACTAGCCTTGTAGAAGCCTGAGGACCCGAAATGAAGACATTCTTTATATGGGCAACAGGTGTCAGAACAAACTTAACTGAACTCAACATAATAATAATAATAATAATAATAATAATAATAATAATAATAATAATAATAATAATAATAATACTTCTTAAGCTTACCTGTGTGTGGGGGGTTTGGGGGTGGACACATTGAAATTAGACATATAAAGACTTTAGAACTTCACTAAATCAGTGTTTTTAATCTGACACTTTATATCAGATTACTTTATATTAATATAGAGATTTATAAAGGTTATTTGTGTACAGAGATATTTTTACAGACATATATTCAAACAGTATTAATAGAGTAAGTAGTGCTTCTACATACGTCAGTGTGTTTATTTAACCCTTTCCAAGCTTCTCCTTGTAGAAACAACCCAGTATTATTTACAGTTCTCATCTAATGCCTGCTTTGACTGCTCAGTACTTAATTAAGCTAAATCAAGATTGCTGCTGAAGGAACTGAATACATTCATACATACTGGGGCGTCCAGGAGAAATCTGGAACTACACTTCGTTCTTTAAACTGGAACTCAAGATATGATCTACTTCTTTCACAATAAGATATTCCTGTTACTTTGTATTGTATGTATGATTATTTACATTATTTACTGTTCTAATCAGATCTGCTGTTCTTACTGGTGTAAATACACTTACTGATCAGATAAAGACTTTTAAACTATCAGCTCAGGTGCCTCAGATTTTTCTCTGTGTTGACTCAGACTTAGTGTGTCTTGGTTTTGGTTTTGACTCAGACTCTAGGTTTCCTGGTCTCCGTCTTGACTCAGACTCGATGTGTCCTGGTCTTATTCTCTGGTCTCAGATCTAGCTACTTTGACTACAACACTGACTAAAAACCTACGCCGTGCAGTATGTTTGGGTTTGGAGGGTCTCAGCTGGATTCTGTCTGATTAATGAAGCTCCCTGTGAACCAGACTGACGAATTATCAGAGGCTTCACCCTGTCATACATCACTGTCATAGCTGCCCCCATAGCAACCGCATCCCTAACCCATCCTTCGCCACGACGTTCTCAGATTACTCCTGCTGTCTCTTTCAAAGAGAGAGCGAGAGAGAGGTGTGTGAAGTCCATAGTGATTGTATTGGGCATATAAAGACTGTAATAATGTCCATTTCTCAGCGTGACTATGTTTCTTTTCAATGAGTCACTTAACAGTATGAGCTCTCTCCTTTATCTCCTTTATCTCATTTAATGTGAGATAGCAAGAAAGAAAAAGAAAGATTGGGAGAAAGATAAAGCCCTACAGACTGAGCCAGAAAAGTCAGAATGGATGCATGTCCATGTTCCTGCCATTTAAAGGTGCCATAGTCTGTAAACCTGTATATACACTGTTATATAGTGTTCTAGTGAGAGTTCAGTACTCAAAATAGTACATACCCTGAACTTCAAATACAAATCCTGCTTTTACAGAAGAGGAAGGATCAAACAGGCTGAGCTCCAAATCCTACACTGTTACGTAACAGACTTGTTAATATTTACACCCCCAACATTTACATACAACTACAACAACAACCAGCAACCAGAACGGTGGTGGAGAAATCCAGCGTTCCAGACTGTGAAGAGAACGTCACTACTTTTCATTCCTTCCCAACCAACCCAACTGTCAGAGCTACATGGTTGATGTTCATCTTTAAACCAGCCTGAAGTTCCTATTTGCCAGATTGTTCATCTGATGTTCCACCTTAAATACTGCAGCTCATACAGACGCCAGAATGTAACTGCAGCACCTTTGAAGGTAGAAAATTCCCAAAACAAGCCGCTGAACTTCCAACATCTTTAACAGAATCCTGAACAACTTTAACTCTGCAGTCTGTATGTTTCACTCCGGACAGTTTCTCCAACACTCGGACAACATGGAGCAGCTCCAGCTCAGCGTTCAACACTGAAGAGACTGAAGAGACGAGCAGCTCCACCTTTATTAGCACCGCAACCCCAACAGTGACTGTAAGTAGCAGCCATGCTGTGTGAGTGTATCACTGTGTGCTGGTTGAAGCAGATCATCTTAAACTGAAAGTTTCACAGAGACAACTTTAATCTACTAGATGAAACTTTAATCTGTCCACATGAAAGCAAGTAGCATAGATAACTAAATAGTATTAGGCTGGAGCTTATTTACACAGAGGGTCATAAACCCCAGTCTACGGCATAGAGTGCAGCAGTGTAATTCAGTATACTTAACCATACCAGGGATGTGTAGCTGTTCAGGAAGCTCCTCACTGAAGAAAAGGAGATTGGGTTTCTCAGCCACTGTGGGCCACAAAGCACCCTTCGATGGTCCTTGTGGGCCTTGAGGCAGAAAGGCTTGAGAACCAAGCTTGAGAAAGCATGTGTGGGAAGGTTATGAGTCTAGCTTTGAGAACTTTGGCAGTATTTACATTACCAAACCTGTGAAAGACTCTTTAGACCATCAGTCAAGCACAGAGGAGCACCAAGTCCATAGAAGACAAAAAGTCCAGCCCTCATAATAATGCCCCTGAATGAGTTTGAGGTTATTTGGAGGGTGGGAAGCTGAACATAACATCGAAACCAGCTTCCAAGACTGACCTCTCCTGAAAAGAATAGATATGCCAAACACTCAGACATCTGATATTATAGTCATTGTCCAAAGAAAAATGCAATGTATCTCCATTTTGATTGATTTTTGTTTTTCTATATCATTTCACCATGACGGCTGATAATTGGACTAGTACAAATGCTCCAAAATAGCTTGGAAAAAATTCTGGTTCCATTGACTTACAGGATTTTTGTCCTCTACTGAAAAAGTTATAATTTTGAATATGCCTGTTATTTATTGGAAAGTGATGATATAGTTGTTGTGGCTTCTGTGTGACTTACCTGTAAATCTGTTTCTAGCTTCTTTCTCTGACACTGAAAAGTACTTACTGTCAGTTTTGACGCACGTTCAGTGTGTAGACTTCTGTATCCAGGCGGGCGAAATTCTACTTTGACTGATTGAGTGAGGTTGTATCTTTAATGGACTGAGAGTGGACAGCTGTTCGTTTGTTCTAGGAGGGGGGGTCAGTGTTTGTTGTGGGCAAGCGACAGACAGAGGCTCAGCCGGTGTCCAGCTGTTATTCGGTAAACGAGCGGCAGCGAAAGAGACTCAGTCGGACACTTTTATCAACTGTGTGTCACACAGCAGCTCAGAGAGTGACGACTGACGCTGACACTTTCGAGATTAGAGAAAATGGAAAAGGAGAAAAAGAGAGCCGGAGCGAGGGAACAAATGAGATAGGAGAGATGGAGCGGGAGGTAGAATGGAGAGATGAGGGACAGAAGGAAATGGATTGTCTAGAAACCCACAATTCGGAAGCACGGGGGGAAAACTGTTAGCATCTAAAGGTTAAGATAAGTAGAAATTCTGCATTATGAGCTCAAGATGACACGTAAATGTTTATAATCCCTGTTTTTAATGTAAAATCAATCAGGCTTCGGATAAAATGTATAAAATACACTCATTGGGTACTATTGGGAACACCTGTCCAGTCCACCCACCCTAACATGCAATAAACTAATCAGCCAATCACGTGCCAGCAGAGCATCAAATCATGCAGGTAGACGTGCACATAAACCATTAGAATGGAGAACGAATGTGATCTCAGTGATTTGGAGTGTGGTGTGATTGTTGGGCTGGTTTGATACCTGGGCCTGTTTGAAGAGTTCAGTTGGACTCACTAGCAAGAACCCGTAACTGCTGCGTCCGTCCCATTAAACAAACCTGGCAGGGTCACCCGAGGGTCACTCTGGTCCACTGTGTGAGAAAGTCCTGCTGCCGTTGTGGTGTATTTTCAGTCGTATAAGCTGTGGGAACATGTCTTCGCAGAAAAACAAGGAAGATGTCACAGGAAGTGAGGCTAATTGCTTCTTTGTCTTTACTATTTTCCCATTAGGAAAAGTACATTTTCCCATACGTATGTTTGACAGCAACTGTGATATACAACCCTCAGTTCAAAACATGAGAATGGCCTTTTCAGTTTTCTGTTTTGTAGTGTCTCACGGAATATAGCTATAGGTGTTCCACATGTTTCATCATATATGTCTCGTTGAGAAGGACACACGTCACATATACGCTTTGACCAGAAAAAAACAACTGGTGACTTCTACACAGAATTTTGAGAAGCTTAGATTGCCGGAGCACTCTCCAGATATATTAGGACAATGTATTTGTTCGACACTGTTCTGTTCTTAATAAACCTTATGTATTTGCAACTAAAGTCAGTGTCATCAAAGATCTCAGGAAGCACAACTTCAGCCTTGTGTGAGATCAGAGCAGCAGAGTTTTGGATAGTTCAGAAGTTGTTTGTATCAAAAGAAGCAGAGCAGTGATACTCCAAGTGTTATCAGCTGAGTGAAGCGCAGAACTCTGTAAGTGAGCAGGTTTATAGAAGCTCCTCCATCAGCTCTCATATACACACCTGTTCTACTGATCTTGAATAAATCTCCGCCTACACGGTAAACACCAATTGTAGGTACACGACCATGCGGTGTCATTGTATATCACGTGGGGTCAGTGTGCGGTGTAGGAGCTGTTACTGTATATGACGTGGGGTCAGTGTGCGGTGTAGGAGCTGTTACTGTATATGACGTGGGGTCAGTGTGCGGTGTTGGAGCTGTGACTCTATATGACGTGGGGTCAGTGTGCGGTGTAGGAGCTGTGACTGTATATCATGTAGAGGTCAGTGTGCGGTGTAGGAGCTGTGACTGTATATGACGTGGGGTCAGTGTGTGGTGTAGGAGCTGTGATTGTATATGCCGTGGGGTCAGTGTGTGGTGTAGGAGCTGTGACTGTATATCACGTGGGGTCAGTGAGCGGTGTAGGAGCTGTGACTGTATATGACGTGGGGTCAGTGTGTGGTGTAGGAGCTGTTACTGTATATGATGTGGGGTCAGTGTGTGGTGTAGGAGCTGTGACTGTATATCACGTGGGGTCAGTGTGCGGTGTAGGAGCTTTGACTGTATATGATGTGGGGTTAGTGTGCTGTGTAGGAGCTGTGACTGTATATGATGTGGGGTCAGTGTGTGGTGTAGGAGCTGTGACTGTATATGATGTGGGGTCAGTTTGTGGTGTAGGAGCTGTGACTGTATATCACGTGGGGTCAGTGTGTGGTGTAGGAGTTGTGACTGTATATGACGTGGGGTCAGTGTGTGGTGTAGGAGTTGTGACTGTATATGATGTGGGGTCAGTGTGTGGTGTAGGAGTTGTGACTGTATATGATGTGGGGTCAGTGTGCGGTGTAGGAGTTGTGACTGTATATGACGTGGGGTCAGTGTGCGGTGTAGGAGCTGTGACTGTATATGATGTGGGGTCAGTGTGCGGTGTAGGAGCTGTGACTGTATATGACGTGGGGTCAGTGTGCGGTGTAGGATCTGTGCCTGTATATGATGTGGGGTCAGTGTGCGGTGTAGGAGCTGTGACTGTATATGATGTGGGGTCAGTGTGTGGTGTAGGAGTTGTGACTGTATATGACGTGGGGTCAGTGTGTGGTGTAGGAGTTGTGACTGTATATGATGTGGGGTCAGTGTGTGGTGTAGGAGTTGTGACTGTATATGATGTGGGGTCAGTGTGTGGTGTAGGAGTTGTGACTGTATATGATGTGGGGTCAGTGTGTGGTGTAGGAGTTGTGACTCTACATGACGTGGGGTCAGTGTGTGGTGTAGGAGCTGTGACTGTATATGATGTGGGGTCAGTGTGTGGTGTTGGAGCTGTGACTGTATATCATGACTGCATCATGTTTGACATACGGACCCTTGCACCATTTACAGTTCTTCAAGTACACAAACCTAGATTATAATTTAATGACCCTCGGAGTGAAGATGCAAGTGGCTCGGGTCCAGAACATTAAGTGCAATGTGAGTGCAGGCCAGCAGGGTGGAGTGGGGAGGGGGGCAATTCATCTCAGGCACAGAACACGGTACCTGGGTCTAGTGTGCGTACGACCTAAGAAGCTGTAAATAATAATGAAGATGCTTTGTCCAGAATGATGAGCAGAGCTTTAGATGATAATAAAACTGTAATCATCAAGGAAGAATTCATCACGCTCAATATCCAGAATTCATCACGCTTCAAAAGTAGTGATTAAAGAGAAGAAGGTCTGGTTGAATGAGCATGTAATGAGAGGAACATCTCAGTCTCCGTGTGAACAACAGCAGTGGGTCGAGGCTGAATAGAAAGGTCCTCTCTTCGTGTGGGCTCTACATTCGTGGAGCTCTTCAAGCATGCAATGGCTACATATGCTACCAGGTGACGCCCAGCATGCAGCTCAGCAGCTAGCAGCACTAGGCCAGCTGGAGTATGACAGCTGGAGTAAGTGAGCCATCCAGAAGAAGGCTGGCTGGTCAGGTCTGCTCCTTCGCCCACACAGAAGTTCTGACACAACTGCCAACGAGATCTGGAGCCTCTGCAGAAATTTACTGGGAGGAAAAACAGAGTGCTACCCACCAGTGTTGCAGGATATAGCTTTTCAACTCACCAGGGACCACCACTCTGCAAATCCGAGGACCCAAACTCATCCCCTGCCACCTCTCCCCACACTGATCTCATCCCCCACTCTTGTCACACAGAGCAGGCATTCCCAGGAGCATCTGATTATGGACCATATCTAATTATTCATCTGGAATTCTATTGTTGGGGAACATACCACCTACCAGTAAATATTCAAACCCTGTTTCTTCTGTAGGCGTCAACAATCTTGGAAGTCAACAGAGTTCAATGTATGTGGCAGTTTATATGGAAAATGTACTTAAAGCTAATCTGTTTCAGTCTCCTTGACTGTTATTAGTTTCGGCATCAAAAATGTTATCAAGATGTACTAGATGGACAAAAGTATTGGGACATCCATAGACATTAATATGGATTCCCCTTTGGTTGGTTCCCCTTTGCAGCTATAACAGATTCTACCCTTCTGGGAAGCTTTCTACAGATTTTGGAGTGTGTATGCGGGAATCTTTGCCCGTTCATTCAGAAGAGCACTTGTGAGGTCAGATACTAATACTGGATGAGAAGGCCTTGCTTGTACTTCAGACTGTCAGGTTGAGACGTGTGTTTGGCCATGCTACAGAACGTTTCCACAGCTCTAAAGTCTAGTGGCAGCGTTTTATGACACTCTCTTCGATGCTTGCCATTGGTGCTTGGTGATGTAAGGTGGAAGCTTTCTATAAATGTTTTTATTTTATTTGTTTTGTCATTTTCTTAAGAAATTACATGTGGATTTTGGGTGTTTTTGAGTGTTACGAATGGTCAGGACTCTAAAATTTATTAACTAAATTGTTGGGTTTCTCACAAACCCACATTCTTCAGGGGCTAAAGGACCATTGGGCGATTAGCAACATGAATTCTTCAAGGGGTCTCAGAGATCCCGAGAGTACCAAATGGTCAGGGCATGATGCCAATAAGTTATATACTATATAACTGTGAACTATATAACTGGGAATCCTCTATTAACTGAGAGTGAGCTGCATTTTCAGCCATCCTGCTGACAAGAAGCTCTGCAGAATAAAAGGCATTCTTTAATCTTATGGTATTTGATTTGGTGAATTATTTGGTATTTTTAAAAAGTTTATTGACAAAGGCTTGCGTGCAGCTACTCGGCCATGGAATTCCATACTATGAAGCTCCTGGTACAGTTTCTGTGCTGACTGCCCAGTCAGGGAATTGTACCCAGGCTGTTCTCACTGACAAAGCTACTCTCTGTGCCACTATACTGTTTAATATATATGCTGTACTAAGATAAACAAGGTGGTTACATAGTGATAAAATGAAAACAGGTGAAGGTCTATGTCTCAAATGTGACAGTCATGACAGTCAATGTGCTGCACTGATATCTTCTCATTCTGTTTAACTAGCTTGGTTTCCTGCAGCTCCTGTTGCTGCTGCTGCTGTTATTGTCACATAATGATGGTTGAGAAAGCAGTAATAAACATAGATCACTGCCTGTCTCTCTGTCTGTCTGTCTGTCATGTAAGCCAGGACCACCTCATCACAATGAATCCGATAACCTTTCAAGGCTGATGTTGCTGTAAGCTGCAGGCTAACACCCAAACAGTTGTCTAATTATAAGTGCTTCATCATTTAAGGTGAAACGGGACATAAAAATTTTATATGTGTATATATATACAACTGGATGTAACATTTATAGTTTGTCTGAGTGGTCTTGTGCTTGTAGGTGCGAGTTTATCCATTACCTCACAGTAAGCAGCCCCAAACACTATTAAGTGTCTGCTTTCTGTCCTGCTGAGTCTGAATTAATAGCTAGATCTAATTTATCTAGCGGCCAGCATGATATGCTGCACCTTTCCCACTTCTCTCAGTTCTCTCAGTTCCTACCTCTCGCTTTATTAACACATCAACAGTTTCTGTTTCTCTCAGACCTGGTCTGGATACAGCCTTTCTTAAACAATATGAACCAATTCCTAATCTCGCCATCACCGCTAAGCTGTTGGAAAGGATTATATTGTCTCAACTGCAGTCTTTCTAACTGTCCTGCCAAATGCTGGTGTAAGACTGACCATCCTGGTGGAAAACTGGCCTCCTCACCTGAAACCAACCAGTTCTCCTCTTTATTCATCTGCTACATGACTGCAAAACTACATTACTAAGATGTACCAGTGTTGAGATAGAAAGGGACTGTTTCAGCTCACTCCTACTTTTTTTACACATACTCAGTCATAGACTGCCTCAGTCAGAGACTGCCTCTACCTGTGCAGTTTCTAATGCTTTGACCATCCAGATTTCAAACGGAGACTCTTTCAGCTTTTATTCTGAACTGGTCTTATTAAACTGTAGATAATGTTTGAGCAGAGGAGGATGGGTCTCTCCTTGTGAGTCTTGGTTCCTCCCAAGGTTTCTTCCTCCAGTCTTGAAGGAGTTTTTCTTGCCACAGCCGCCTCTGGCTTGCTCACAGGGGGATACATGCTGTAACTATATGTTTTCAAACTTCTGTGAAGCTGCTTTGTTGCAACACTGTGGTAAAAAGCGCTACACAAATACATTTGAATTGAGCCTAATTATCAAACAAAGCTTTTTGAACTTTTCCAATCTTTTTTTCTTAGCTATAGCTTATCGTCTTAGAACTAAGCAGTGCATTTGACACAGTAAACCATAAAATGCTTGTCTCCTCTTCTGTCTTCTGTTGGTATCTGTGGCGCCGCCTTTGTCTCCTTTATTACCAATAGATAATACTTTGTTGCTTTGGGTAGACACAAAGCCACTACACTGGGAGTTCCCCAGGGTTCAGTCCTGGGCCCACTTCTTTTTACTTATATCCACATAATAGAGCTACCTGCGCCCTCCTGTCATATGATTTAAAATAATGGATGAGCTCAAACTCTGGTAAACCCTGATTGAACAAATGTTGTTCCAAAGTATCACAGCCACATCTCTCATTTTGGACATTGTGACCGTTGAACCCTCTCAATAATTTTTTTGTCTACTTACAGGTATACTGACGCCGCCGGACAGCGCAACACACACATCTCATTCACGAGTAACCAAAAAGCTATAATGTGGTATGGAGTAATGATGCAATCAGTGTGTAAAGTGGTGCTTGAAAGTTTGCGAACCCTTTATAATTTTCTATATTTCTTCTTATATTTGCATCAGATTCCTAAAAATAGATAAAGAGAGAGAAGTTAATCAAACGAGACATAATTATTAGACCTGGTTATTTACTTATATGAGCCAGATTTTTTTCACATCTGTGAGGGTGAAAGTATGTGAGTACCTTTAGGATTAGTAGATAATTAGAAAATAAAATTAGAATCAGGTGTTTTTAATCAGCGGGATGTGGGATGACAGACAGATGTGAGTCCTGTTTTATTTAAAGAACAGGACTACATCAAAGACAGATCTTCATAACACGTTTGTTAAAGTGCATCAAGGCATGAACAAAAAAGATTTCTGAACCTTAGAAAAGAGCTTTTGATGCTCAAAGGTTACAAGAGCATTTCTACTTTGTGATGTGTGTGTGTGAGTCCTGTGTATATTGTGTGTGTGTGTGTGTGTGTGTGTTTGTTTGTTTGTGTGTGAGTCCTGTGTATGATGTGTGTTTGTGTGTGTGTGTGAGTCCTGTGTATGATGTGTGTTTGTGGGTGTGTGAGTCCTGTGTATGATGTGTGTTTGTGTGTGTGGTGTGTGTGTGTGTGTGTGTGTGTGTGTGAGAGAGAGAGAGTCCTGTGTGTGTGTGTATGTGTGAGCCCTGTGTATGATGTGTGTGTGTATGTGTGTGAGAGAGAGAGAGAGTCCTGTGTGTGTGTGTGTGTGTGAGAGAGAGAGTCCTGTGTGTGTGTGTGTGTGTGTGTGTGTGTGTGTATGTGTGAGCCCTGTGTATGATGTGTGTGTGTGTGAGAGAGAGAGAGAGAGTCCTGTGTATGATGTGTGTGTAAGTCATGTGTATGATGTGTGTGTTACTCCTGTGTATGATGTGTGTGTGTGTGTGTGTGTGTGTGTTTTTGTGTATGATGTGTGTGTGTGTTAGTTTTTGTGTGTTTGTGTTGGTCTTGTGTATGATGTGTGTGTGGGTCTTGTGTATGATGTGTGTGTGTGTGAGCCCTGTGTATGATGTGTGTGTGTTTGTGTGTGTATGAGTCCTGTGTATGACGTGTGTGTGTGTGTGTGTGTGTGTGTGTGTATCCTGTGTATGATGTGTATGTGTGAGTCCTGTGTATGATGTGTGTGTGTGAGTCCCGTGTATGACGTGTGTGTGTGTGTGAGTCCTGTGTATATTGTGTGTGTGTGTGTGTGTGTTTGTGTGTGTGTGAGTCCTGTGTATGATGTGTGTTTGTGTGTGTGTGAGTCCTGTGTATGATGTGTGTTTGTGTGTGTGTGTGAGTCCTGTGTATGATGTGTGTTTGTGGGTGTGTGAGTCCTGTGTATGATGTGTGTTTGTGTGTGTGGTGTGTGTGTGTGTGTGTGTGTGAGAGAGAGAGTCCTGTGTGTGTGTGTGTGTGTGTATGTGTGAGCCCTGTGTATGATGTGTGTGTGTATGTGTGTGAGAGAGAGAGTCCTGTGTGTGTGTGTGTGTGTGTGTGTGTGTGTGTGTGTGTGTGTGTGTGTGTGAGAGAGAGAGAGAGAGTCCTGTGTATGATGTGTGTGTGTAAGTCATGTGTATGATGTGTGTGTTACTCCTGTGTATGATGTGTGTGTGTGTGTGTGTGTGTGTGTGTGTGTTTGTGTGTATGATGTGTGTGTGTTTGTGTGTGTGTTTGTGTGAGTCCTGTGTATGATGTGTGTGTGAGTCCTGTGTATGATGTGTGTGTGTGTGAGCCCTGTGTATGATGTGTGTGTGTTTGTGTGTGTATGAGTCCTGTGTATGACGTGTGTGTGTGTGTGTATCCTGTGTATGATGTGTATGTGTGAGTCCTGTGTATGATGTGTGTGTGAGTCCCGTGTATGACGTGTGTGTGTGTGTGTGAGTCCTAGGTATATTGTGTGTGTGTGTGTTTGTGTGTGTGTGAGTCCTGTGTATGATGTGTGTTTGTGTGTGTGTGAGTCCTGTGTATGATGTGTGTTTGTGTGTGTGTGTGTGTGAGAGTCCTGTGTATGATATGTGTGTGTAAGTCATGTGTATGATGTGTGTGAGTCCTGTGTATGATGTGTGTGTGTTTGTGTGTGTCCTGTGTATGATGTGTGTGTGTGTGTGTGTGTGTGAGTCCTGTGTATGATGTGTGTGTGTGTGTGTGTGTGTGTGTGAGTTCTATGTATGATGTGTGTGTTTGTGTGTGTGTGAGTCCTGTGTATGATGTGTGTATGTGTGAGTCCTGTGTATGATGTGTATGTGTGAGTCCTGTGTATGATGTGTGTGTGAGTCCCATGTATGGCGTGTGTGTGTGTGAGTCCTGTGTATGATGGGGATGATGTGTGTGTGTGTGTGTGAGTCCTGTGTATGATGGGGATGATGTGTGTGTGTGAGTCCTGTGTATGATGTGTATGTGTGAGTCCTGTGTATGATGTGTATGATGTGTGTGTGTGTGAGTCCTATGAATGTGTATAATGTGTGTGTGTGTGTGAGTCCTGTGTATGATGTGTGTGTGTACGTCCTGTGTATGATGTGTGTGTGAGTCCTGTGTATGTGTGAGTCCAGTGTTTGAGGTTTGTGTGTGTGTGTGTTTGTGTATGTGAGTCCTGTGTATGATGTGTATGTGTGAGTCCTGTGTATGATGTTTGTTTGTGTGTGTGTTTGTGTATGTGAGTCCTGTGTATGATGTGTATGTGTGAGTCCTGTGTATGATGTTTGTTTGTGTGTGAGTCCTGTGTATGATGTGTGTGTGTACGTCCTGTGTATGATGTGTGTGTGAGTCCTATGTGTGAGTCCTATGTATGAGGTTTGTGTGTGTTTGTGTATGTGAATCCTGTGTATGATGTTTGTGTGTGTGTGTGTTTGTGTATGTGAGTCCTGTGTATGATGTGTATGTGTGAGTCCTGTGTATGATGTTTGTTTGTGTGTGTGTTTGTGTATGTGAGTCCTGTGTATGATGTGTATGTGTGAGTCCTGTGTATGATGTTTGTTTGTGTGTGTGTTTGTGTATGTGAGTCCTGTGTATGATGTGTATGTGTGAGTCCTGTGTATGATGTTTGTTGTGTGTGTGTTTGTGTATGTGAGTCCTGTGTATGATGTGTATGTGTGAGTCCTGTGTATGATGTTTGTTTGTGTGTGTGTTTGTGTATGATGTGTGTGTGTGTGTGTGTGTGTGTGTGTGTGTATGTGTGTGGTGATCCCAGTAGCATTTGTATTGTATGCTGTAATTCAATAAGACAATATGGACCCACTAATTCTGTTGTGCTACATCAGGGCGCTAGTCAGAACCTCTTTCTGTCCAGCCTGTGATGCTGCCCGTCGTTGCCCTGCGCTCTCTCTCAGGCTGGAATACTGCAACTGCCTTTTTATTGGCATTCCTGACACATCCATACGCCCCGCTCGATATGTTCAGCATTTAGAATTCCTTCTGTCATTTTAAAACATCAGCTTACATCACCCGGGTCTTTTCAGCCTCCATGTCCCACTGTGCGTCCAGCCCTCCTGCTAAATCTTCACATGATCTATAGCGGCTCTGCCCCCCCACACCTCCACACACCGAGGAACTCGGACACTGCTCGTCTTTCTACTCCAAAACATGGAGTAAGAATTTCTTTTTCTCCGTCTCACTGGGGTTAAATTTGTCTCTCTTTACACTCCTGAAGAAGTGGTTCTTTAGTAACGTGAATGGGGTTCTTTTTATGGTTCTTCATATTGATGGGAGAACGCTGTGTCTGTATACAGAGCAATATTCCAATAGGTTCTACATAACTCACATTCAAGAAGAGTTTCAACAATAAAAGAACCATTTAAGCACCAAACACATGAGGGCCTATTCAGTGTTTCTGTTGCTGAAGAAACTCCAGCCTCTCTTTCCTCCACTGTGTAAAACCCTGGAGTCCTACTGGACACTGGTCCCACCTTCTTTTCTTCATTTCGCATAGAAAACCTCTGACTGTGTGTGTGTCACCCTCTGGTTGCCTTCACATATGCAGACCTGCCAACCTGGGAACATTTTTTTGAGTAGCAACTTCTTGCGGTGGGGTGGTGCAGCACATCTTGGCATGGCGCGGCGCGAGGTCAGGTACATGTCCTGATCAGTATTGATTGAGTTTACATGCTCGCTCATCACAACTTATTACTAAGCACATAGTACCCACGTACTTCACCAACATATCTAGTTATTCAACATACAAGGAGAATATAAGGAAAACAAGAACTCTTTTAATAAAAAGGTAATATATTTCAGTGTTCTGTGCTTTCATATACTTCAAATTTTGGAGCATGTTTCAGTGTGTTTTTACCAAGACATTTGGTATATGGTAACTGAAAATTACCAAAAAACCCCCCTAAAGATATGTCCCTTAAACAGAACTTAAACTTAAACATACTTGAAAATTGTATTGGCCTATGGCATATTATGTGTTTTAAGTACATTGGACATTATAAATAACAATAAAACTCTACTTTCTAGAAGAGATTAACTGTTATTTCAGGACAATACAATAATATCTCTCTAAACTACAAAATATTGCAGCATAAATAATCCTGACACCTAATCACAGAGGAAATGTACATTATTTGATTACAATAATCCTGCAGTCAATGTACAGAGAATATTTCATTGCCATATTTTAATGTAGTTATGCCCAATCACCCATTATGGCACCACAAAAATGTAAACAGTTTGTGATTTATTATTAAATTTAACTAATGCCTAAATAAACCCTGGACTGATATTATGAACATTAAATGCCATTTAATATGTTAAATTACAATTCTCAATAAAATACACCTGAACATGTGGTCTAAGGTGATTCACACGGCACACAGCGATCGAATCCAGAGCTCACAAGCTTCACATTTACACTCGCGGGAGGAATATTTACACACTCGAATTGTTAACATTTATATTTAGCATCCTAGTTTTGACCTTGACAATTCACAATTCCCATAACTGCCAGTTCTAAAACTACATTTATCACCTTCCTCCCTTTAAAACCAGTCACAGTATGAAGATGGACTGAGAGGGATCAAAACCAATTTGGTTACTTTCGTTTTGACGGCTGTCTGCTCGTAGCCTGTTTGAATAGTTTAAACTAGCGCTATGATTGGTCGAAGTTTTCTTTTCCCTAAAGGTTGCTGCCCAGTGCGGTTACACCCATAGATGAGTTGCCTAGTGCGTGAATACACAGACAGGTAAACTTAATACCATCAAAGGCCTTTCGTGTATTTTTGACAAATCGTAGCAGCGTAGTTTGATGTCTAAATGCGTATCTGCTACGCTAAATGCGTAAAGGTTGGCAGGTCTGCCCTGTCCTTCATCAGCTACACTGGCCACCAGTTACAGAACACAACCGCTATAAACTCCTGCTGTTGACCATCACATCCCTCTACCACATCCTGCAAGATAAGGATCCTCTGATTCTGGTCTTCTAGGTTCAGGCTTTCCGGACACGGGACCCGATGCCGATGTTTGACGCGTAGTGATGGCGTATCAGGGGCAAAGAACAGCCGCGCCCGCAGCTTCAGAACTTTATGAACTGTCCTGAAATCCAAAGGATGGATAGGCTTCAGACAGTGGAGACGTGATGACGTCACTATGGTGGGCAATTGTGTTACATCACAACAACATTTACACACAGATCTTTTCAGAAACACTGCAGTTCAGAGAAAAGCTCTCAGCAGAAGAACAGCGTCCATAGCAGCAGCGCCTTTTGGTCTCAGTAGGTGGAAGAGGCGCGTGCTTATAGACACACACGTGTCTCCACAGAAGACATTTCATGGGCGCGCCATGTCTTGTTTTATTCACCTGCCGCAGGTTGGGGGGGGGGGAGGACGGCTGCTGAAACACTCCTATACACTGTATACACTTCTTGACACACTGATAATCACTGTTGAGCTGTTGAAAGCACTCCATTGTGACTCACTCTGTCACTCTGTTCGTATGTTTAACGCTGCACTGGTCTGCTCACGCTCTGTCCCCATTCAGAGAATGTCTGGGAGTCTGGTGAGGGGCTACAGATCGCTACAGCTGGTCCCCTGGCTTTTCTCTTCGGGCGCCACTTCCAGCTGTTTTGTCTCAATCCATCCATTATCTTCCGCGTTATCCCACTAGTCTTGGTGATGGGGGGTCTGGAGCCAATCCCAACATCATCGAGCGAAGGTGGTGTACACTATAGACAGGTTGCCAGCCCATTGCATGGCCAACACACACTCACACACACACTCGATCAACCAGTGAGCAATCAACCTAACATGCATGTGTTTGGACTGTGGGAGGAAACACCACCATACTAACCACTACACCATCATATTAAACACTACACCACTGCACTAACCACTACACCACTGTACTAACCACTACACCACCATACTAACCACTACACCACCATACTAACCACTACACCACCATACTAACCACTACACCACTGTACTAACCACTACACCACTGTACTAACCACTACACCACCATACTAACCACTACACCATCATATTAACCACTACACCACTGTACTAACCACTACACCACTGTACTAACCACTACACCACCGTACTAACCACTACACCACCATACTAACCACTACACCACCATACTAACCACTACACCACTGGACTAACCACTACACCACTGTACTAACCACTACACCACCATACTAACCACTACACCACCGTACTAACCACTACACCACCATACTAACCACTACACCACTTTACTAACCACTACACCACTGTACTAACCACTACACCACCGTACTAACCACTACACCACCATACTAACCACTACACCACCATACTAACCATTACACCACCATACTAACCACTACACCATCATATTAACCACTACACCACCATACTAACCACTACACCATCATATTAACCACTACACCACTGTACTAACCACTACACCACTGTACTAACCACTACACCACCGTACTAACCACTACACCACCATACTAACCACTACACCATCATATTAACCACTACACCACCATACTAACCACTACACCATCATATTAACCACTACACCACCATACTAACCACTACAGCACCATACTAACCACTACACCACTGTACTAACCACTACACCACCGTACTAACCACTACACCACCGTACTAACCACTACACCACCGTACTAACTACTACATCACCATACTAACCACTACACCACCGTACTAACCACTACACCACCGCACTAACCACTACACCACCTTGCTAACCACTACACCACCGTACTAACCACTACTCCACCTTACTAACCACTACAGCACCATACTAACCACTACAGCACTGTACTAACCACTACACCAATGTATTAACCATTACACCACCATACTAACCACTACACCATCATATTAACCATTACACCACCGTACTAACCACTACACCACCATACTAACCACTACAGCACCATACTAACTACTACACCATCATATTAACCATTACACCACCTTACTAACCACTACACCACCGTACTAACCACTACACCACCGCACTAACCACTACACCACCTTGCTAACCACTACACCACCATACTAACCACTACACCACCTTACTAACCACTACACCACCTTACTAACCACTACACCACCGTACTAACCTCTACACCACCTTACTAACCACTACACCACTGTACTAACCACTACACCACCGTACTAACTACTACACCACCATACTAACCACTACACCACCATACTAACCACTACACCATCATATTAACCACTACACCACCATACTAAACCGCTACACCATCATATTAACCACTACACCACCATACTAACCACTACACCATCATATTAACCATTACACCACCGTACTAACCACTACACCACCATACTAACCACTACAGCACCATACTAACCACTACAGCACTGTACTAACCACTACACCAATGTATTAACCATTACACCACCATACTAACCACTACACCATCATATTAACCATTACACCACCGTACTAACCACTACACCACCATACTAACCACTACAGCACCATACTAACTACTACACCATCATATTAACCATTACACCACCTTACTAACCACTGCACCACCGTACTAACCACTACACCATCATAATAACCACTACACCACCATACTAAACCACTACACCACCATACTAACCACTACACCACCTTACTAACCACTACACCACTGTACTATCCATTACACCACCATGCTGACCACTACACCACCGTGCTGACCATTACACCATCGTGTTCACCACTACACCACCATGCCACCTGTTTTGATGGATGAATATAAAAGGAGCAACGCTGAGTAACGCCCCCCCCCCCCCACCCCACCACCACCAAAGAAAGGGGGAGGGCCGATATCACAGATTGTCCAGATTTTTTTAATAAGGGAATATTCTGATATTGAATTCTCCATATCGCCCAGAGCTACTGGCCATCCCACAATCCACCCCTCCCATCGATCAGCAGAATTCATAGAACCAGACCCAATAGGGTAAGTGGGGGCCACTAATCCTGAAAGCCCCTTATTCCAAATAAGACGCTCACTGATTAAGTCAGTACTTGACACCACTCAAATTCTTGGTATTAAATTAATTTCTACCTGCATGTACATACCACCTCACTGTGCAGCTCCACCCAAACCCTGAAAACTAAAATCATATGGCTAGAAGTCTGTTGGTCTGCAGTAAGAGAGCTTCTGCAGGGCCTCCACAGTTTGCGCTCGCAAAGTGAACCGTAATACGGCTGCACAGTCACGTCGAGTCACATGCGTGAGAGGGAAGAGCTGCAGTCAGCGTTTGGCAGAGGGATGCTGAGGTGTGTTTCTTCCTGTCAGCCGTACAGCGTAACAGCGTCAGGAGGAACACGGGAGGAGTGTTCCTGCTCTACGCCCAGCCGTGTGGAACTGAGACGGCTCTTTTTTCTGTACATCAGACGTTCAGCGCCGAGCTTTGACAGATGCTCGCTTTCCTGCTAGTCCTTCTCAGTGAAAAAACAGACAGTGCGCGGGCATGCATGATAATAAAAGGAGAGAAATGACCTGGTTGGTTTGTGTTGGGTCCTGCGGAAGGCTGAGGGCGTGGGCTCTAATTACAGCTTTTATTATAGGCAGTAATTGTTTATCATAGGAGGCAAAAGAGAAACTGTTTTCATTTCAGTCTCAGTGGTGCTGCTGGGGTTGTAACATTCTTTGAGCAGTCCACCCCCAAAAATATCCAGACCAGAGCCGCCCAGTGGTCAAAAACTTACCAACGAGGAAGCTCCAGAGGGCGGCTGAAATCAACAGATGGGCTTCAGTCTGTATCTGTTTAACTGTTTCTGATAAAGTGGCAATAATTCTGATAAAGTAGGACTTATTGGAGGATGAAGTCTGTTATCATTGTCTGTGCAGAACATCTGTGTTTATATATAAACACTCTATATCTCTATATCTCTATATCTCTCTATATTTCTGTCTATCTATCTCTCTCTCTCTCTCTCTCTCTCTCTCTATATATATATATATATATATATATATATATATATATATATTGCACGGTGGTGTAGTGGTCAGCACTGTCTCCTCACAGCAAGAAGATCCGGGTTGGTTTCCCGGTCCGGAGAGTGTGCATGTTCCCTCCGTGCTTGAGTGGGTTTCCTCCAGTTACTCCAGCACTCCCTGTGAAGCAGAGGATAATGAATATGTATATATTTTAGTATATATTTAGGAATATTGGTGTGCATGGGCTCCAACTTCTCTATTTAAACTTGTATTTCAACCCAGACCAGCACATCTTTATAATCACACATAGGTTTCTCTAAACATTTAATCTACTTTCTGTCCAACAAAGAACAAGTATATAAAACAACTTTACAGGAGAGAACAAAAATGTTACTGACTTTCAATGTAAGTCAAAGAACTTTATTCAATATATATTACAGGGCATTTCTATTAGTCCATTCATCCTGAAACCTTCACATCCATCCATCCATCCATCCATCTCAAATAGAATCCAAAAAAATGTCAACAGAAATGGTAGAAAAAATACAATTATAAATACTTTGAACATTCTGGCCAGCAACTTCATGAGGAGCCACATGGGCTGCTAGTATGATTGCTGCTAGTGTACATGCTGAGATCTAGTTCTGATAAACAAGTTTGGGGGGTTTATAGCTCTTTTAAAATATTGTCGCTGTCCAATAGAAAAAAGGATCTCCAAAGTTATAACTTTACATGAGAGACCAAAAACTTACTTTACTTTTTATGTAAGTCAATGGAACCAGAATTTTTTCCAAGCTTTTTTGGAGCATTTCTATTGGTCCATTAGTCATAACATTTTTCACACACTGTAAATTAGTTTCTGTGTTCAAATGATGTAGTAAACTTAAAATTGACAAAAATAGAGATACATGTTTTTCACTGGACTGCAACGATATCCATGCTCATTTTTATATTTAAATACAGTAAAAATGTTTGTTTTAGGAATATTTGTGTACATGGATTCCAACTTTACTATTTCTTTACTTTACTAAACTCGTCTCATAGCAGTGCTGCTGGAGTGTTTAAACACTGTGTCCGCTCACGGTCCACTCTATTAGACACTCCTACTACTGGCTGGTCCACCTTGTAGATGTAAAGTCAGAGACAGTAGCTCATATACTGCTGCACAGTTAGTGTTCCTCTAGTTCTTCATCAGTGGACACAGGTCGCCGCCCACAGGACACTGCTGTCTGGATAGTTTTGGTTGGTGGACGATTCTCAGTCCAGCAGTGACACTGAGGTGTTTAAACACTCCAGCAGCAGCACAACACACACACTAACACACCACCACCATGTCAGTGTCACTGCAGTGCTGATAATGACCCAACATTCTAATAGTAGCTGCTCTGTGATGGTCCTGTGGGGGTCCTGATCATTAAAGAACAGAGTAATAAAGTATACAGAGAATCAGATGAACTACAGTCTGTAAGTGTAGCTCCTATATGGTCAGTGGAGCTGATACACTGGACAGTGAGTGTAGATATGAGGAGGTGGGTTTAATGTTGGCTGATCAGTTTAGAGTCTAGTCTGCTGATAGTGTAGCGCCGCTGTGTTCCGCTCCAGTCAAGCCTGTTTGTTGCTGTTTAGACGTGAGGGACTGTAATCTTTCCCAGCAGAGATAATTATGGAGAGTGTTCAGAGTGAAATCTGTACCGTTTGTGTTTCGGCAGACAGGCTGGCGCATTTTTCTGATTCGGATTTCCAGCAGGGATCAGACGCCGCCGTGTGATGAGCTTTATTTCCACTAACCTTTCAGATCTGGAGGCACTGCAGTTTCTCACATCGCCATATAAATTACAGTCATTCTCTCAGGAGCTGGACGCGTGCCAGCCCCTTCTCTCTAATTACCAAACGATCTCCAGAACTGCTTCTTTTTATTTGGCTGTTTAGGTAGTAAATTGTATTACCTTACCTGGTCAGAGGGGAGGTCGGTTGGGGGGGGCATCTTGAAGAAGAGGATGTCTGGAGAAGCAGGTAGTTCTTGAGTAGAACGACATCTGAAGAAAGGTTGGTCTTGACTAGAAGGATGTCTGGAGGAAAAGGGGGGGGGGGGTTGTTGCAGGGGCCTGTATATTTTGCAGTTGCATCAGAGTTCATGAATATTGCATTAGTTCTTGTACACAACATTAGAACAGATCAGCACTGAAACACTGAGTGCTTAAACAGAATCTGACACTGTAGGGCTGTAAAATTAATGGTCACCTCAGAAGCTTTGTGTTTAATTGTAAGTTGCAAATAACTAATGCGCTTATTACCTGAACTCAGAACAGTATAGCATTTCAACATGGCTGCTAGATTTTTAAACACTGAATAACAGCAACAACAACCACACTCAGTGGCAATGACGTCGACCAATCAGCACTCTGTAGCAGTAATACTGACCAGTCAGCACTCAGTAGCAGTAATGCCCAAAACCGGCTCTGTAGCAGTAACGCTGACCAATCAGCACTCGGTAGCAGTAATACTGATCAGTCAGCATTCAGTAGCAGTAATGCCCACAAATCCGCTCTCAGTAGCAGTAACGCCAACCAATCAGCACTCGGTAGCAGTAATACTGATCAGTCAGCGCTCAGTAGCAGTAATTCTCACAAATCTGCCCTCAGTAGCAGTAATGCTAACCAATCAGCACTCAGTAGGAGTAATGCTAACCAATCAGCACTCAGTAGGAGTAATGTCCAAAAATCCACACTCATTAACAGTAACGCCGACCAAATAGCTGCCGTTGCAGTAATACTGACCAATCAGCACTCAGTAGCAGTAATGCCCACAAATCCGCTCTCTGTAGCAGTAACGCCAACCAATCAGCACTCGGTAGCAGTAATACTGATCAGTCAGCACTCAGTTGGAGTAATGCTAACCAATCAGCACTCAGTAGGAGTAATGCCCACAAATCCGCTCTTAGTAGCAGTAACACTGACCAATCATCACTTGGTAGCAGTAATACTGACCAATCAGCATTCAGTAGTAGTAATGCCCACGAATCCGCTCTCAGTAGCAGTAATGCTAACCAATTAGCACTCAGTATGAGTAACATCAACAAATCAGCAATCGGTAGCAGTAATGCTAACCAATCAGCACTCAGTAGCAGTAAAGCCAAGAAATCTGCACTCAGTAGCAGTAACGCCAACCAATCAACTCAAAAGCTATACAGATAACCAGTTACAGGTCAGTAGCTGTATTTTTAACTAATTAATACTCAGCAAAGATAACCAATAAGTACTCAGTAGCAGTAATCTTAACCAATCAGCACTCAGTAGGGGTAATGCTAACCATTTAACACTTAGTAGCAGTAATACCAACCCATCAGCACTCAGTAGGAGTAATGCTGCCAGAGCAGCACTCGGTAGCAGTAATGTCAACCAGCCAGCACTCAGTAGCAGCAATGCTGACCTATCGTTTTTAATATACACATGTTTATATTTGATATAGTGAAATGTATGAGGTTTGGGTGACAGTAACAGAGTTTGGCTTTCAGCTACACCGAGTTCTGAAGCTTCTTCGCACTTTTAACAGAAAGTAAGTGAATAAGAAAAACATCAGATTCACTTTACAGACACTTACAGACAGACTGGAGCTGTTGCGGCATCACAGAGCTGAAGGCGGCTGATCTTCAAGACAATAACGCAGAAATGACACCACAGTAATGCTAAGAAGATGAAAGATCTGCTTTTTCATCCACCTCGTCTCTTTTGCCGTCTCTGCTCATCTCTCTGTTTCACATCACCGTGTAATGCACTGGTGACAGAGAGAGACAGAGAGAGGAGGTGTGATGGAGCTTGTTGCATTATGTGCGAAATCTGATTCATGTGAAATATTTGAGGTTTTATTAAGAGAGAATAGAGGAACGAGGAGTGCAGAGAGAGACTCCATATCGCATTATGCCTTCACAGAAACCATCATAAAAAAAATGGATGGAGAATTCCTGATCGAACTTCAGGGAAAGAAAAGGTTCTTTTATATGTGCTTTTATTTATGATTTCGAATGAACGGAAACATGTTGATGATGCTTCAAGAAGACAATGACTGTGCTGGGAGAGAGAAAAACTCACTAGACTACTCATTTTATTTGAAATTGCTCGCCTAATAATACTAAAAGATGGGAAATAATTTTAAACAATATTATCACGTAGAGTGGAAAACCTCAGTGAACCCACACAAGGAAGCGTCTGTTTACTGAACACAGAACAGCATAACATTTCAACATGTCTGTTCTACTTACACTGAATAACAGCAACAACTACACTCAGTAGCAGTTGACACATAGTAACAGAAATGCTGACCAATCAGCATTCAGTAGCAGAAATCCCCACCAATCAGCTTTCAGTGGCAGTAATGCCAACCAATCAGCACTCAGTAGCAATAATGATAACCAATGTAGCAGCAGCTTCACATGTTGTACTGATTCCACTCCACAACACAGTGACTCATTATCACCTCTTCAGGTACAAAGTGGTATTACAGTGACACGCTTGAGGAGAATGTAAATCTTGAGTAAAAGGGCATTTGGGGAAGAAGGTAGTTCTCGAGTAGAAGCATGTCTGGAGGAGAAGGTAGTTATTGAGTAGAAGCATGTCTGGAGAAGAAGGTAGTTCTTAAGTAGAATGGTATCTGGAGGAGAAGGTAGGTCTTGAGTAGAAGGACGTCTGGAGAAGAAAGTTGTTTTTGAGTAGAAGGATATCTTGAAGAGAAATTGGTTTTTGAGTAGAAGGACGTCTGGAGAAGAAGGTACTTCTTGAGTAGAACGGCATCTGGAGGAAAAGGTGGTTTTTGAGTAGAAGGACATCTGGAGAAAAAGGTACTTCTTGAGTAAAACGGCATTTGGAGAAGAAGGTAGTTCTTGAGTACAAGGACGTCTGGAGGAGAAGGTAGTTCTTGAGTAGAAGGGTGTCTGGAGGAGAAGGTAGTTCTTGAGTAGAAGGCAGTCTGGAAAAGAAAGTAGTTTTTGAGTAGAATGATGTCTTAAAGAGAAGGTAGGTCTTGAGTAGAAGGACATCTGGAGAAGAAGGTAGTTCTTGAGTAGAACGGCATCTGGAGGAGAAAGTATTTCTTGAGGAGAAGGATGTCTCGAGGAGTAGGTAGTTCTTGAGTAGAAGGACGTCTGGAGAAGAAAGTACTTTTTGAGTAGAAGGACATCTTGAAGAAGAGGATGTCTGGAGAAGCAGGTAGTTCTTGAGTAGAACGACATCTGAAGAAAGAAGGTAGTTCTTGACTAGAAGGAAGTCTTGAGGAGAAGGTTGTTCTTGACTAGAAGGATGTCTGGAGGAAAAGGTTGGTCTTGACTAGAAGGATGTCTGGAGGAAAAGGTTGTTCTTGACTAGAAGAATGTCTGGAGGAGAAGGTGGTGCTTATATCTGCTGCCTCGATAGCAGTTTAAACCTCTCTTCATCACATCAGGATAAACAAGCACAATACAGACTCCTCACCTCCAACTCCTCCATTCTGTTCTTCACTTACTGTTTCCATCTGGATTCCCATCGTTGTGAGAATCGCATCACTGAAAACAGCCTCTTGTTTAAGCGCTGCAATCAATTTGCATTGCATGTACCTGCTGAAGTGAAACCTGAAGAAACACTGAGGCATTGGAGTGGAAAACAGCTCCAGTGCATCATTTCCATTTGAGGACTGCAGGTTTATGATGATGCCGTCAACAGCAAACGAAATTCACTAAAATAAACAGAGAGAGAATAGACTATATACATAAAACATAACAGAAGGATCCATTATAGTGGAGAGGGACTGTAAATGTTCTCAGAAACTCAGCTCGGCTGCTTATACGCGCAAATCAAAAAGCAATTTAGACCACAACGTAATTTCAGCCGCTCAGTGTTTGATAGTCAGACTTTAAAACTGTTCACACTTACTGCGTCTTCACCATCAGGACAACAAAAACATCACATTACAGACGAGAATGGAGGCGGTGAAACCTACAGGATTACAGTTCTCTCTCAGTAAAGAAGGTCCCCCGATATTCTTCCCTAAGACAACACTAAAGCTCCTCTGAGCTCAATACATTTGCTGTTGTCCATCCTCCAGATTCTGCTTTGGACAAGAGTTAGTGTTGATTATGTGTGAAGTAATGACCTTGACTGACCACAGCTTTTAGGATGGCCCTTCTTAGTAGTTCTTAAGTAGCAGGACATCTGGAGGAGAAGGTAGTTCTTGAGTAGAATGACATATGGAGGAAAAGGTAGGTCTTGAGTAAAAGGATGTCTGGAAGAAAAAGTATTTTTGGAATAGAAGGATGTCTGGAAGGGAAGGAAGGTCTTGAGTAAAAGGACGTCTTGAACTCGGACTCTTAGTTCCAGTGAAGGGAACTTTTAATGCTTTAGCAGACCAAGAAATTCTGGACCATTTCATGCTCTCAACTTTGTGGGGACAGTCTAAGGAAGGCCCCTTCCTTTTCCAACATGACTGCCCACCAGTGCACAAAGCAGCTCCATAAAGAGCAAGTTTGGTGTGGAAGAATTTGACTGGCCTGCACAGAGTCCTGACCTCCTAGAACACCTTTGTGATAAATTATAGCGGGGACTGTGAGCCAGGCCTTCTCATCAGCCTTCAACATCAGTGATCTCACTAATGAGCTTCTGGAAGAACATTCCCATAAACACACTCCTAAACCGTGTGGAAAGCTGTTATTGCTGGGTTGGGCCGACATCATATTAAACCCTATGGCTTAAGAATGGGACGTCACTCAAGTTCATATGCGTGTGAAGACAGATGAGTGAATACTTTGGCAGTAAAGTGTATCTCTACAATTGCAGACTTGCAGGAAACAACAAACACTGTCTTTACTTTCAATGTAATTCAATCCAAGCTATTTTGGTGCATTATTCATGATTTTGTCACACGGCAGCTGATGTGTTCTTAGTGCTAAGTTTTTATCTGTCGTGTTGGTGAGACTATGGACTGGCTCATGTTCTCTTCTCATGTTGGTCCGTATGAATATTTCCAGGTTCTAGATTCGGATGCAGGGATGGCTTGCTAATAAAGTGTGGTACCCAGTGCTCCACCTCTCCTGAGTTCTGACACCTGCCTCTTGTTTTCTGCTCATTACTGAGTGACTGGTAACGCTCCTCCCCAGAGACTCTGATTGTGAAGCTTTGCACTTAACTGTGTGTCTCCTCACCTCACTGATGTCATCGTTGTTTCATCTCCTGTTGGCTGTTCTCACATTACTTTCTCAGTCTTGTTGCTTTCCAATGTGAAAGGCTGTTGTTATGTTATATGTTCTTTTTCTTCTTCCTCCTCCTTTTGAAGTCTGACTCCTCCCTCGGTTTTCATCACTGTTCCTCCGTAGGACTGAATGGCAAAACTGTGTGGGCCGTATATCACGTTGACATAAGTACATTAGCAACTGCCTAGCGTTAACTAAATATACAGTATACAAAAAATACACTATAGCAACCATGAAGCAACCTCCTCCACTGTGCATATCATAGCAACCAACTAGCACTGCCTAGCAACCACCGGTAATACCATAGCAACCAACTAGCTGCCAAAAAACACCATCACAACCTCCTCCACAGTGAATACAACAGCAACCATCTGGCAATGCCTAGCATCCGCCTGGAACACCATAGCAAGAGACTAGCTGTCAATAAAGATATGATTGCAACCTCCTTCACTGTGGATACCATACAGTATATGATAAATACAATATAGCAACCATAAAGCAACTACTGTGCATACTATAGCAACCACTGGGCAATGCCTAGCAACCACCTGGATCATCGTTGTGACCAACTGTCTGCCAATAAATGAAGATAATATTGCAACCTCCTCCACAGTGGATACCACAGCAACCACTTAGCAATGTACCTGAAACACCACAGCAACTGCTTAAAACACTGTAGCAACCAACTAGCAACTTCCTGGAACACCATAGCAACCACTAAAGACACAATGGCAACCACTGAGCAACCTCCTCTGTTTTGGATACAATAGCAACCACCTTGAAACATCATAGCAACCAATCAGCAACCACTAAAGACACAATAGCCATCCTCAAACTACCTCCTCTACCTCAGTACCATGAAAACCACTTAGCGAGGGCATCAGCAACACCAAAGCAACAGCTGAAGATAGGGCATGCTCACTACAGTGTAATGCTCAGACTCGAGAGAGAGTCTGTATGTATGGTGGTTAGCTCTAGGTTGTAGCCTGTTTGCTCTGCCTACTGATGTTATCCTGGATTGTGATGATGTGGAGTGTGGGTGCCTTCCAGCCCAATAAATGGTCTCCATTGCACCGCACCTCTGGAGGACAGGGCAAGTACCTAACCACCCTGTACGACTCTACCCCCCAGGAGCGTTCGCCCCACTAAGCATCCATCACAATAGCAACCACCTAGCGATCACTAAAGATAGCAGAACTCCATAGCAACCACCACCATATGATACCATGGCAAGCACATAGAAAATAAATCTAGGAACTACCTGGAACACCATAGCAACTACCTGATACACTGTAGCAACTACCAAGCAACATCTATGCAATCACCAAAAATACCATAGAAACCACGCTGCATACCTTTACAACACTTAAGTAAGAACCTTAAATATTGTAGGTAACTGTAGGTATCTGCCTGACATCACCCTAGCAACCACCTGGGAATGGGTTGTTTTCAGTTACGTGGTTGTGTGATTGGCGAAGTGAAGCGCTAGCACAGAGAACTGGCTCAGTGTCTTTCTGTCACACAGTTAATTTACGAGGAAGAAAACACTGTTTTGTTTTCATTGATTCTCTTTGACAGCTGCAGTTTCTATGGAATAAAATCTCTGTATTCTCTGAACTACATCGCATAATCCACTATCCGCCCCGCTCTGCTGCTTTCCTGTTGTTTCTGGAATGTTATCTGTGTTATTGGCAGCGCATTGCTTTGAATTAAAAATAAAAGTCTTGTTCTTCTTAGAGACCAGACTAAACCCCTAACCGGCCACACTGAGGGGTCACTGAAGGGTTCAGAGAATAGAAGACCCGCTACTGTTGGCACTGTATTCAAAAATACTCTACTTATTAATTCATAAACAGAGGGTTTAGGAGTCTTTCAATAAACAAAAATAACATGCATAGAAACACATGCACAGTGAGGGTAACGCTTCAGCTGGGGTGGTGCTTTGTGGAGCTGATCATTAAATTCCTAACAGAGTTAATCAGTCCTGACATCTAAATACACTGGAGTAAATATCTTACAGATGTGCTACTAATATAATACATACAGTAAGTGTTTGTAATACAGTGCTCTGTTAGTGGAATCATAGGGTCAGTGTTTCTAATAAAGGGGCTAGTTAGTGGAAACACAAAGTGGGTGTTTCTAATAAAGTGGCATCTTTACATGAACATAGTGCAGAGCTTTATCAAGCAACCGCCAAGACTAAGACTTCTGTCTGACTAGTTGCCAAATTACCTAACGCTCAGTTCAGAAGAGCATAATTAATTTTAAGTATAAGTATAATTTTTAGTAACTTACTCTACCCATCACTCACTGATACTGTGTTACACAAACTGACATAGGGGCAGCTAAATCAGCTAACGTAGCTAACTGCATTCCTCTACAATCATTAGAGAAACAGAGAAAGAAAGAAAGAAACGTATAACGTGAAGCGTGCACTGGAAGCTGGTCATCTGTAGGTGAAATGAGATGTAACGTAATGTTTATGTTTATGTTATCCTGATACTCGTGGGTGAACTGGCATATCACACTGTAGACGATCTCCTATCTGAACTTAACAGCCACTTTAAACAATCACTCTGACTATTTCACCATCCATCACCAAGTAGGCTGCTGTTCTTCTCCCTGCCCCGATATCTCTCCCAAGCGTTTGACTCTCTTCTTCTCCTCCTTCTCTTTATAATGGTGGATTTATATAGACAGTGGGGTGGATTCCAACTCTTTGTGATACATAGTGCCAACCACTGCACAGGAGGGACCTAGCAGTCAGCAGGTATTACTGATTACACAATACAGCAGGCTCTTTTTAACAAGGCGTGCGGTGCCATGGCATGTCCGTCATCTGGGGTGGCACCTGGGGCGTCCCATCAGATTTCAGCTGGGTCCAGTGCCTCCCCGGCCCCTGCTTCGGCTTCGCCCATGCTAATAAAGTGGCCAGTTAGTGGAATCACAAAGTGGGTGTTTCTAATAAAGTGGCCAGTGAGTGAAAACACAAGGTGGGCATTTCTAATAAAGAGGCCAGTTAGTGGAATTACAAAGTGGATGTTTCAAATAAAGTGGCCAGTGAGTGAAAACACAAAGTGGGTGTTTCTAATAATGTGGCCAGTTAGTGGCAGCCCAAGGTCAGTATTACCAATAAAGTGGTCAGTTAGTAGAAGTACAAGGTAGGTGTTTCTAATTAAGCTAATCAGCTGGGGTGGTGCTTTGTGGAGCTGATCATTAAATTCCTAACAGAGTTAATCAGTCCTGACATCTAAATACACTGGAGTAAATATCTTACAGATGTGCTACTAATATAATACATACAGTAAGTGTTTGTAATACAGTGCTCTGTTAGTGGAATCACAGGGTCAGTGTTTCTAATAAAGGGGCTAGTTAGTGGAAACACAAAGTGCGTGTTTCTAATAAAGTGGCCAGTTCCCACTCCCTCACTCAGCTTGTAGTAATGAATCTCTGAAGATAGTGGTGGCTAACTCAGACCACAGTGGGATTCCACAGGTATTAAAACAGAACGCTGGAACGTTTGAAGTCAGTCAGTCAGTAAATGATAGATCAGCGATCAGGAAACGACTGCTGTTCAGTGAACTCTGAATGAAAACCATGTTCTGAGTTATTAACGCGGCTCTGTGTTGTGCAGCTGATGAACGGAGGTGAGCGACTGATAAACAGAAACATGCCAGTAAAAGAGCACAGCAGATTAATCAGCTTGTTTAAACCAGACCTTCATCCAGCTCAGACTCTTTCACATCCACTGCAGCGAGACTGAACCCAGCAGAGTGAAAAACAGCAGAAACCGCAGCATCAGTTTTAATCCACTGATCTACACCTACATCACCTACGAGATGATGTTTAGTACTTCTGTCTCATCCAGTTCAGATACATTTATATATATATATATATATATATATATATATATATATATATATATATATATATATGCTGATAAGACATAACATTAAAACTTGTATCTACTCTCACTGTCCAGTGTATCAGCTCCACTGACCATATAGGAGCTACACTTACAGACTGTAGTTCATCTGATTCTCTGTATACTTTATTACTCTTTTCTTTAATGATCAGGACCCCCACAGGACCACTGTGGGCAGCATTGTCTTGTGAGTGGCGTGCTGTGGGCAGTGTCGTCTTGTGGGTGGCATCGTTCTGTGGGAACCGTTTTCTTGTGGGCAGTGTCGTCCTGTGGGCAGTGTCGTCCTGTGGGCAGCGTAGTCATGTGGGCAGCATCTTGTGGGCAGCGTTGTCTTGTGGGTGGCATTGTGTGGCCAACGTGGTACTGTCGGCACATTGTCTTGTGGGCAGCGTTGTCTTGTGCGTGGCATCGTGTGGGCAGCATTGTCTTGTGGGCGGCGTGCTGTGGGCAATGTAGTCATGTGGGCAGTGTAGTCATGTGGGCAGCGTCTTATGGGCAGCATTGTCTTGTGGGTGGCATTGTGTAGGCAGTGTTGTCCAGCGAGCAGTATCGTCCTGTGGGCGGCGTCCTGCGTCCACTGATGAAGAACTAGAGGAACACAAGCTGTGCAGCAGCAGATGAGCTACTGTCTCTGACTTTACATCTACAAGGTGGACCAGCAGGTTGTAGGAGTGTCTAATAGAGTGGACAGTGAGCAGTGACCTGTTATCTTCTTTAAAATTAACTTTTTGCTAAAGAAACATGAACTAGCATTGTATCTGTGCCTGGAAGCGCCGTGATGGAAGCTTGTTCCAACAGCACACAGAAGTTGACTGACAACACCAAATCAGTGTTCTGATTGGTTAAACAAACCAAACAATCTGATTGGTCCATCTTAAGCTTTCCTTTTGGTCCATCAATTAGCTGTCAAAACAGGGTCAAAATTCACAACTGCAGCAGAGAAAGTGAATGTGAGGATTTTAACCTCTACACTTTCAGCAGTACTGATTCACACATTCACAACATTGGATTTACAAATGCAAATCTTTTCTACAAATTAAAAAATAAATATTTTTATATATTTAAAATCTTTTTCCACATTTGTACATTTGAATTATTATTAATATTACTTTTTGTTTCAGGTTTGCACATTCCAGTTCATTAGTGGATTTGGATTTTACGTGCATGTAGTTGTTTAAACGCAGCTGTAAGTTTCAGTACATTTGTGACTATTGTTTTACAAACTCAAAATCTTTATGATCCTTTTTGACTCCATTAGTGAGTGGACACAGTAACTAAATATTCAAAAACTAAATATTTGAGAAAATGGTAATACAAACACGCCATCCAAGAATTATTCATTTAATCATTTCATTACAGTCTACTAGTTAATATTGAATAAAATATTCTGAATAAATATTAATAATTATTAATAATGAGGCTTTGTGTAAGAAGAGTTGCTGATTTGTCTCACTGGTGGTTTATTATGTAACGAGTGTCTGTCTGTATAATCAGTCGCTCTGCTCTCTGAGGGGCCGCTGAGTGACCACATCACTGCCCTGTCCACTCTTCACACGCAGGTACTGCACACTTTCTTACCCAAAATGTTTCTCTCTCTCTCCCTCCCTCTCTATCTATCTCTCTCTATCTCTCCATCTCTCTACCTCCCTCTCTCTCTCCTTCTGTCTCTCCCCCTCTCTCTCTTTTTCTCTCCCTCTTTCTCTCTTCTCCTCTCTCTCTATCTCTCTCTCCCTCTCTCCCTCTCCCTCTTCCTCTTTCCCTCCCTCTCTCCCTCTCCCTCTTCCTCTTCCTCTTTCCCTCCCTCCCTCCCTCTCCTTCTCTGTCTATCTCTCCATCTCTCTACCTCCCTCTCTCTACTTCTCTGTCTCTCTCCCTCTCTCTCTCCCCCTCTGTCTCTTTCTCTCTCCCTCTTTCTCTTTCTCTGTCCTCCTCTCTCTCTATCTCTCTCTCCCTCTCTCTCTCTCTCCCCCTCTCTCTCCCTCCCTCCCTCCCTCTTCCTCTTTCTCTTTCCCTCCCTCCCTCTCCCTCTCTCCCTGCTCTCCCTCCCTCTCTCTCTGTCTCTCTCTCCATCTCTCTCTCCCTCCCTCCCTCTCCCTCTCTCTCTCCTTCTTTCTCTTTCTCTCTCCTCCTCTCTCTCTATCTCTCTCTCCCTCCCTCCCTTTCCCCCTTCTCCTCTTCCTCTTTCTCTTTCCCTCACTCCCCTTCTTTCTCTTACTCTCTCCATCTCTCTCCCCATCTCTCCCTCCCTCCCTCTCCCTCTGCTCTCCCTCCCTCTCTCTCCCTCTCTTTCTCCACCTCTCTGTCTCTGTCTCCCTCTCCCTCTTTCTCTTTCTCTCTCCATCTCTCTCCATCTCTCCCTCTCTTTCTCCTTCACTCTCTCTCCCTACCTCTTTCTCTCTCTCTCTCTTCCTCTCTCTCCCTCTCCATCTCTGTCTCTCTGTAGCAGCAGCTGGTCCGCGGCTGAATCTGGTAAATAAAGCCACAGCTGGTCAGCCAGCAGCTCGTGTCACTAAACAGCCTGAGTTAAACATTCAGCTGATTTTAAACGGTCAGGAGGAGGACAGACTAGGGGTCAGGAGCTGGAAGCTGACAGGCTGGCACTGCCCACATCTTCCTCTGGCACAGCACCGTCCTCTCACCACTGGGCTCCATTAAGAGACAGAGGAGGAGGTGGAGGAGGGACGAGAGAGATGCTCTTTCTCCGTCAGATCGTCTGGCTCGAGTTCAGAGCTGATATTTAGAGGACTGTGTTCTGCTCGAGTAAAAACAAGCACCTCGCTGACTCTGGAGCTGCGCCCTCTCTCTGCAGACTCCCACAGGACCTCATCGTAATCCAGCTGAATGAGTGGAGCACGGAGGCAAGTCTGTAGAGCACGAGACAGGCCACCTACTGGAAACGCTGTTGTTTGGAACAGGAATCAGCGAAACGCTGGTGTACGTTTCAGGAATCCTCCAACACCAGACAACACGGCTTTTGCACTGTCACAGCTTCAGGTCTCGGGATAAACACCGGCCCTCCTGTCTCATGTCATTTGCTCGAGGTCGTGATGTCGGTGTCGAGGAGAGCTGAGTCATGACAGTGTTGTTCCGGAGACTGGAAGCCCTTTGCTCCGAGGAGCACCGCCAAGCAGTCTGAATACTGATGCTGGGCTGAGTCCTAATCTGTGGCTTGTATGAAATAGTGTTATTTTGTTAGGAACTATAGATTACCTGATTTATTAACCCTTTAAAACACAAACTAAACAAACCCCTTCCAACATGGTTAAACTTGACCTGTTTTTGTGATTTGTGATGTGATTGTTTGTATTGAGTGCCTCTTTGGTAAATCTATTGAAATCAGTTTATTTGATTATTTAATCATAAATAATTTTTATTATGTTCATTAAAAGGTCTTGCTTTGGGGTCACAGGTGTGGGGGGGACATTTTGCTGTGAGGTGACACAACACCACTGTTGATAACTGTAATGGTCAAAGTTGATCGCTGTAATGGTCAGAGTTGATCGGTGTAATGGTCAGAGTTGATCACTGTAATGGTCAGAGTTGATCGCTGTAATGGTCAGAGTTGATCACTGTAATGGTCAGAGTTGATCGCTGTAATGGTCAGAATTAATCGTTGTAATGGTCAGAGTTGATCACTGTAATGGTCAGAGTTGATCACTGTAATGGTCAGAGTTGATCGCTGTAATGGTCAGAGTTGATCGCTGTAATGGTCAGAGTTGATCGCTGTAATGGTCAGAGTTGATCACTGTGATGGTCAAAGTTGATCACTGTAATGGTCAGAGTTGATCACTGTAATGGTCAGAGTTGATCACTGTGATGGTCAGAGTTGATCGCTGTAATGGTCAGAGTCAATCACTATAATGGTCAGAGTTTATCACTACAATGGTCAGAGTTAATCGTTGTAATGGTCAGAGTTGATCACTGTAATGGTCAGAGTTAATCGTTGTAATGGTCTCTTACTGGAGCTCCTAAGAAAGCAGTCTAACAGGTCCAGAACGCAGCATCTGGGATCCTAACAAACACTACACAGATCTCAGATCCGTCCTATTTTAAAAGAGCTGCACTGACTACCTGTATCTTTTAGACTAGACTGTAAACTTCTGTACTCGCCTAAAAAGCTCTAAATTATCTAGAACCTGCTACATCACAGAACCTCTCTCTGTTTATGTTCCAGCTGCTGATCTTAGATCTGCAGATACTGTAAAAACACCTTCAGTAACATACAGAGAACCTGGAGAGACTCTTTCAGCTCTTCTGCTTCTAAACTGTGGAGCTCAGTTCAGCTTTTATTAGACAGTCCAGCTCAGAGTCACTTTTACTACACATTAATAAACATCTCTCTGGAACTCAGAAATTCATTAAACCTTCAACATCTTAGTGCCTACAAAATTGAACTTTGTCTTTGGTTCATTTAGTTCATTTGTTCACTTCCTTCACACAAAATCTACGATTGCAACCACACATCAATAAGATCCTGCTGGTTTGGGTTCACTCAGTGTCAATGATGTTCATAAAAGCTATTAAAGTAGGTTTTATATGTTTAGTTTTATTCAGAGAGATGTTTTCTGTTCTGCAGAACACATGTTGTTTAAACAAACTGTCATGCTTCTGGACTCCCACAATACCCCTCACCAACAGGCCACCATCACATATCCACCAACATCCATACACAGAAGCACCTTACTGGAGCACTAACTCCACACATCTGATGTTCATTATCTCTGTTTGTATAAATACCTGTCTGACTGTATCTCCCGTCATGAAGTATTGCCTTTTATTATTCATTGCATACCAAGCGTTTATAGTGACAGTTCAAATATAACCTTAAGTACTTCACGGATTAGAGTTTAGTTCAACAATATTCTTAGATAAACCTTTAATTGAATCAAAGTTTGAGCTTAATCTATGTTGATACAACTCACACTACCTTTTAGAGAATAGAGTGAAATGCAAATGGAAGTGGATTAACAGTGCACACTGAACCAAACATACACTACATTGCCAAAAGTGTTCACTAACCCATACAAATCACTCAATTCAGGTGTTCCAATCACTTCTAGGGTCTTCCACATTAGTGAAAGAATGGGTCGCTCTCAGGAGCTCAGTGAACTCCAGCGTAGTACCGTGATAGGACGCCACCTGTGCAACAAGTCCAGTCGTGAAGTTTCCTCACTACTAAATATTCCACAGTCGACTGTCAGTGGTGTTATAACAACGTGGAAGTGATTGGGAACGACAGGAATTCAAGCCACGAAGTGGTAGCCATGTACAATGACAGAGTGGGGTCAGTGGATGCTGAGGAGCATAGTGCACAGAGGTCACCAACTTTCTACAGAGTCAATCACTACAGACCTCCAAACTTCATGTGGCCTTCAGATCAGCTCAGGAACAGAGCGTAGAGAACTTCATGGAATGGGATTTCATGGCTGAGCAGCTGCATCCAAGCCTTACATTACCAAGCACGGCTCAAAGCGCCCGATGCAGTGGTGTAGAGCACGCCACCATTGGACTCTAGAGCAGTGAAAACATGTTCTCTGGAGTGACCAATCTTGCTTCTCCATGGCAATTTGATGGACTAGTCTGGGTTTGGCAGCTGCCAGGAGAATGGTACATGTCTGACTGCAGTGTGCCAAGTGTAAAGTTTGGTAGAGGGGGGATTATGGTGTGGGGGTAATTTTCAGGAGTTGGCTTCTCGTCCAACATCAGCATCAGTTGAAGCTGTTATAGCTGCAAAGGTTGTGCCGACTTCACATTAAACCCTATGTATTTAGAATGGGACATCACTCAAGTTCATATGTGTGTGTGAAGGCAGACGAGCGAATACATTTGGCAGTATAGTGCTTTTTGATGAGCTTTGACTTTTTAGGATTAGAGTGAAATAGACGGCCAGTAGAAACATTTCAGTGACAAGAACAGCTTTAGTGATCAGTTGCAGTTTTATTTGTAAGACCGAGAAGACCCTCACATAGAAATAGTACACTATACTAATTAGTCACATGTTACAGTTAAAATATTGATTTGATGAGGCTGTTTAAAGACTGTTAAGCCTTGAGAGTATTTTCCACCTCATATTGATGCTTCAGGTTCCCCTCCAGCAGTTATTCAGTGTCAAACTGCTCAAACCTTGCTCTTTTTTATAGGGGGTGTTTTAAATTCTTAATAAATAACAGCCGTCAGTAACGTACTTCAACTCGCCGGCAGAGCCGGGTTTTCCCAGCAGTGAGGCTAAGGTCACTCTCATCGGTCATTTTCCTGTAAAACGGTGTAAAAGAGTCTGGGGGCTGAAAGCGCTGAACTCGGGTGCAGACTGTGAACGGCTGGCTCGTGTGGCGTCTGACCCGCTGAGTGATTTCAGAGCTGGAAGCTTTGGCCGCTGCTGCTGGCGAAGGCGAGCTGTGATTATGGAGTCTGATTCCAGCAGAGCCACACAGATGCTCTCTCTGGTTAATGGAGTTTGGAGAGGAGCGCTGAGGCACAGGAAGTTATTTTGGGTAAATGGAGGAGGCAGCAGTGCCACCCCGCTAGCGGGACTCACATGGAATAGAGGGACAAACCTGAGACACTCACCTGGGAATGTACACCTAGAAATATCCATCCGAAGGTACTCATGTGGGAACACATGCCTGGGATTACTCATCTGGGAGAACTCACATGGCTATACTAACCCTGAACCGTCACCTGGGCAAATTGACATAGGAATTTCCACATGGGAATATACACCTGGAGATATTTACCTTAGAATATACATCTAAAGTTCGTTGCATGACGAAACAGACGGCAGTACTAATTTAGGAACACTCACCTGGGCAAACTCACCTGAGAATACACACCTGAAGATATTCATGGGAATAGTCATCTGTGAAAACTCACATGGCAATGCTAATCTGGGAATTGCCACTTTGAAAAACTGACCTGGGAATACTCCCCCGAGTAAATTTACATGGGATACTAATCTGGGAATTGTCACTTTGAAAAACTGACCTGGGAATACTCCCCCGAGTAAATTTACATGGGATACTAATCTGGGAATTGTCACTTTGAAAAACTGACCTGGGAATACTCCCCCGAGTAAATTTACATCGGATACTAATCTGGGAATTGTCACTTTGAAAAACTGACCTGGGAATACTCCCCCGAGTAAATTTACATGGGATACTAATCTGGGAATTGCCACTTTGAAAAACTGACCTGGGAATACTCCCCCGAGTAAACTTACATGGGATACTAATCTGGGAATTGTCACTTTGAAAAACTGACCTGGGAATACTCCCCTGAGTAAATTTACATGGGATACTAATCTGGGAATTGTCACTTTGAAAAACTGACCTGGGAATACTCCCCCGAGTAAATTTACATGGGATACTAATCTGGGAACTGTCACTTGGAAAACTTACCTAGGAATACTCCCCCAAGTAAATTTACATAGGATCTGTCACTTGGGAAAACTGACCTGGGAATACTCCCCCGAGTAAATTTACATTCGATACTAATCTGGGGACTGTCACTCGGGAAAACTGACCTGGGAATACTCCCCCAAGTAAATTTACATTCGATACTAATCTGGGAACTGTCACTCAGGAAAACCAACCTGGGAATACTCCCTCGAGTAAATTTACATGGGATATTAATCTGGGAACTGTCACTTGGGAAAACTAGCCTGGGAATACTCCCCCGAGTAAATTTACATAGGATACTAATTTGGGAACTGTCACTTGGAAAAACTGACCTGGGAATACTCCCCCAAGTAAACTTACATGGGATACTAATCTGGAAGTTGTCACTTGGGAAAACTGACCTGGGAATATACACCTGAAGACACTCACCTGGTGAAATGGGAAGACTTACCTGAGACCATTCACATGGGCAAACTCAAACTTGAGATATGTCACCTAGACAAACTGTCCTGGGTACACTCACCTGAGTAAACTTTTCTGGGAAAACTCATATGGAAATACTAACTTGAGGACCTCACTAAATAATTCAAACTCACCTCACCTCTCAGTATATGCACCTGGATATATACACCTAGAAATATGGACCAGGGGACCCACCTGGGCACACTCACTTGGGAATAACTTTACCTGAGATAACTCAGGCCCCCTGGTGGACAATCTCACCTTGGAACACTGACCTGGCCAGACTCACCTGGGAACATTTCCATTGGCATGTCCACTTTGGAACACTCACTTGAGGTCAGCCACATGGAAAAAACTCGTTTGGGCATTCTTGTCTGGTCATATTCACCTGGAGGCACAATCCCTCTCCGCCCTGGGTACATGCACCTGGGAACACTCACCAAACCATGAATCACCAGGAATATGTTATTGATTGGCACAGTCTCCTCACAGCAAGATGCTCTGGGTTGGATTCCCAGTCCAGGCCGTTCTGTGTGGAGTGTGTATGTTCTCCTCATGGTTGAGTGGGTTTCCTCTGGGTACTCTAGTTTCCTCTCACAGTCATGTTAGGTTGATCACTCACTCTAAACTGCCTGTAGGTGTGAGTGTGTGTGCATGAGTGTGTGTTGGCCATGCGATGGACTGGCGACCTGTCTGTGGTGTACCACGCCTGGGATTGAATTCATGGATGTTGATTGATTGAGGCTTAAGTTGCATTTCACAGTCTGATAAATGCTCATATTCTGATTGGTCAATTCAACAAACAGCTTATAACTTCAACCAGTACATGGTCAGTGGTCAGGTTATGTTACTGTCAGTGGTCAGGTCATGTTACTGTCAGTGGTCAGGATATGTTACTGTCAGTGGTCAGGTTATGTTACTGTCAGTGGTCAGGATATGTTACTGTCAGTAGTCAGGTTGTTACTGTCAGTGGTCAGTTTATGTTACTGTCAGTGGTCAGGTTGTTACTGTCAGTGGTCAGGTTAATACTGTCAGTGGTCAGGTTATGTTACTGTCAGTGGTCAGGTTATGTTACTGTCAGTGGTCAGGTTGTTACTGTCAGTGGTCAGGTTGTTACTGTCAGTGTTCAGATTATGTTACTGTCAGTGGTCAGGTTATGTTACTGTCAGTGGTCAGGTTATGTTACTGTCAGTGGTCAGGTTGTTACTGTCAGTGGTCAGGTTATGTTACTGTCAGTGGTCAGGTTGTTACAGTCAGTGGTCAGGTTGTTACTGTCAGTGTTCAGATTATGTTACTGTCAGTGGTCAGGTTATGTTACTGTCAGTGGTCAGGTTATGTTACTGTCCGTGGTCAGGTTATGTTACTGTAACATTTCAAGCAAATGACGTGAGTTTGAAACAAAGAACTAAGAAGTAAACCAGGAGCTGCGCTCGTGTCCTGAACGGTCACCAGCTTGTCAGCAAAGACATCACTGAGCACTAAGTACCAGAGTGTTTAAAGCCTCACCTCCAAGCGTGCAGCCTCATCACGCCTCACACAGAGAGAGGAAAAGCGACAAAACGGCAATAAGTGAAGAAAAGAAGAATTTGCATTTTAATGAGTCTGTCGAAATCACTCTGAGGGAGGAAATGGGTCAGGACGTGGCAACCTAAAGGGGTCCAAGCACCAAACCTCTGGATTCTAACTGCTCAGAGTCTATAATTGTGTCTAATTTAAGCAGAATGTGTTATGAGGGATTTTCTAGTGCTCAGTGAATTTAATAAACACACTCAGACGATGTGAGCCACCGGCCTGTCTTGCCCTCTCTTGCTGTGCAGCATGTATTAAAGCTGCCACGACAGTCAGAGCCAAAGATTAAGCAGATGCAGATTCTTCAGGGTCAGCAGTGAACTGTGGCTGGGTGTGTGAATCAAAGTGTGAGGAAAATAAATAACATCCAAATGAAAAGTGTGCATTGAAAATAAGCAGCTTTCTGATTTCGCCACTCGCTGTTCATGAAGCTGATGTGTGTGACAGGCTGAATGAATCAGCATCATCATCTGTACCCATGTGATACTGTCAGTGCATATGTCATCTCTGTACATCAGAGATTCTTGTTACAGTAGATAGATTCGTTTTCATTTGTAGATACTGAATAATAATCAATAGTAGATACTCAATAATAATTAATAGTAGATACTCAATAATAATTAATAGTAGATACTGAATGAGTCAAAGCAGTAGATGAACAGTAGATCCTGAATAAAAATCAATAGTAGATACTGAATAATCCATAATTACTGAATATCAATAAATAGTAGATACTAAACAATTTATGGTAGATAATTAATATAATTTAGAGTCATGTATTGAGAATAATTCATAGTTGATATTGAGTAATTTAAAGTAGATAGTGAATATATATATAGATAGATATGGCTGAAAGCTGAGGGATGAGGGGGGATTGTTAATTTACAAACCGGTGATTGTTTCATTAAAGAAACTATTACATTGTATTACAGGAAATCACAACATGGCACTCAGAGTTTGATTTGGATAAATCTGCTTTTATCCACAGCAGGAAATATCACAGTGTTCATAATACCACCTCATTATCTCGTAAACTCGTTATCTGTTATAACCTTCACCACCAAAATGTCAGGTTTTGCTTTGAGCTCTTTTATCAGAACAGCTTTACTACACAGTCCGAATCTGATCCAGCTGCGTTTAAACTACAGTTACACAAATAACAAAATCAGGCTGTAATAATAGGTGAATTAATAATTCATTCATTTGTAGTTCAATGGCATGTAAACATCTGGACACCTCTGCTTAAAATCTCTGTTACTGTAAAAATGCAAACCAGTAAAAAACGTTTGATTTCTAGTTAAAAATTAATCACAACTTTAATGTTTTAAACAAATTAGCTTTTAATTTTCATCCATTCAGTTTCAGAATAACCAAAAAGCAAAAGCCTTGTGAATTTACAATATTTGTAGCAGCTGAGTCTTTTAGTTCGTGTTTAGGGGGATTTCTTCACACCTTATATCTCTAAACATTCACTGCATTGCAAAAAACTATTCGCTCGTCTGTCTTTACACGTATATGAACTTGAGTGACGTACCTTTCTTAATACATAGAGTTTAATATGATGTCAGCCCAACATTTACAGCTATAACAGCTTCAACTTTTTTGGGAAGGCTCTCCACACGGTTTAGGAGAGTGCTTATGGGAATGTTTGACTATTCTATTGTTGAGCGTGCTGGGTGATGTTGAGGGTGCTGGGTGATGTTGAGCGTGTTGAGTGGTGTTGAGCATGCTGGGTGGTGTTGATCATGCTGGGTGGTGTTGAGGGTGCTGAGTGGTGTTGAGCGTGCTGGGTGGTGTTGAGTATGTTCGGTGGTGTTAAGCATGTTGGGTGGTGTGAGCACGATGTGTTGAGGGTGTTGAGTGTGTTGAGTGTGTTGGGGGTGTTGGGGGTGTTGAGTGTGTTGAGTGTGTTGGGAGTGTTGAGTGTGTTGGGGTGTTGAGTGTGTTGGGGGTGTTGGGGGTGTTGAGTGTGTTGGGGGTGTTGAGTGTGTTGGAGTGTTGGAGTATGTGTTTGGGCGTGCGGGTTTATAAATGTCTGACATTTCAGATTAAAAGATGATCTACTGTGTAAATACCAGCTGTAATGAAAATCCTTTATAAAGTCTTATTAATTCTCACCTGATTCCTCTCTCTCTTTCTCCCTCCCTCTATCCTTCTCTCTCTATCCATCTATCCTTCTCTCTTTCTCTCTCTCTCTTGCTCTTTATCCTTCTCTCTCTCTCCCTCTATCCTTCTCTCTCTCTCCCTCTATCCTTCTCTCTTTCTCTCTCTCTCTTGCTCTTTATCCTTCTCTCTCTCTCCCTCTATCCTTCTCTCTCTCTCCCTCTATCCTTCTCTCTCTCTCTCTCTCTCTCTCTTGCTCCTTATCCTTCTCTCTCTCTCCCTCAATCCTTCTCTCTCTCTCCCTCTATCCCTCTCTCTCTATCCCTCTCTCCCTTTATCCTTCTCTCTCTCTTGCTCTTTATCCTTCTCTCTCTCTCCCTCTATCCTTCTCTCTCCCTCTATCCCTCTCTCTCTATCCCTCTCTCTTCCTCTATCCTTCTCTCTCTCTCTCTCTCCCTCTGTCCCTCCCTCTCTCTCTCCCCCTCTATCCCTTTCTCTTTCTCTATCTCCCTCTATCCCTTTCTCTCTCTCTCTCTCTCTCTCTCTCTCTCTCTTTCTCTCTCTCCCTCAATCCCCCTCTCTCCCTCTCTCTCTCTATCCCTTTCTTCATCTCTCTATCCTTTTCTCTGTCCCTCTATCACTCTCTCTATCCCCTCTCACACGCTCTCTCTCCCCCCCCCCTCTCTCTCTCTCTCCATCTCTCCCATTTCTCAGAGCTTCACAGGAAGAAGTGAGGGATTTTATGCAAATCAAGATAAAAAAAACGACACGAATACAGACTTTAATGCAGCTTCAGGACTCCAGACGTCACATCAGCATCAGAAACAGTGAAGGACAAAGTAGCTTTACCCACAATTCCCTCTGACACTGTTCAATTTTCTACCATCTGAAATCTCCGCCTCTCAGAGGTGATCAGTTCTTCCACCGAGAACAAAGAGATTTCAGCAGGAAAAAGAGGAGGAATGAAAGAGTGGAGGGAGAAACGGAGGCTGTAGCAGTTGGAACTCGTTGTCTGAGTTTTGGTTTTGATGGCAGGTTCTCAGGAGGACACCGAGAGAAGTTCTGCTGGAGTAAAGCAGTGAAAGAACTCTTAGATCTCCCGACTGTAACAGCACTGAATTACTCCGACACACCGAACGCCTTTCAGTTCAGTCTCAGAAGAAAGAGAAGAATAACGACTCGGAGAACTCCAGAGGAGCGTACAGTAAAAGACTACAGTGTTAGATCTACCTGACAGCAGGTTCTTCATCACCTCTAAGTGTTATTTCTAGAGTGTCGTCCCTTGAAAAGATATAAGAAATGGGTCTCTAGTGGTTCTCCACTTAAAGGACATGGCCAGGCCGCTTTGGACAACCTTCATACTCTTTCAGAGAATCTCTTTATTGGTGAGGGGATGGCAGTATTGATCTTTAGATGCGTCCATGTCTCAATAGAGCTCCATCATCATCAAGGCTATGGATGGTGAAGAACCAGAAGTTGTTCATCCTTTGAAAGATGGCTGTTGTCTCGCTAATGTGGCACTTGATGCCCACTCTTCATTTTGGGTGAACACCTGCCCAGACAGGTAAACTTTTCCGCTTCCTCCAGCCAATAAAGCCTTGTTCAGGTTCTGAGTTTGTAAGCTTACTTAGATTCTCTCATATCAGACAGAAGGACTTCTCCAGCAGTTTCAGTCTTTGGCAGGCTCTTGTGTGGTGTTCAGTTCCTTCAAGTCTAGGATGAATTTTCATCTCCACATGTTCTGGGGGTGTTATTGCTGACGTTTGGCTTCATTGCTATTTGTGGGATTTGATGGTTCTCCATTTAAAGGACCTGGCTGAACATCTTTGGGTGACCATGGTAAGGGGTTTGCAGATGCCAGTCCTCCAGAGCATCTCTTCGTTGGTGTTGTGATTGTAATATTGATTCTAAGACTTCAGTGTAGGCTTTTTTGTTTTGTTGAAAATATCCTGCTTATTGTCAGTGCTTGCTAATTCTCTCTGTGTCTCACTGAAATAGGTCTCCTTGATCTTCAAGGCCATGGAAGCCGAAGATCCAGATGTCCAAAAGACTTGTGTCTGCTAATGCAGCACTTGATGTCCACTCTCACATCTTGATTCTGGGTGATCACACTGCCTGAATAGGTGAACTTTTCCATCTCCTTCATCTGCCGTTGTCTGATTACAGTGCCATTTGTTTGATCCCTGGCATTCATGTGTATAGCCTTCAATTTCATTGCGCTTGCCTTGAAGCCCACTGTTCTGGTTGACTGTCAATGTTTGCAGCTTCTTATAACTTTTTATAGACAGTAAAGGAACCTGTTTTGTCCTCTAGAAGAACCTTTGTTCTGTAGTTGATTTTTCTTTTTGTTGTACGCCTTGGACAGAAAGTAATGGAACTGTTTTTGTCAGTGAATCCTTATTTGTCCTGTAGGGGAACCTTTAGCACATTCTGTAGGGGAACCCTCTTTTTGTCATACAACTTTAACATACTGTGAAGGAACCCCTTTTGTCTTATAGAAAAACTGAAGTTGGTTCTGCAGGGAACACTCTTTTTGTTTTATACCTTTGATGGACTACAGGGGAGCGTTTTTTGTCCTGTTGGAGAATCCTCTTGTTGTCATGTAGTTTTAAAAGACTGTGAGGGAATATCTTTTGTCCTTTAGAAGAACCCTTAATTTGTTCTTTAGGGGAAACCTCTTTTTGTCATACACCTTTTGATAGACTACAGCAGAACCTTTTTTGTCCTGTTGGAGAAGCCTCTTGTTGTCATGCACCTTAGATAAGGGACTGCAAGGGAATATATTTTGTCCTGTAGAAGAACCCCTAGTTTGTTCTGTAGGGGAACCTTCTTTTTGTCGTATGTCTGGGACAGTCTGTATTGGAATTCTTTTTGTCCTATAAGAGATCCTATGACAATGCTCAGAGGGATTCTTTTATCACGTAAGAGAACCCTCTTTTTGTCATACAGCTTTGATAGGCTCTAAGTGAGTGTCTTTTGTCCTATAGGAGAGCCTTTGACAGACTATAGGGGAACCTTTTTATCTTGTTGGAGAATCATCTTGTTGTCGTGCACCTTTAATAGACTAAAAGTGAATCTCTTTTGTCCTGTAGAAGAACCTTTAGTTTGTTCTGTAGTTGAATTATCTTTTTGCTGTACACCTAGGCCAGGATGTCATGGAACTGTTCTTTAGAGCAACCTTTAGCTTGTTCTGTAGGGGAACCCTCTTTTTGTCATACAGCTTTAATAGACTGTAGCTTATTCTGTAGGGGAACCCTCTTAGTATCATATGTCTTTGACAGACTGTAGGGGAATCTCTTTTGTCTTGTAGAATAATGTGTAGTTTGTCCTGTAGGGGAACCCTCTTTTTGTCACACAGCTTTGACAGACTGTGAAGGAACCCCTTTTGTCCTGTGGAAGAACCAAAGTTGGATCTGTAGGGGAACCCTTGTTTATCATACACCTCTGACAGACTATATTGAAACTTTTTTGTCCTGTTGGAGGACCCCCTTGTTGTCATGCACCTTTGACAGGCTGTAGAGGAACCCTTGTTGTCCCATAGAACCCCTTTTTGTTGTACGACTTCGACAGACTGTAGAGGAACCGACAAACTCAGTGTTTGTTTCTGTCGTTGTTTATTTTTCAGCCTTATAATGGCGCTGATTCAATTACTTCTTTATATCCAGTAATTATATCCAGTAATTAATATGTATATTATGTTGATGACAGTCTGAAATGAACCTGTGTTGACAGATACATCACCGTTTCCACGCTCTGCTTCTAACCGTCCGCCTCCAGATCTTATTAGACACACAGAGCAGCGTCTCAACTCTGGAGTCAACTTCTGACTGACTGAGCTGCTGAGGGAGTCTGGAATGAGTCACCAGACCGAGTGGAGGGTCAGAAAAACAGAGGGAGAGATTGTAAAAGGCAGGGAGTGAGAGAGGCAGGAGAAGAAACAGAGAGAGTGAAATTGAAATTGAGCAGAGCTCTGTAGAAACCTGAACAGCCTGCAATCCAGCAGATCTGCAGGAGTCCAACAACTAAAGACAACCTGCCAACTCCCACACTGTATTACACACAGCTAGACAGAAAAGAAAGGAACGCAGAACAGCCTGTAGGAACACAACACAACCCTCTACGTTACCACTTTAGGAGCAGTGATGTAACACGCCAGCTTTAACCTGCAGTGAACTTTAGAACTTCATCAAATCATCATGCTTTAAATTCCATCATAATAGAGCTTTTAGTTTAGCTCAAAAATTAAGCTTGGACTCACAAACACAAAGTAGGTGTTTCTAAAAAGTGGACAGTGCATGGAAGTAAAAGGTAGGTGTTCCTAATAAAGTGGCCAGTTAGTGAAAACACAAAGAAGTTGTTTCTAATAAAGTGGCCAGTTACTGGAAACACAAAGTAGGTGTTTGTAATAAAGTGGTCTGTGAGTGGAAGAACAAGGTAGGTGTTTCTTATATAGTGGCTATTTAGTGGAAGAACAAGGTAGGTGTTTCTAATAAAGTGGCCAGTTAGTGGAAACACAAAGTACATGTTTCTAATAAAGTGGCCTGTAAGTGGAAGTACTAGGTAGGTGTTTCTAATAAAGTGGCCAGTATGTGGAAACACAAGTTAAGTGTTTTTTAATAAAGTGGCCTATGAGTGGGTGCACATGGTGTTTCTAATAAAGTGGCCAGTGAGTAAAAATACCAGGTAAGTGTTTTTAATAAAGTGGCCAGTTAATGGAAGTACAAGGTAGGTGTTTCTAATAAACTGGCCAGTGAGTGAAAGTACAAGGTAGGTGTTTCTAATAAAGTGGCCAGTTAGTAGACGTTTCTAATAAAGTGGCCAGTGAGTGGAAGTACAAGGTAAAGCTTATATGGCTCTAAAAGGTTAAAAAGGTTAAAAGGTTGAGTAGACTTCTGACCTGCACAGAAAACACTTACAACCTCTTAAACAAAGTCAAGCAGAAGCTGCTGAAAGTCTGAAAGGGTGGATGTTTATCTGAGGACGGGGGCGTGTTGGCATTTCTGAACCATAACTGTCAGATGTTTGTTTTGTTGACATTCTAACTTTACAGGATTGTGTATTTAACAGGCAGAGGAAATTAACTGGAAGACACAGAAAAAGAGAACAACAGTAACAGTGAGTAAACAATGAAGTGTCGCAGAAGCTACAGCTGTTAAACCTCCCCTGTAATACTTGAAGTGTCTGGTGTAATACAGAAGTGTGGAGAATGGGGTGTCTGACTCGCTTTCTTTATTTATCTCTCTTACCATCTCACCGTCTCTCTGTTCAGTTTAATTAAATTGTTCTATTATTTAAAGTTATGGTGGCTTAACGCAGGAGAGTGAGATTTAACTGTTTGTATCCAATTTGGCTCAAAAAGCATGAGTAGCACTGAAGTTGATAATAATAATAATATCAGTATGAAACAGTAAGACAAGTGTCTGTTCTGTTAAGAATACAAAGGAATCATAACTTTCGGTAGGATTGCATCACAACATGGCACTGAAATGCTTCTGTATTGCTCTTGCTTTATGAAAGCCCATTCTTTAAAACCCTACTGCAGCACAACCTATAGAATAGTAAGGAAGCTCATCTCATACAACCCTACTGAAGTTCATCCCATAGAAAAGTAGGGAAGCTCATTTCCTAGAATGCTACTGGAGCACATACCATAGAACAGTCTTGAAGCATAGAACACTATTGAAGCACATTCCACAGAACCCTACGGAAACTCATTTCATAGAACCCAACTGAAGTTCATTCCACAGAATCCTACTGAAGCACATTCCATAGAACCCTATTGAAACACATGCCATAGAACGCTTCTGAAGCTCACTTCAGCACCCTACTGAAATGCATTCCATAGAACTATATTAAAACACATCTCATAGAACGCTTCCGAAGCTCATTTTGGAACCCTACTGAAATGCATTCCATAGATCCCTACTAAACTACATTCAATTGAACAATATTGAAGCACATTCCATAGAACCCTACTGAAGCTTATTTCATAGAACCCCACTCAAGCACATTCCATAGAACCATACTAAAACACATCCCATTGAACTACAATGAAGCACATTCCACAAAACCTTATTGTAGCTCGTTTCATAGAACCCCATTTAAGTCCATCCCATAGAACTCTACTGAAGCACATCTTATAAAACTCTACTAACGTACATTATATAAATTCTACTGAAGCTCATACCATAGAACAGTACAGAAGCTCTTTTATAGAACCCTACTGAAGCTCATACCATAGAACAGTACAGAAGCTCTTTTATAGAACCCTACTGAAGCTCATACCATAGAACAGTACAGAAGCTCTTTTATAGAACCCTACTGAAGCTCATACCATAGAACAGTACAGGAGCTCTTTTATAGAACCCTACTGAAGCTCATACCATAGAACAGTACAGAAGCTCTTTCATAGAACTCTACTGAAGCACATCCCATAAAGTCTACTGAAGTTCATCCTGTAGAACCCCACTGAAGCTCATCCCATAGAGCAGTACTGAAGCACTGAGTTCTGATAAAATAATTTAATCTAATATTCTGGATTTCTTTGCTTGACTTTGAGGAACTGGCGTATAAGAACACTAACAGACCTCCAGTGTTCTAAAACTCACCTGCTGAAAACGCTGAATGGTAGGAGTTCAGAGTGTTTCAGTTCAGATACTGTATTCATGAAGTAAAGACTTCCAGACGTTTCAGAGCCGGCTCAGATCACCCTGTCCAATTTTTGTCCAATCTGTAATGACCACATTTTAGATTTGGACCCTCAGGCAGTCGGCCTTTACCCCTCTGCCTCCGCGTTTCCTCATTCCCTGACAGGTAGCCAAAGTGTCGTCTGAAAAGGTCACTCTGCTGGGGCGATTGGCGGCAAACTCATTTTACAATTTAAGATGGTCTGCACCGGGCTCTGACCTTTGACCCCTCGTCATAGAGGACGTTGGATTAAGGGTGTTAAAGTGTTTAACAAGACTATCCGCTCTGGAAGCTACCTCCTGTTTCTAAATGAGACGTTATAGAGTGTGACGTTATTGTTACTACAGTATAGTTCATAATAAAGATAATATTAATTGGAATAGAGAATAAAATATCAATAATTAATATATTAATAGTAACATGTGGCATTAATAAATATTATCACCACTATCACTTATAATATCATTAGAATCATCTAGAGCCACTGAGAAATTAACCGCAGCAATAAAACACTGTGTTTGACTAGTTAAAAGATAAAACCTACAACATAAGCATGTTTATTGGCCACTTTATTAGAAACACTCACCTTGTACTTCCACTCACTGGCCACTTTATTAGAAACACCCACCTTGTACTTCCACTCACTGGCCAGTTTATTAGAAACACCCACCTTGTGCTTCCACTCACTGGCCAGTTTATTAGAAACACCCACCTTGTGCTTCCCCTTACTGGCCAGTTTATTAGAAACACCCACCTTGTGCTTCCGGTAACTGGTCACTTTATTAGAAACACCCACCTTGTACTTCCACTCACTGGCCAGTTTATTAGAAACACCCACCTTGTGCTTCCCCTTACTGGCCAGTTTATTAGAAACACCCACCTTGTGCTTCCCCTTACTGGCCAGTTTATTAGAAACACCCACCTTGTGCTTCCGGTAACTGGTCACTTTATTAGAAACACCCATCTTGTACTTCCACTCACTGGCCAGTTTATTAGAAACACCCACCTTGTACTTCCACTGACTGGCCAGTTTATGAGAAACACCCATCTTGTGCTTCCCCTAACTGGCCACTTTATTAGAAACACCTCTGTTGTGTTTCCACCAACTGGCCATTTTATTAGAAACACCCATCTTGTACTTCCACTCACTGGCCAGTTTATTAGAAACACCCACCTTGTACTTCCACTCACTGGCCAGTTTATTAGAAAAACCCATCTTATATTTCCACGAACTGGCCACTTTATCAGAAACACCTGTCTCATGTTTCCACCAACTGGCCACCCTATTAGAAACATCCATCTTGTGCTTCCACTAACTGGTCACTTTATTAGAAACACCCATCTTGTGCTTCCACTAACTGGTCACTTTATTAGAAACACCCATCTTGTGCTTCCACTAACTGGTCACTTTATTAGAAACACCCTCTTTTGGACACTGTATGAGTCTGTATGTGGTTTAATGTAATTGCTGAATTAGGAAATTAATTGTCCCGACAGGACGCGCCTTCATTACCTCAAGCTAGGATTACTGTAATGCCCTGCTCCAGCAACAGCCTTGATAAGCTTCAGTTAGTCCAGAGCGCTGCAGCCACAATCCTCACTAGAACACTGACCCCATCCTGAACTGGTTGCCAGTTAAATTTGGCATTGAGTACAAAATTCTTCTACTGACATAAAAAACTCACAAACTAATCATACATTTCTTCACCTGACTCACAAACTAATGAGATATTTCTTCACTGGCTTCACAAAGTAATCAGACATTTCTTCTCCTGCTTCACAAATTAATCAGATATTTCTTCTCCTGCCTCCCAAGCTAATGATACATTTCTTCTCCTGCCTCATAAACTAATCGGATGTTTCTGGCCCTGTCTCACACACTAATCAGACATTTCTTCTCCTGCCTCATACACTAATCAGACATTTCTGCATCAATCAGATTTTCTCCACCTGCCTTACAAACTTATCAGGCAATTCCTCTCCTGCCTCATATACTAATTAGACATTTCTGCACAAACTTTACAAACTAATCAGGCATTTCTTTCCACGCCTCAAAAATAATCCGATTTTCTCCACCTTCCTTGCACACTTATCAGGAAATTCTTCTCCTGCCTCAAAAACTATGTATATCTGTGTGTCTGTCTTACAAACTAATCAGACATCTGTGTGTCTGTCTTACAAACTAATCAAACCTTTTATTTTATTGTCTTAAAAATAATCTTTGTTCTCCTTCCTCAAGAACTAATTAAACATTTCTTCATCTGCCAGAACTCTGTTCCTCATTGTTACTCTGATAGGATCAGTTTCCATTGGATACTTCAGTCCAATCACACGCAGCTCTGTTCTTTTTCTCTATATTTAATATTGTATAAAACTGTAGACTCCTGTAGATCCTGGTTGTGTTGCTGTCCAGTGTGGAGTCCAGTATTTACAGTGAAGGTGGTGTTTAAAGTCCTAAATTCTCTCTCAGTCTCTGCTTTACTTCTTCAGTTGTTTCCATGTAGATCAGCTTCACCTGTGAGCCGCTCCAGATTTGACCTGATGTGCTTTTAGTCTCTCAGTAATTTACAGATTACATCAGAGAATCGTTCAGTTGGACAGCCGAGTCAACACCAAACTAATGATGATAAATCAACACAACTCGCGTCTAATGTGAGACAAATGAACAAACCGCTGTTTATCTTCAGCTCCATCTGTAATAATTACCATCTTCACACAGGTCTCCTGCAGCGAGCTCCTCAGAGAACGTTCATATTCAAACTCTTCACATTCTTATATCAGCAAGTTATGTTTAGCTTTATTTAAACTGCTCCTGTTGCATATATCTTATGTTTATGTATATACGTTCTATTTACTTTGAATACTTCATTATGAGTGTGTTCAGAGAGCTTTGGTGTGAAATAGTTCAGATGATCTTCAGAATTTAGATCTGTTTGAAATTTAACCTCCATATTGAACTCATCTGTGCAGCTACATACACATATAAACACTAGAGAACACTAGCGGGCAGTGAAACACCAACATACACACACACACTAGTAAACACACACACTAGGGGCAGTGAAACACCCACAAACACACACACACACACTAGTAAACACACACTAGGGGGCACTGAAACACCAACATACACACACACACTAGTAAACACACACACTAGCGGGCAGTGAAACACCAACATATACACACACACTAGTAAACACACACACTAGGGGGCAGTGAAACACCCACAAACACACACACACACTAGTAAACACACACACTAGGGGGCAGTGAAACACCCACAAACACACACACACACACACTAGTAAACATACATTAGGGGGCAGTGAAACACCAACATACACACACACACTAGTAAACACACACACTAGGGGGCAGTGAAACACCCACAAACACACACACACACACTAGTAAACAAACATTAGGGGGCAGTGAAACACCAACATACACACACACACTAGTAAACACACACACTAGGGGGCAGTGAAACACCAACATACACACACACACTAGTAAACACACACATTAGGGGGCAGTGAAACACCAACATACACACACACACTAGTGAACACACACACTAGGGGGCAGTGAAACACCAACATACACACTAGTGAGCACACAAACTAAAGGGCAGTTAAACACTCACATACGCATTAGTGAACACATACAAACACACACAAAAGTGAATACATACTAGAGAGTAGTAAAACACACACACAATTGAACACACACATTAGGGGTCAGTGAAACATCCACATATACACACGAGTGGATACACACATTAGGGGCAGTGAAACACACACACACACACACACACACACACACACACACTAGGGGGCACTGAAACACACATACATGGACACACACACACACACACACACAAGTTAACATATACAATAGGGGGCTGTGAAAAAAACCCACACACACTAGGGGCAGTGAAACATTCACATACACACACTAGTGAGCACACAAACTAAAGGGCAACCACCCACATATATACACACACATTAGTAAACACACAGACTAGTAGTAAACACACACTAGGGGTCAGTGAAACACCCACATATATACACACACACACACACATACACTAGTAAACACACACCCTAGGGGGCAGTGAAACACACACATATACACACTAGAAAACACACACAATAAAGAGCAGTTAAACACCCACATACACACACATTAGTGAAAACACACACAAGTAAATACACATTAGAGAGCAGTGACCCCCCCCCCACACACACACAATTAAACACACACATTAGGGGTCAGTGAAACATCCACATATTCACATGAGTGGATACACACACTAGGAACAGTGAAACACACACACACACACACTCTAGGGGGCACTGAAACACACACACATGCACACACACACGAGTGAATAAATACAATAGGGGCAGTAAAAAACCCACACACACACTAGGGGACAGTAAAACACCCATATACACACACTAGGGGGCACTAAACCACTCACATACGCACAAAATAGTGAACACACACATATACAATCACACACTAGTGAACACACACACTAGGGGGCAGTGAAACCCCCACGCAGACACACACTAGTGAACACACACACTATGCACAGTGCTCAGGGAGCAGTTCAAGATTCAAGATTCAAGAGTTTTATTGTCATATGTACAGCAGAACAGACAGTTACACTGTACAATGAAATTCTTACTTTGCTGCTCCTCCATTCACCAATAGATAAGATCACAAATAAAAGAAATAAAAAATATATATACAAAATATACAAAGTATAACAATATAAGTTGAAGTAGATAAAAATATTTTTATAGTTAAAGAATAAAAAATAAAAGTTATGTGTGCTTTTATGTGCAAGTATGAAGAGCAGCAGCCATAAAGTGCAAGTTGCAAGTAACGAATGTAAACAATAATGTTTGTGTGAGTAGTGAATGTAAACAGTATTCTGACAGTACAGTGAGTGTAAGGTGCAGTTTAAATCAGACCAGTTAAAACCAGTTCAGAAAGGAGAGGTTGGAGAGGTAGTGCGTGAGGTGTTCACAAGCCTGATGGCCTGTGAGTAGAAACTGTTTGTCAGTCTTGTGGTCCTGGACTTCACACTCCTGTAACGTCTGCCTGAAGGTAAACGTGTGAAGAGTGTGTGCTGGGGGTGTGTACTGTCCCTGATTATGTTGTGGACCCTCCTGGTGACCCTGGTGTGGTAGATGTTCTGTAGTGAGGGGAAGGCTGCTCCTGAGATGGACTGTGCAGTTTTGATCACACGCTGGAGAGCCTTTCTGTCCTGAGCAGTAGAGTTTCCATACCAGACGATGATGGAGCTGGTAAGAACACTCTCAATCATACTCCTGTAGAAGGTGCTGAGAATTTTGGTTGGCATACCAAATTTTCTCAGCCTTCTCAGAAAGTACAGTCGCTGCTGGGACTTCCTGATGATGATCTGAGTGTTGTGGGACCAGCTGAGATCCTCACTGATGTGAATGCCAAGAAACTTAAAGGTTTTCACCCTCTCTACCTCAGTCTCCCCTATGTACAGGGGTGTGTGTAGCTCTCGCTTCCTCCTTGGATCAACAATCATTTCCTTGGTCTTGTCTGCATTCAAGGAAAGATTGTTGTCATGACACCAGGCCACCAGCTCAGCCACCTCCTTCCTGTACGCTGTCTCTTCCCCACCAGTGATCAGTCCAATGACTGTAGTATCATCAGCAAATTTGATGATGCTGGTGTTGTTCTGGGAGGCCACGCAGTCGTATGTGAAGAGCGTGTACAGAAGGGGGCTCAGCACACAGCCTTGAGGGACCCCTGTGCTCACTGTTCTTGTGCTGGATGTGCAGCTGCCGACTCTGACTGACTGGGGTCTGTCTGTTAGAAAGTTCAGCACCCAGTTGCAGAGGGCTGGTGTCAGTCCGAGGGTGAGGAGCTTTTCTGAGAGTCTGTGTGGGATGACCGTGTTGAATGCTGAACTGTAGTCAATAAAGAGCATTCTGACATATGTGTCCTTGCCCTCCAGGTGTGTGAGGGCTTTGTGAAGAGCAGCGTTGATTGCGTCGTCTGTAGACCGGTTCCGGCGGTATGCGAACTGTAAAGGATCTATAGTGTTGGGAATGGTCTTCCGGATGTGAGTCATGACTATCCTCTCGAAGCACTTCATCACGATTGAAGTGAGTGCAACAGGGCGATAGTCATTTAGGCATCTCACATTACTTTTCTTTGGGAGGGGCACGATGGTGGTGGTCTTAAAACAGGATGGCACAAAAGCTTGCGTGAGTGACAGATTGAATATGTCTACAAACACATCAGCCAGTTCTGATGAGCAAACCCTGAGCGCACGCCCGGGGATGTTGTCTGGGCCTGCTGCTCTGCGTGGGTTGATTCTCATCAGGTTCCTGCGCACATCCACTGTTGTTACAATGAGTGATGGGTTCTGTAGGTTCTCCTTGGCCGCAATGTCCTTCAGTTGGTCAAGGTTGAAAACATCGAAGCGAGCATAGAACTCATTCAGCTCATCAGGCAATGCAGAATGGCTGGTTGTGAGTGCCGTGCTTGTTTGTTGATGGTTGGTGATACGGTGCAGTCCTTGCCACATGCACCGGGAGTCTGCTGTGGTGTAGTAGCCCTCCAGCTTCAGCCTGTACTGTCTCTTAGCTTCTCTGATAGATCTACGCAGGTCGTATCTAGACCTTTTGTAGTCATCAGCGTTGCCAGAGAGAAATGCAGTCTGGCGAGCACGTAGCATGGACCGAACTTCACCATTTATCCATGGTTTTTGGTTGGGGTACTTTATGCAGCGCTTTGAAGGGACAATGGTTTCAATGCAGCTGCTGATGTAACCAGTTACCCCAGAAGCATAGTCCTCTAGATCAACAGAACCATCCTCTCTCACAGCAGCAGTTCTAAACACATCCCAGTTTGTACTGTCAAAGCAGTCCTGAAGCACTGAATCAGTTTCTTCATTCCACACTTTAACAGTTTTACTCACTGGAAGTGACCGCTTGAGGAGTTGTCTGTATGCTGGGTAGAGGAAGACGGAGATGTGATCGGACTGTCCGAAGTGTGGCCGAGGCACAGCTCTGTAGGCCCCCCTCACGTTGCTGTAGACTTGGTCAAGTAAGTTGTTCTCCCTCGTCGGGAAGCTCACGTGCTGATGGTATTTGGGGAGGACAGTCCTCAGGTTGCAATGATTAAAGTCGCCGGCAACAATAAACACGGCGTCCGGGTGCGCGGTCTCTTGTTTACTGATGACGTCATGCAGCAGCCCCAGCGCCGCAGCGGAGTTCGCGCGAGGCGGAATGTAAACAGCCAGAATAAACACACCGCTAAACTCTCTCGGCAGATAGTGGGGTCTGCACTTCACCATCAGCAGTTCTGAGTCCGCTAGACAAAGTTTTTCAACTGTCTTTACGTCTGAACACCACGCGTTGTTTACGTAAACACAGACACCGCCGCCTTTGTTCTTCCCCGACGCTGCCGTGCGGTCGCCACGGTGAACGGAGTGAGTGTCTAGCTGGATCGCTGATTCTGGCGTGTTGCCAGAAAGCCAGGTTTCTGTGAAGACCAGAGCACAACACTCTCTGATCTCACGCTGAGCTGTTATTCTGGTTCTCAGCTCATCCAGCTTGTTTTCGAGGGAGCGAACATTAGCTAGCAACAGGCTAGGTAGCGGTGGCCGCGTAGCTCTCGCCTTTAGCCTAGCATGTAGCCCACCTCTCTTACCCCGCTTCCGTCTTGGCCGCTCTGTTTGTCGGCTGCGCCGCTCACCCGAGGCCGGTGCTGCTGGGCCTTGCGCGGAGCTGGTGAAGTGCGAGTGCGAGCGTAACAGAAAGCTGAAGTCAGAAAGGCTAAAGGTAAGTTCATGTCGAACTTTACCAATCTCCAGGAGTGCCTCTCTACTGTAGCTAAATGTTCCGGATGTATACTGTACATTTAAAATAAATACTAATACTAAGACGTTTGGGGGCTAGTTGTCTTGCTCAAGAGTGTCCTGTCGGTTTAGGGGCTCACAAGGCTGCCAGCCCATGACTATATTATGTCTACAACACAAATATACACATTTTACTTCCAGCACTTGTACTTGTACACCTGTGAACGTGCACGAGTGTTTGTGATGTTGATGGTAAAATTGTTTTCTTTAGGAGCTGTTTTAACCTCACAATGTCCTGCTATATCCCTTCACCATGAACAGAGTTTAAATCTTCTCAAAACGATCATAAACAGCATATCAGTCTCAGCAGAGACTCCACAGAGTTCTCCCTGACTCCACCCACTCCACCCACTCTGCACTGCTCACACCTGCCACTGATCAAGAGCTCATTAACATGTGTTAAGAAGTCTCAGTGTTGCTACATAATTTCTGAGCAAGACGTTTGTGTGGTTATCTTCGTTTTTGACCCCTGTTGCTCTTTTGGTTTTGTGAATATAGCGGGAGAAGATCAAGCATAACTGAGGATAACACCTACTGCCCTTATCCACTCCAGCACACTGAGCTTCTCCAAAACATACAGCAGCTGTCCAGTAACTTTAAACCAAGTACTTCATACTTTATACAGCTACAGTGCGCCTTTGCAAGCTTTGGTGTAGCTATAGGTTCCTCCTTGTTCTTTATGCCCTGTAAGTTCTCTCACCATACAGCAGCCACGCTTTGTGCTGTACAGCACTTTGAGTATGGAATGTTCTACCTTAGGTTCTCAGCAATTTTTAGCTCAAGGCCCACCTCCTTATAGCTACCAAGCATAGCTCCCCCAGGAACAATAACAATGGCTTTTAAAAGACAGTTTATTTTCTTAAGTGCCAAGACGGTAAAAAATCATACCATCCATTTACCTTCAACCATACAACCCAAAATCTGCAGTCATGTTAAAAAAGGAGAAAGAATAGAAACGTAGGTGTAGATTGTGGACACTAGAGTCACTGTTTGGTCTTGAGATGTCCAGATGACAATGAACCTCCCTGGCCCCGCCCACTGCGCGTCATCACAATCAGCAATAATAATAAACCTGATTTCTGCTCCTTTGTTTGTTTATCAGTTTAACCATAGGAGCTGAAATCAGACGTGGCTGTTATTTGGTGTCTGGTTTGGTTTGGAACGATATGGGCATCTGTTAAGAGCGCCGACGTGCTGCTTGAAGAAGAAGAGAGATCTCCTGATGAAGCTTCCTCGTATGATCATAGAATGTGTTCCACCAGCAGAGAACTGGACCACAGTTGGGCTGGACGTGAGTTGAGAACTCTGACCAGCTAACTGTCTGTATCAATACCTGCAGCTGTGTTTGTCTCAGACGTTACCAGACACTATGAACGACTGCCTCTTTCTGAGTGCAAGCTTGCAGACCACTAAAGGGTGCTTCAATGGCCCAATGGTGGTCCACAGCCCACAGGTTGAGAACCCTTGCTGCTAAGAATACTCCTACTTGAGAATGTTTCTAGACAACCCAGCTTTTTAGATGACTTTTTATGGATATTTAATATTTTGTTATATTTTATGTACACCAGACTGCCAGCACCTTCCACCCTCATTAACTCCCACGCATACTAACTATTAGCTCTGGGACTACTTCTTTATAGACGCGCCACTGTAGTGAATTTTGGTCCTGCAGATTTCACACCGTTAGAATAATGACTGACTATGAGTTCAACTCCTTCTTCAAGCTCTGGTGATCTCCAGACTTGACTCCTGCAATTCTCTCCTTCTAGGATCTCCATTATACCCCACTACAGAGCACTCAGATTGCTGCACCTCATCTGATCCATAATTTGCTAAAGTCCTCTGATGTGACTCTTTACTGATATCACTCCACTGTGGAAGTAAAAATCAGATTCATAGCTCGTTCTCCCATTCCAGGCTTCAGCTGCTTACTACCTATGGCTCTTGGAACTGCATAACTGTACACCAGCTTAGGTCTTCCACCTCAGGGCCCTTGCAGGTCTTGCTGAGTGTCTTTTAGAGCTAATCTAAAAGATGGACTTCCCCTGAGTTAATGCTGGATTTCAGAGGTTGCCAACTTTCTGCAGAGTCAGTCGCTACAGACCTCCAAACTTTGTGTGGTCTTCCGATCAGCTCAAGAACAGAGCGTAGAGAGCTTCATGGAATGGGTTTCCATGGCCGAGCAACTGCATCCAAGCCTTACATCTTCTCGTCCAACATCAGCGTCTGACCTCACAAATGATCTTTTAGAAGAACGGTCAAACATTCCCATAAACTAACTATAAATGTTACAGCCAATTGTATATCTGTAGTAATCAAGGGGCTAACCAGCGGACCCCAGCGTCTAGTGATATGGCTCTGGTTTGCTGACTGTAACCAATACTCATACATTAGATAGAGATTAGATGAAGCTAAAGATTTTACTTCCATTTTCCATTACACCATAAATAGTGCAGCAGTTTAAGGTGGAATGGGAAATGAGGTCGTATAAGAAACTAACATCAGCCTCAAAAGATTAGCCAATCAAATTCAGTGTGACTGTGTGAATTTGCTCATAGGGTCATCCAATCATTTCCACAACAGGCAGTTGTACACAGTTTACTGCACTTGCTTTAAAAGACGAATGCAAATATAAACAAAAGTTGTTGTTGTTGTTGTTGTTGTCAAATGTCAAAATGTCAAAACAAACATCTAATGTTACTTCAGTGCATCAGGTCATTAAAGGTATGACATAAACACACCATAAACATGCTTCATAGCCGACATGGCTGTGTGCTGTGTGTTTTACGTTTGTTCTTCATTTTTGTTGAGTTTTTTCGTCTTCTCTGGACAGGAGTTGTGTCTGTGGTGTGCAGACACATGATTTATAGTTAACATGCTGCAGCGTGGGCTGTGTTTGGGTGAATCCAGTATTCTGCTTGATGTTTTATAGGTTTTGGTATCAGGGCAGAAGTGTTGGAATATGTAGGCTGACAACTGCAATTTATAGCACATTCTGTGTGTAGACTTTGGGGTGGGCTGGTCTACACTATGTTACTCCTGAAAACAAGTCCCTCTCCAGCCCTGCCCTGAACATTACACTGCACAGCCACTCGGTTCCTCCTGCTATTATCTGAAGACTCACCTATTCAAGCAGTAACCAAGATAACATCCTTCTGCACTTTTCCTCATTTCTCATTCCTCTTCTCCAGAATAGGCTTGGATACGGCTCTTGTCCCTCAGGTTGCAGTTTCTTGCAGTATCTGTACTGCGTATCGCTTTGTATTTTACTGTTTCTACTCTTCTGTCTTAGCTCCAAGCTACAAGCATCACATTACAATTATACATTATCATATGCTATCATAAAATGGCATGCTGTGCCGCAATACAATGTGCTACAGAGCTGCGCTCTGATATAATACAGTATGATACACTGTAAAGGGGTTAAAAATACAATAAACTGTACTACAATACAATACAGAATGATACACTGTGATGCAGTTTAAAATAATGTGATACAATACAAAATGATACACTTTAAAACTATTTAAAATAATGCAATATAATGTGCTGTAATACATTACTATACAGTGTGTTACACTGCCATATGTAATACTGTCATACAGTTAAAAATACTACAATGCAATACACTGCAATATGGTACAATACAGTATGATACACACTAAATGGGTTTAAAATAATGCAATATAATGTGCTGTAATACATTACTATACAGTGTGTTACACTGCCATATATAATACTGTCATACAGTTAAAAATACTGCAATGCAATACACTGCAATATGGTACAATACAGTATGATACACACTAAATGGGTTTAAAATAATGCAATACAGAATGATACACTGCGACATGATACACTATCGTACAGTATTAAATAATGCAATACAATACACTGTAAAACTATACAATACAGTATGATGCACTGTGACAGGCTTCATACAATATACAATACACTGCCATATCTCACATTGTGATACAGTTTAAAATAATGCAATAAAATACACTGTAAAACTATACAATACAGTATGATGCACTGTGACAGGCTTCATACAATATACAGTACACTGCCATATCTCACATTGTGATACAGTTTAAAATAATGCAATACAATACAATGTAATACAATACAATACAGCACAGTGTGATATACTCTGATAGGGTTCAAAATAATTCTGTACAATACATTGCAATACTCTACAATGCAGTGTGATACACTACCTCACACTGTGATACAGTTTAAAATAATGCAATACAATACACTGTAATACCATACACTGCATGAGACAATGATACAATACAATACCAGCTGTGGTACATTTTTAATTGCTACCATCTATCGTAACACAATAAGTTTACACAATTTAGTATAACACAATATCATATAATACAGTTCACTGCAGTACAATTCTATACAATGGAACCTGCTGTCATACAACTGAATACTTTTTGATAGAGTATGACACACCTTGACTTCCTGCAACACAATTAAATGCACAACATTACAACAGAGGTGTCCAATCTTATCTCAAAAGGACCCTCGTGGCTGCAAGTTATCATTCAAACGCGGCAGGAGCTCACCAGATCGATTATTTGAAGACCGAGACCAACTGATTAAGCAAGCTGAAGCGCCTCTACTTGTTTGGAATAAAAACTTGCAGCCCTCGCGGGTAAGATTGGACACCCCGGCTCTGCAATATGGTATGCTGCACTGTTACATAACTACTCATTACCAGTATCTCTGTTTCCCTACCTCTGCTCTCTTTCTCTCTCTGTCTTCATTTGTCTCTCTCAGTCGTTATTTCTCCTCTGCCACCTTTCTGGGTCCCAGCTCTCTCATCTGTCTCTCCATGCTCTCTTTCAGTGTCTAAGCATCACTCCCTCCCTCCCTCCCTCCCTCTCCAGGTCTCTTTCTCGCACCTTCCCTGTCTCCACCTGTCTCTCCTTATTAGGGCTGTAACGAGTCACAAAATTCATGATTTGACTTGATACTTTTCTCGACAGTGTGCCTCATATTATTATGGTGATGTTCCCACTTTCAGTTTATGGTATAAAATTCGAACACTCTGGCTCCCAGCCATGGAGGAGGTCACCACTACACTTCACCGTCACAGTGATTAAATGCTAACGCCAAACAAGCACACAGTAACCCCAATCTACAACACCAAATATCACAAGTAACACATACACATGCCTTTGAACTAACCAACAATACTATTAACAACATTAACGTTTTATTTTAAGGGGGGCTCATGCCTACTGTAAGCCTTTGTGTGGCCGGCTTGCATTGCCAAGTCTCTGGAGCCTCTCTGAGTCAGTGTTGCCTGCCTGTAAACGTTGACTATCCCCAGTGACCCATCAACTCGGGCCAAGTCCCTAGATGAGGACCCATCCAGCCCAGCATGAAGATATTCACTAGCCGTGTCATCTTCCCTGAGGGGCCTAGCAGTGCTGTCTCTGCCATTGTCGTCTTACACTGGCTTCTCTTTGCTATCCTATTTCTGATACCACTGTCCTTAGAGCCAGCATCAGCCAGTAGAAGGTTGCTACCAAGCCCTAAGTCTTGCCATGCTATTCTTCCTGTGGAGCCCAGCACCGATAACTCTCAAGTTACTTACAGCGCTGTTCCACCACTAGGGCTTGCTATCCCACTTCTGACACCACTCACTGTTCACTGGCCTTGGCAGTCACCTTGGCAGTCACTAGGACCAACCACTAGGGGGTCCTATCACACTTCTGACACCAATGTTTTCAGAGCCAGCATCAGCCAGCAGGGTGTCGGTACAAAGCCCTGCCTTTAAAGTTTGACCATCCCCACTAACCAACTCGAGCCATATCCCTGAGTGAGAGGCCAACATAAGTCCTGCCATGCAGTGCTGGGTCCACCAATATGGTCTTTCACTGGGATCGCCAATCACTGTTGTGTTTTTTGAAGCTCCATTTCACTGCAGACCACTAGGCGGTGCTATCTCACTTCTGACACCACTGTTCTCATAGCCAGTGTCAATCAGCAGGTGGTCGCTACAAAGCCCTGCCTTTAAAGGTTTACTGTCCCCAGTAACCCAACAGCTAGAGGTCTGTCCCTGGGTGAGCCTAGCAGCCCTGTGGTCGTTCACTGGCTTTGGCAGTCAGTATTGGGTTCTTTGAAATGCCAACCACTAGGGGGTACTATCCCACTTCTGACGCCAATGTCCTTAGAGCCAGCATCACCCAATCGGGGTTCACTATGACACACTACGACACAGACCAATGTAATAAGATACAGTATTGTGTGTACGATGTTACTCTGCAATACTATATGAAACAAAATAATATATTGTGATTGAATTTGATGGGATATAATACAAATGCCCAACTTAATCCATACACCATTAGTCTCTCTATCCATCTCTCTCACTTGTTATTTCTTGTCTGGCACCTCTCGGTGTCCCAGCTCACTCATCTGTCTTTGGTGTCAAGCCATCACTCTCTCTCTTCTCTGTTTCCATCTGTCTCTCGCTATTAGGGCAGTAATAAGTCAAACATTCATAATTTAATATAATGTGATATGATGTGATATGATTTGATATAGTGATGCTTTCATTTGACACTTCTTTTCAATAAAGCAACAATAAGGAGTGACTGAAAATGTGCCCTCTGTTATTATGATGATGTTTCCACTTTCAGATTATAGCATCAACTATATTCTAACACTGTAGCCATAGATTAACAAAGTAGCTATAAACTAGCATGGTATTCAACATGCATCAATATGATAACAATATAAAAGGAATTTAATGCAATATAACACATAATACAATTTAGTACTGTATATTGCAATGATACAAGGTAACACAACACAATACAACATGTATTACTGTCATGTTAATTCTGACTACACGTGTGTTGTAACAGGGATTTTTGGGTCCAAATGCAGCCCCAGAATCCCAGAGTTAAAAAAAGCAACTTGGTTGTCATTCTACTGCTTTTCTTGTAATTAGAGCACGGTGGTCAGCACAGTGGAGTGGGTATCAGCCCTGTGGCCTCACAAGACAATTCTGGGTTGGGGCCATTCTGTGTGGAGTGTGTATGTTCCCCCCATACTTGAGTGGGTTTCCTCCGGGTATTCCAGTTTCACCCCGCAGTCCAAACACATGCATGTTAGGTTGATCTCTCTCTATACTGCCCGTAGGTGTGTGTGTGTGCATGAGTGTGTGTTGGCCATGCGATGGACTGGCGATCTGTCCATGATGTACCCCGCCTTCACAATGACGCTGAGATTGGCTCCAACCCTCCCGTGACCCCGACTAGAGGGATAAAGGGGAAGGGCTGACAAAGATGAAGGTTTGGACAAACCTACCTAGGTTGTTCTTACTTGTACTATATTAATAGTAATAATATTAGCGAATAATAGTGAAGAGATCAAAACTATAAAATAAGAGGTATAGAATTATTCCTGGAGCAGAATGAAACATTTGGTTGTGTTTAAAGAATGTTTAGAGGGTCTTTTAGAAATGAGCTCATTTGCTCTGATGCAGGTTTACATACTTTGAACATTCTGACCAGCAGCTTCATGAGGAGCCACATGAGCTGCTTCTCTAACAGGACTGAAGAAGATAGTGTACATGCTGAGATCTTGTTCTGATAAACAGGTTTGTGGGTTTTATAGCTCTTATAAAAATATACATTCTCATTTTTATATTTAAACACAGTAAAATGTTTGTTTTCGTAATATTTATGTACATGGGCTCCAACTTCACTATTTACACTCGTCTTTCAACACATTCAGATCAAAACGTCTTTATAATCCTAAACATATGTATTTACTTAGGGGTGCCCAAACTTTTGACTGCTGGGGTAGCTAGCTGAGCTGCACAGAATAGAAAGCAATAATAACCTTTTTAAGGGTTCAAAGCAAGAAACCCTAATAAAAACCCCACAGTCTATATTAGGGGGTGTCCACAAAGAGGCAGGAGTGGCTACCCAGCTAAAGTTAGAGCCCACTTGTGCCAAATTTGGTTTTCCATTTGTTCATGAACTGTAATTCGCTTTATTACCTGCAGGCGTTTTTTTTATTTTATTTCTCATCATGAGGAAAGAGCCAGAGTAGTGTTTTGGATTCTATTCAAACAACAAGGGACTTATAGCTGCAGAATTCTGAGGTCAATATGTTACGCCTCAACAATATATAGTACACAATCAACCATAACATTAAACCACCTCCTTATATCTCCACTCACTGTCCAGTGTATCAGCTCCACTGATCATATAGGAGCTACACTTACAGACTGTAGTTCATCTGATTCTCTGTATACTTTATTACTCTGTTCTTTAATGGACCCCCACAGGACCACCACAGAGCAGCTACTATTAGGGTGGTGGCTCATTCTCAGCACTGCAGTGACACTGATGTGGTGGTGGTGTGTTAGTGTGTGTTGTGCTGGTGTGAGTGGATCATACACAGTAGTGCTGCTGCTTGGAGTGTTTAAACACCTCAGTGTCACTGCTGGACTGAGAATCGTCCATCAACCAAAACTATCCAGACAGCAGTGTCCTGTGGGCGGCGTCCTGTGTCCACTGATGAAGAACTAGAGGAACACAAACTGTGCAGCAGCAGATGAGCTACTGTCTCTGACTTTACATCTACAAGGTGGACCAGCAAGTAGTAGGAGTGTCTAATAGAGTGGACAGTGAGTGGACACAGTGTTTACACAGTGTCTGATCCACTCACACCAGCATAACACACACTAACACACCACCACTACGTCAGTGTCACTGCAGTGCTGAGAATGACCCACCTTCCCTACAGTACCTGCTCTGTGGTGGTCCTGTGGTGGTCCTGATCATTAAAGAACAGAATAATAAAGTATACAGAGAATCAGATGAACTACAGTCTGTAAGTGTAGCTCCTATATGGTCAGTGAAGCTGATACACAGGACAGTGAGTGTAGATATGAGAAGGTGGTTTAATGTTATGGCTGATATGTATATGTTACATTACAATACATTATGGAACAGAATGAAACCCCTTAATGCAACTTGATTCACTCTCTCTTTCTCTCTCTCGATCTTCATTTGTCTGTCTATCCGCCTCTCTCTCACTTACTATTGCCACCTCCCTGCATCCCAGCTCTCTCATCTGTCTCTCTGTGCCCTCGTTTAGCGTCTAAGCATCACTCCCTCTCTCCGTGTGTCTCTCATTAATCTCACTCTGCTGCTAATGGTCTCTCCTTGTTTCTTTAGCTACAGAATGAAACAGTAATGACTCTCCTGCTCCACAGCCATACAATCTCCGGGGTTCCCACCAACATCCGCAGCCAACACATACACACATATAGAAATATATTTATACACACACCCGCGCACACAGCTTCTGTAAATCAGACTGTTTGATTTACAGGATATCACATTTACATAATGCAGCGCTCTCTCCTGTCGGCCGGCTATAAACAATAACTCTAAAAAAACGAAACAAAGCAAAAAAAAAAAAAATGACAACAACAAAAACATTCCCCAAACAATATAGAGCATTTACATTTTAATGTGCTGCGCAGCCACACAGTACGAAGCATTTGCATACATATTACTTCAACCGACTCTATACTCTAGAGGGGATCTCCAACAGAGAGACACTTAAACCTAGCAGCCAAAGGTTTAGGCACACCAGCTCCCTCTAGTCTTGACCTGTGTACATGTGTTCTGCGTCAGTCTGAATGTACTGTAAGTGTAGAAGACCATCCGGTTCAATCAGACATGTCCAAACCTTTAACTCGCAGTTCTTGTATGTGGGTTTAAATTGACCTCCTGTGGTGCGCAGTGATGAATCAGGTTTCGGTAAAGGCTGAGACGGTCAGCGTCTGGCTCCTGCCTCCAGCAGACATCGCGAAGTGATGAAAGAGCGAGAGATTTACGGCCAGAGAGGGCGAGGGAAGGACTGTGGATATCAGGAGCTGTCAGCAGGCCATCTTTACCTTTTCCTTGAGGACTCGTAAACGCTGCATTTCAGCCGGAGGCCTGTCCAAGGACAGGGCCTGCAATTTTTACTGCGGAAAACTGGATGTTTAAGGAAAAATACAGGGCTTGATGAATTGGGCGCTGGTTCTGATACATGTTCACGGTTCTTTATCGTCTATCTGTAAAGTTCTTGTTGTGTTCTTGGTTGTGTGCAGCTGTTCCGTAAAAGCGTCTCCTGCTTCCTTTCTCTCTGTTATTCTGCTGTCCAGAGTGTTTGACCTTACAGGTAAACGTTTGAGCTCACGCCACTAAATGGCTATTCAACTAATTTTGGATTCAAGGCCAGAAGCCCTCCCACCTACGGGCGTCTCTAAAGACGGCTTTAAACACAGAGATGAAGGTCTTTAAATTTTCTGTTTTCCAGCTGAATAGGTTACCGTACAAAAGAAAGAAACTTGGTGCCCGAGTGGAGGTTTCTGTTCAGTAGCTCCAGTTGGTTCCGTTCAGTTTCATTGGAGTTGCGCTTTCTTCAACATTCATTGTCTCTAAGCATCTATTAGTTGGGAATTGTGATGAAGAACCAAGACCCTGAAGGAGAAACTTCCTAAGAACATGAAAAAGAGCCACTGAGAAGAAATCCTTGAGAAGCCACCCAAACAAGAGATTGTAATATTATCATCGTTTCCAGTGATTTGGTACGTATTGTGAATGGAAGTGGGCAAAGATTTGACCCCTGGGGGACTCCAGTAGTTACTTGCCTATTTAACATTAAAATTATTGTTTATAATACGATTGGAACACATCATTACTCTCCTTCTAGTGTCTTCTCTCATACATCATGTGGAAGAACCACTGAGAGGAACCAAGATTCATAAGGGAAACCCTTTATGAGGTGCCATCTAATAAGAGATTGTTATTTTATTTTCATTTTCAGTGATTTAGTGTAAATTGTGAACAGAAATGGGCCAAGATTTTGACCCCTTGGGGACCCAAGTAGTTATGTTCCTATATAACATTAAAATTATTGTTTAAATTATTTTGGGAACACATCATTACTCTTATTTTATGTTTAAGCTATAAAGTTCCAATGTCTTTTCCCTACCATCATGTGGAAGAACCACTGAGAGTAACCAAGATTTATGAGGAGAACCCCTCTTAAAACAGTTTTAGGTCAATGAGGTACCATTCGTTACGAGATTTGAGGGTTGTTTTTTAGTTGATTTAGTGTGTATTGTGAACAGAAGTGGGCCAAGATTTGACCCCTGGGAGACTCCAGGACTGATGTTCCTATTTATCAATAAAACATTTTGTTTATAATGCGATAAGGATACATCATCATTCTTATTTCATGTTTGGGCTGTAAAGTTCCTGTTTCTTCTTCCTAACAACATGTGAAAGAACCACTAAGAGCAACCAAGATTTATAAGGAGAAACCCTGTAAGAACAGTTTTCATTTATAAGGTGCCATCCAATAAGAGATTTATCTCTTTATCTTAATTTCCAGTGATTTACTGTATATTATAATAAGACGTGGGCCAAGATTTGACCCCTGGGGGGACCTCAAGTAGTTGTGTTAATATTTAACTTTAAAATTATTTAAATTATGATTAGAACACACCATCACTCTTACCTACCATCATGAGGAAAAACATTGAAATGAACCAAGATGTATAAGAAGAACCCCTCTTAAAACAATTTTAGGTCATTAATGTGAATAGGTTACCATACAAAAGAAAGAAACTTGTTGCCAGAGTGGAGGTTTCAGTAGCTCCAGTTAGTTCAGTTCAGTTTCAATGGTGTTGCACTTTCTTCAACACTTATTGTCTTTAAGCATCTATTAGTTGGGAAATGTGATGAAGAACCAAGACCCAGAAGAAGAAACTTTCTAAGAACATACAAAATAACCACTGAGAGAAACCAAGAAACCCTTGAGGTGCCACCCAAACAAGAGATTGTCATCATCACAATTTCCAGTAATTTGATGTATATTGTGGACGGATTTGAGGGTTGTTTCCAGTGAATAGTGTGTATTGTCAACAGAAGTGGGCCAATATTTGACCCCTGGGGGATTCCAGTAGTTATGTTCCTATTTAACCTTAAAACTTTTGGTTATAAATGATGGGGGCACATCATCACTCTTATTTCATGTCTGGTTTCAGTTTTTTCTTCCTAACAACATGTGGAAGAACCACTGAGAGAAACCAAGATTCACAAGAAGAAACTATTGAGGTGCCACCCAAACAAGAGATTGTGATGTTATCATTATTTCCAGTGATTTGGTGTATATTGTAAACAAAAGTGGGCCAAGATTTGACCCCTGGGGGACTCAATTAGTCACTTTTATAGTTTATAATACGATTTGAACACATCATTACTCTCCTTCCAGTTTCTTCTCTCTTATATCATGTGAAGAACCGCTGAGAGGAACCAAGATTCATAAGGTGAAACCCTCTAAGAACAGATTTAGGTTATGAGGTGCCATCCGATAAGAAATGTGAGGGTCGTTTTCAGTGATTTAGTGGGTATTGTGAACAGAAGTGGGCGCTGGGGGACACGAGTGGTAGTTTAATTTCCCAAAGCTCCACCACAACATGGGGTAGAACTTACTGAGAGGAATCAAGACTTAAGAGCGCCTAAAGAACACGGTAAAGAACTACCGAGATAAATAAAGCAGTAATAAGAAAAACCTTTGTGAGGTTCTCCTCCATTGATTTGCTGTACAATGAGAACACAAGTGCACCCAGAATTGATCCCTGGGGAACACCAGTAGTTACTGATGTGTCTGCTGGTAAAATCAGTGTTTATTTTACAACTGGGACACGGTGTTGGTCTTGTTTTGACTCTGAGCTGTAAAGCTCCTCCTCCAGCTCTGTAATTCTGTAAAAGCTGCTAACCGGCTGTGATTGAGAGCCACTCAGAGCAGGAGCAGCACCCTCGCACGGCAGCGGCAGATAAAATAGCAGCGTCCTGACAGCTCGCTCGCCAATCCAAATTAAAAAAAGTCAGCGCGGTCGAGCCGCTCCGGTTCTGACGGCTCGGCCGTATTTCAGAGAGATTCCTCCAGCTGTTTGTGACAGCAGCACTAAATCTGCCCTCATTTCACTCGACATGTGTAAACAATTTTTTCAGCTCTGAATGTGGGCAGAGAGAGTGTGAGAGAGAGAGAGAGAGGTGAGCTAGTGCAGAAAGAGAGGCGTTCAGACGGGTGTATTTCTCTCAGGACTGAGGGGCGGTGGGGGGATAAACATGAGCCTTGCGTTGGGAAGGAAGTCTGATAGTTTGACGCAGTGCAATGACATCTCGCTCCATTGCTTTTCATTAAACATACAGCTCTTCTTTCTTCATAGCACGTGTGTCATTTAAACCATTTCACCCTTCAACAGGTTTGCAGTCAATTAGACCATAAAGTAAACCATCCAGTCACTGTCAGGTTAGTTGACATGATCGTAGAATCACTGCACTGAGTACTGATTTTGTAGTAATGACAAGATCAGTCCCTCTACCCACAATACAATAACCACGGCAGTGTTTAGATGAGCTGGGTGGGTTGTTAGGTGTCTGGGTCAGTTGGGTGTTAGGTGTCTTGCTCAAGGGCCCTTCAGTCGTGTCCTGTCGGTTCAGGAGATCAAACCAGTGACCTTCTGGTCATAAGGCTGGTTCTTTGATCTACAGACCTCCTTCAACGTGTATGTTCACTAGTGTGTGTGTTTATGTGTATGTGGGTGTTCAGAAGTGTGTGCACACGTGGGTGATTTACTGCCCCCAAGTGTTTATGTTCACTAGTGTATGTATGTGCATGTTTCACTTGCACTTGTGTGTGTTCACTAGTCTGTGTGTTTTACTGCCCTCCCCCTCAAGTAAGGGAGCAGCAGGACCCCACATAAAACCTGATGGTCACAGACTCGGGACTACTGTGTGTGTGCGGGTATGTGGGTGAATGTGTTTGTGTGTACGTGTGTGTGTATGTGAAAGGATGTGATGTTTATCATAATTGTGAGTATGTGTGTGTGCGTTAATGTGTGTGTTAATTGTTGACGTTTGTATGTGTGTGGGTGTGGGTATGTGTGTTTGTGTCGTGTTTGCAGTGTGGGCAGGGGGGGCGCCGATGGGGAGGGGGGCGGTGCCCTGGGGGCGTAGTCACTTTGGGCTCTGGGCCGGCCTTCCTTGCACTGTGGTTGGGTGTAGGGAACTGGGGTGCCTAGTGAGCTAGTAGTTAGCTGGCTCTCTTCCTCCGAGGGGTAGTCCCCTGCCTCTCAGTCATTCCTATCCTGACCCCTCCCCTCCTCCCACTCAGTCAAACATTACATTACACATACATAGGTTTTAGGGGGAGGGGGCTTGTGCTGCAGTAAGTAGGGCCACCTCCCTGGCTCTGCTCGCTGTGCTGCGTGACGTCCCACTCCTCTTCTCTCTGCTTTGCATCATACAGTTCACAACATATTATATTACACACAGGGTCTTGGGGGGCAGGTGTGTCGCGTTGTGGACAGTGGGTGACACTGCTAAGGTGTCCCCACTTGTCTGCTCACTGCTGCCTGCCCCTCAATTTTAATTACATATTAGACATTGAGGGCCTTGGGGGGCTTTTACACACTCTTTTCATTTTACACACTCATATCACTAGTGTATGTGGGTGTTTCACTGCCCACTAGTGTATGTGTTCACTAGTGTGTGTGCATGTGGGTTTATCACTGCCTCCTAATGTATGTGTTCAGTAGTGTGTGCATGTGGGTGGTTCACTGCCGCCAAGTGTGTATGTTCACTAGTGTGTGTATGTGGGTGTTTCACTACCCCCCAATGTGTGTATTCACCAGTGTGTGTATGTGGGTGTTTCACTGTCCACTAGTGTATGTGTTCACTAGTGTATGTGTTTCAGTGGTCTCTTGGGTGTGTCTAGTGGTGTGCGTGTGTTTCTGTGTTCAATAATGTGTGTGTTTCACTAGTGTGTGTGTATGTGGGTGGTTCACTGCCCCCTAGTGTGTGTGTTCAGTAGTGTGTGTGTGTGTGTGTGTGTGTAAATGTTCCACTGCCCCCTAGTGTGTGTGTTCAGTAGTGTGTGTGTGTAAGTGTTTCACTACATGGATGGGTTAAATGTGGAGGTCAAAGTGCAAATAGTTTAGTCTATTAAATAATGTTAGTCTATTAAACAATGTTAGTCTATTAAACAATGTTAGTCTATTAAACAATGTTAGTTTATTGAATGATGTTAGTCTATTAAATGATGTTAGTTTATGAAACAATGTTAGTCTATTAAATGATGTTAGTCTATTAAATGATGTTCATCTATTAAACAAGGTTAGTCTATTAAATGATGTTAGTTTATTAAACAATGTTAGTCTATTAAATGATCTTAGTCTATTGAATAATGTTAGTCTATTAAATGATAAGATGATTTAAAGTCAAGTGAAGTGCTTGTGAACAGTGTAAATGTTAAGGTGAGCTTCTTCTCTTCGGCTTTCTTCATCCATCACTGTCATACTGGCCTGATCTTATGATTGGACGGAGATCTGACCAGGCTGACCAAGCTAAGATTTTACAGGGTTGAAAGAACATTTGCATCCATAAGCTCATCTATCAGGCTGTAATGATGCTTACGTTGGCTGCGTCGTCTGCTCTGGAACCTCTTCACTCACCTTAAAGACTCACAGAATGCATATAAATGCTTGGCAAACAGCATATAGCAGTAAAAGTACAGTTATGAGCTCATCTCTGCGCTGAATCGTTGTTGTCATCGCTCTTCCACATTCTCATTTTTACCTTCTTCCTCGTTTATTGGGCCTGATGGGCTCTTATTGTGCGGATCGATCAGGAGGCATCACTGAATGAAGTTTTTATTTGATTATCTGGGAAAAGAAAGCAGCGGAAAAACACAGCTAAACGCGCGGAAGCACAAAGTGCAGCTGACCTCCAGCCGCAAAGTGCTTTCACACCAGTTATGAAGCTCCATCCACCATCCGAGAGACGCAAACGGATTATAGATCAAAAGCTTATTGAACTGTTTGGACAGCAGTTCCTGATGATTGTTTTGCATTATGTCATATGTATCACCCTTACAGTGTTATTTTAGCTATCATAGGCTTTTACAGGAATATGCTGCTTTGTGCTCTGGTGGGCAGTTATGTTGTAACAGGAAGGGGCCGTCCCCAAACTGTCCCCACAAAGTTGGGAGCATGAAATTGTCACTGCATCAGACACTCTGCATGGTGCTTGGTGATGTAAGGCTTGGATGCAGCTGCTCGGCCATAGAAACCCATTCCATGAAGTTCTCTACACTCTGTTCTTGAGCTGATCTGAAGGCCACATGAAATTTCGGGGTCTGTAGTGATTGACTGCAGAAAGTTGGTGACGTCTGTGCACTATGCTCCTGGCTACCGTTTTGTGGCTGAGTTGCTGTCGTTCCCAATCACTTCCACTTTGTTATAACACCACTGACAGTCGACTGTGGAATATTTATTATTGAGAAAACTTCATGACTGGACTTGTTGTACAGGTGGCGCGCTGGAGGTCACTGAGCTCCTGAGAGTGACCCATTCTTTCACTAATGTGTGTAAAAGCAGTCTGCATGACTAGGTGCTGGTTTTATATACCTGTGACCATGAAAGTGATTGGAACACTTGAATTCAATTATTTGGATGGGTAAGTGAATACTTATGGCAATATTGTATTATATATATATATATATATATATATATATATATATATATATATATATATATATATATATATATATATATATATATATATATATATATTTGTTGTAACTTCGTCTTTTGCCGTCAGAATGAAGAGGGAGACCAGACAGAGTTTAAGCTTGTTTAATTTGGAATTGCGGTACCGTCTTAGCTCTGATCAGGAGTGGGTCAAAATCTGGCCTGAAGCTGGTCTGAACTGTGTGGCCTCATATAGGTCCGTCCTCCATTGCCCTCGGGTCACATGGGCTCCTCCTGGATATGTCGTAACCTCCTGTCTCTGGGCCAGTTGTTATCTCCTGGGTGGAGGGGTTCATGAGCCCTGAAGTGTCTAAAGATAACATCGCAGGGTCTGGTCCCCGAGCTTCAAATTGCCTGTCATAAAGGCTTCCCACTGTCGGGGACAATAAAACCAGGATGTTCTCGTACTCTTCTGGCCACCTGTCTTTGACAAACGCTATAGTGTGTTTTTCCCAAAATATAATCCAAATAAGACTAATACAAGCTAAACGTGATAGAAAGAAAAAGATACAACAATATATATATATAAAATGTGTGTGTGTGTGTGTGTGTTTATACACACTATATTTCTGGATGTGGCTTGTAATATGGTTGCAGCTGCTTGGTTACACTTTATATTAAGCTCTGCTTCTGATTGATTAGTGAAGTATTAACAAGCAGTTTATAATAATCAGCAATTAATAATACATTTAATGATTCTAATTAATAGAAGCATATCATTTGTTAGGAGGCTTCTTTGCTTTTGAATCCAGTACAAAACTAATAACTGGTACTTATTTGTTCCTAATTATCAGTACAGATCTGGTATTAAATGCTTACAAAGAGTTTGCTACATTTTTAAGACCTTTATTAATGAATCTGCTTATTAATAATATTACCAGGTTATAAACTACTAAAGAAGGACATTATACTTTTAGACAGCACAATATAATAAAATATTGTAATTGAACTAAGTATTGTTATTGTAAATCATATTAAAGTTGGTGTGAATTTACAGTATTAAATTTTTTTCATAATTATCTGTTCATATTTCTCAAATAAAATGTCACACTATGACACTGAGTTATTTTTTTGAGGTTTTACCTGAAAGATTAAAAATATTTTGTGTTTAATTCATTACTCAGCAAATGGTTTACAGAAGACATTTATAACACATTCATAGACTTTAACACAAATATTAAGCTTCTGTCTATTACAGTATTATTAATTGCTCATTCATTTTTAAATATAGGCCATTGTTTTTTTGTTTTTTTACTTTGAATTATATATATATTAATATTAATATATATTGGAACAATTTTGGTTTTCTGGTTCCATTAACTTACATTGAAAGTAAAGAATGCAGATTGCCCAGTCTGAGCAGAGTCCCTGGGGAGCACAGTGGCACAAGCATGTGCTGTTGGAGCTCCTCTTGGTTCCTTCAGTATTGGCATGGTTAGTATGTGTCCCTGTCTGAAATCTTTCTGATCCACCTTACTGAATGCCACATGCATCACCCTGCCCACCTACTGTCACCTGGTTTACCATGTCACTGACCTGAATCTCCGCTGCGTGGTCAATGCTGCTAAATACAGCAGGTATGCATGTGGTTTCACGCTAGCCGTTAACCCAGACTATTAACTCCAGGGCCCAACACAATAAACCACATACAACATCTTAAACCCACAACATAAGCTCCGTCTGTGTTAACGGCTGCACCAGCAGCAGAAAATCACTGGGAGAAGTGTTTTGAAAAATTCAATTACCGAACTCAACAACCTTGTAAATAAATAAACGAATAGATGAATTAATACATATTAGTTTATAATTACGTGGGGTGTTGATGTGTTACCGTTTTGCATCCCAGTCGGTCTCCTGCCCTCTGCAGCATGTAAAACAGAACCACCTCGCGACTCGTCTTCAGCTGTAACTGATATATTTAAGTGTTTTGCGCTGCATGACTGCCGTCATAAGAGGAAATCTGTACAGAGTAATTAAGCGCAGCAGCCTGTAGTGGCTTTACTCTACAGTCTGGGGGCTTCAACACCATCGTAGTCATCCTTATTAGATGGTTAAGTAGATAGTTTAGGGTGAAACACTCCGAATAACATGCCAACACATTAAATCAGACAGCTTTAAAGAATTCATACCATAAAAAACTGTACTCTCAATTTACTGGTAATAAAATCGTAGTCACTAGTTTACTCGCCAGACTATACGGGCAAGATAGAAACACTAAGCTACAGAAATATACCACATACCTCTGTTATAATCAGCAACCATCTTCTTATATCTACTCACTGTCCAGTGTATCAGCTCCACTGACCATATAGGAGCTACACTTACAGACTGTAGTTCATCTGATTCTCTGTATACTTCATTACTCTGTTCTTTAATGATCAGGAATCAGAGCAGCTACAAATAGGGTGGTGAATCATGCTCAGCACTGCAGTTACACTGACATGGTGGTGGTGTGTTAGTGTGTGTTGTGCTGGTGTGAGTGGATCAGACACAGCAGTGCGGCTGCTGTAATGTTTAAACACCTCAGTGTCACTGCTGGACTGAGAATCGTCCACCAACCAAAACTATCCAGACAACAGTGTCCTGTGGGCGGCGTCCTGTGTCCACTGACGAAGAACTAGAGGACACAAACTGTGTAGCAGCAGATGAGCTACTGTCTCTGACTTTACATCTACAAGGTGGACCAGCAAGTAGTAGGAGTGTCTAATAGAGTGGACAGTGAGTGGACACTGTCTAATCCACTCACACCAGCACAGCAGTAAGCAGCCCTAAAACTCTACCGGACCACCAGGAATTCTTAAATCTTTCACAATTACCCCCTCCAGCATTGCTGACACATAACAGAATGTGGTTCTAATGTTGCATACCAATTCACTGAATGTAACTCTTCACTGTGACTTTATTTTAGGCATATATACGTTCCATCAGCGTCACGTCGTATAATAACGTATGTACATAATAAACTGCCTTTGATGTACATTCTGTTCTGACAGGTTTCAAAGTTTTTTCTGTTTATGATTTAAAAACTGCTCCGAGCAGTGTTATCTTCAATAATCCGCTATAAGATACACCAAAAACCTCCCCAGCAATTTCTGAATAAACTGATCTGGGGTCTTAATCCAAAAGCAGCTTGAAACGCAGGGTCCCCTCAGGGTCAGCAGCTTCGGTGAAACTATGGTCACTTAAGTGGAACGGTTCTCGTGGCACTGATAGATACTGTCAGAAATAAATGTACTATCAGAGACTATTTCTTTTTGATTTGGGTCACAGGACGATGTTTTGGATCAGAGGAGAGTGGTCAGTGTTTCATTTGGATCAGAGGAGAGTGGTCAGTGTTTCATTTGGGTCAGTGGAGAGTGGTCAGTGTTTCATTTTAGGTCCCACTGGAGGAAAGTTTTACTGGTAAAGATGATTTATAGGAATACAGAGTTCAATAGTTAATGGTATTATTAGTATTATTTGGAACTAACCTAAGACTAAGAAAAGCATCCAGACTAGGAAAATTACTCAAAACTGCAAAAATCATTCTGATTGGAAAATTGTATTGATTTGGCTGATCAACCAGACTGGAACAAAGATACGGTGACATAAAGACACAGGCAGAGAACATCACTTAGAAAAATATCCAGAGTGAGAAAGTTACCTAGACCGGGATAATGACAGAGGCTGAACACACTGCACAGAGTCACACAGACATCATCCAGAACAACGAATACCCTAAACTGGGAAACTCAGACTAAGACAATCACTCAGATTGGGATAACCACTTAGATTGGGAAAATCACTCAGATTGGTATAATTACTCAGATTGGGAAAATCACTCAGATTGAGATAATCACTCATAGTGAGATAAGCACTCATAGCGAGATAATCACTCATAGTGAGATAATCACTCAGATTGAGAATCACTCATATTGAGAGAATCACTCATATTGAGATAATCACTCATAGTGAGATAATCACTCAGATTGAGAATCACTCATATTGAGAGAATCACTCATATTGAGATAATCACTCATAGTGAGATAATCACTCATAGTGAGATAATCACTCAGATTGAGCATCACTCATATTGAGAGAATCACTCATATTGAGATAAACACTCATAGTAAGATAATCACTCAGGTTGGGAAAATCACTCAGATTGGGAAAATAACTCATATTGGTATAACCACTCAGATTGGGAAAATAACTCATATTGGTATAACCACTCAGACTGGGAAAATAACTCAGATTGAGAAAATAACTCATATTGGTATAACCACTCAGACTGGGAAAATAACTCAGATTGGGAAAATAACTCATATTGGTATAACCACTCAGATTGGGAAAATAACTCAGATTAGGATAAACACTCAGACTGGGAAAATCACTCGAATTGGGAAAAAACCTTAGGCTGATATAATCACTGAAATTGGGAAAAAATCACTCAGATTGGGAAAATCACTCAGATTGGGAAAATCACTCAGATTGGGAAACTCACTCAGGGAAAATTACTACAAATGAGAAACTTACTCAGATTGTAATAATGAGAGGGGGAAATGAGGCAATACAATCAATCCTGTTGGGATAATCACTTTAGAGAGAGCAAATCATTACAAATGGGAAAAGCACAGATTGAGATAATGAGAGACTGAAACATCATGTAATTATGTAAGATATTAACTCCACCTGGGAGAACCCGATTCTGTGGACTACAGTTCCCATGATTCCCCTTGAACCACATGGTTCAGTCAGGGTTCACTGCCAGTCAATCACAGTCCACCTTCTTGGAGCTCTTCACTGGAGTATTGACTCAGTGCACCTGGGACTCAGTAATTAACTCAAACTCTTCTGTTTGGGACTTATCTTGCAAAGTATTCCCTTCATTCTCCAAACCATACCGAGCGGTTTTCCTATCCACTAACTCCTGGTTTGACATATTTTTGTATTCTCTCATCTTTATGATTCTGTTGTCTATCTGATTGTCTTCTGGTTTTGACTGTGCTCCTGCCTTCTCTGTGTAACATGGTCACCCCTGTTTTGACCTGGTCTGTATTTTTGACTAGTCACAGCCGCAATACAACTGATTACGACCTGGGAAAACCACTCAGGCTGGGAAAACCACTCAGGCTGGGAAAATCATTCTAGGTGGGAATGTTATCCATATTGGAAAATTGCTCAGATTAGGTAAATGATCCAAACTCAAAAAACTATCCCAGCTGCCAATACCACACGGATGGGGAAAATGGTTTCTTGGAGCTGCTCACTCTACAAGCTGTGGATCTTGTGTAGCAATTTGCCTTCAGTCTTGTGGGATTGTCACAGATCCAGAGATGGGAAAACCGTGGCTAATCTTGTGCTGTGTGCATGTGGCATAACACAGACTGTCCAGTCTCTAACTGACCACCAGACAGGTGGAGCTACAGGGGCGGTGTTTCTGATAAAGTGACCGGGGAGGGTATTTAACTGCTACATATGTTCCTCTCAGTGGTTGTGTATTTGAAGGAGGCAGCAGAAAGTGGTGGTTCTCCATGTCTACCTCTGTGGTGATCTGACCTGCTGTCCGGCGCTGTGGGCGGCATTGGGTGGACCGTGTGCTTTATCCTTGGTGGGGGGGATATCAGTGCTGTAATCCTCCAGAGGAGGCGGCATCTGACTCCTCCACATTAATCAAAGGAGCATCTAAACTCCGAGCTCCACACATGGCTCTCCTCGCTGTGATATCCTGGAGTTCAGTCAGAATCACTCACGCTGTTTTTCTCTGATCGCTTCACCGTCTGGACAGACTTCTCTCTCTCTCTCTCTCTCTCTGGAACTCACTCAGAGATGGTGCAGGGAGGCTGTTCACACCAAGTAGACAGCCGACGTTCTGCTAAGCATGTAACTGACATGTTTTCACATATTTCCACTTCTAATTTCCTCACCAGGCTGTCTGTACCGTGGTTGCTTTTACACATACCTTGTTTGGTGTGGGCCTTCAGTTCAGTTTGCTTTGACAGGTATAAGCACTCGAGCACACCTGTACTCGAGCTCACACCAAACAACTTAACATGGGAAAATCACAGCTTTCGATCTGAACCCTTGTTCAGTTCACTGCTGGTGAGAACACCAGAAGAGGGAATTCATAAAGGGAGCACTCTTCTGGCAGTCCGTGGTTTACTGTCAGCAGGATCTGCCTGTTTCATCATCAGATTTTTTACAGACAGTCATATCGTACCTGCTGCACCAGCTGTTTTAAAAATGCCAGAGCAATGAAAAAAAAGTAAACCAGAGTGTTTGATTTGAATGGGTGGAGCTAAACTGAATGGATGAATTGCTGTAGACTGAATAGGTGAAACTAAGCTTACAGCAGCTTAGTATCACCTATTCAGTCTACAGCAATTCGGCTGCACCCACTTTGTCAACAGCAGTTTAGCGCCATCCATTCAGTCCATTCAGGCTGAATGGGTGGAGCTAAATTGCTGTAGGCTAAGTGAATGAAGCTAAACATCTATAGGCTAAATGGGTGGACTTAGCTGCTGTAGACTGAATGGGTGGAGCTAAACTGCTGTAGGCTGAATCGGCGGAGCTAAACTGCTGTAGGCTGAATATGTAGAGCTAAGCTGCTGTAGGCTAAGTGGATGAAGCTAAACATCTGTAGGCTGAATTGGTGGACCTAGCTGCTGTAGGCTGAATGGGTGGAGCTGAACTTGTTTTAGCTATATGGGTAGAGCCACACTTCTGTAGGCTGAATGGGTGGAGCTAAACCGTTGTAGGCTGAATGAATGCAGCTGAATTGCTGTAGACTGAATGGGTGGAGCCAAACTGTTGTAGACTGAATGGGTGTAGATGAATTGCTGTAGACTGAATAGGTGGAGCTAAACTGTTGTAGACTGAATGGGTGGAGATGAACTGTTGTAGACTGAATGGGTGGAGATGAACTGCTGTAGGCTGAATGGGTGGAGCTAAACTGCTGTTAGCAGAATGAGTGGAGCTAAACAGCTGTAGGCTGAATTGGTGGAGCCTCACTGCTGTAGGGCGAATAAGTGTAGCAAAGCTGCTGTTGGCTAGAAATAGAAATAAGCAAGTTAGTCTGAAACATTTAGGTTCATACAGAACGTCACCATGTGTGGGACCTGCTCCAGTCAGACCAACTCACACTATATTATACATTTCATTCCTGAATTGAAAAGCTTTAAAACTGAGAGTTGTTTTGTTTTGTCTGTACTATATGGGGGAGAGAGAGATTCATGTTTTTTGACCCATTTTTGCAGTTTGCAGTTGAAAGAGGTGAATAAATAGGCAAAACTTTGTAAATTATATACACAAATCCAAACAACAAGCACAGACATACATAGACGATTCCCTGGAGTGAAATGAAATGCATTTACCTTTAAACTGAGCTTGCAGTGAATGTATAAACTGTGTATCGACTCCTGAAGAGTTGTTAAACCCTTCATTAGAAATGTTTGGGATTCGTTTTAAAATCATTCATGCATTAATTTAGTTTCAAGTGACTGATTTCCCTCGCTTGCCTCTTATACACACAAACAGCCCCAACCAGCCCAGTGCAGAGGTACAGCTGGATTGAGAAGATGAAGAGCAAACAGGAATATCCTAATTAACATGTTTATCAGAAAGTTTTTGGGAAGTGGGCAGCAGGGAAGAATTGCCTTATGGCCAGGAAGCGGACAGGTCACTTCTGACCCCTGTGAGGCTCCAGTGTGACCCTGTCCCACGGCCTGTTCGTGTACCAGGATGGCGGACATCCCGGAGCCCTTTATGTGTTGGGATCATGTGTGCCTGGACTCTGTGTGATCAATGGGAAAAGGAAGGCTGTGTACCGTCCAGCTTGAGTGGCAGTGGTCGTGTGGCCGCTGTTGGAAAATTTTCCTATGTACCATGCCCATCTGCTCAGAGAAAGATGGTTGTCGCAAACATGTTCAGCTTTAGCACAGTGGTCAAGAACGTAAGAAGGTTATGGCTCAACAAACCCTGTAGTTCTATGACAGTTCCCAAGGAAATCTGCCCCAAGCCCTGGAGATATTGGCTTGGACTGGTCGAGGTCAACTAGGCCTCTCCTGCAGAACTATCAAGAATACAATCTTTTTAGAGAGACTATGGAATATAAACACATTGTGTTGTTTGTGTTGTTTCGTGCAGGGTAATGGGGCAGTAGTGCAGTGTTAGTGGTTAAAAGTAACCCAACGGCTGGTTTGGGCAGCACTAGTGCCTTTTCTTCTTTTCATGATGTGTGCAATAAAAGGGCATCATCTCTGACCATACATCTACAAGGTGGAGCAGCAACGAGAACTGTCTAACAGAGTGGACAGTGAGTGGACACAGTGTTTAAACACTCCAGCAGCACTGCTAAGTCTGATCCACACAAGCCAGCAACTACACCACCACCAGGTCAGTGTCACTGCAATGCTGAGAATGACCCACCACCCAAACAGTACCTACTCGGGGTCCCGACCATTAAAGCACAGGGTAAGAAAGTATACAGAGAATCAGATGAACTACAGTCTGTAAGTGCAGAACTACAAAGTGCTCCTCTATGGTCATTGGAGCTGATAAAACCAACAACAAGAGTAGAAACTAGGAGGTGGTTTTAATGTTAAGGCTCTTTGGTGTATATGGTGTTGTGTATAAATATTAAGGCTGGCTCTGAGACACTCTGGAGGTGTGGCTATGCAGAATGTCACACGCAGAGGGTTATGGGAGGTGCACACCCTTCAAAAAAGGATAGTGTTTAGTGTTATAAGGCGGCAGCCAGTCACCACCAGGGGGCCTGGGCAGGAAAGTGGCTCAGGGTCTAAGAACTGAAAGCCCCAGAATCCTCAGCAGTAATCAGCGCTGACCAGGCACACCTGCGTCAGCTGGCTTAAATACGCAGCTCAGATTTCTGCTCACCGTCGCACCTGAGAGAGAGAGAGAGAGAGAGAGAGAGAGAGAGAGAGAGAGAGAGAGAGAGAGAGAGAGAGAGAGAGAGAGAGAGAGAGAGAGAGAGAGAGAGAGAGAGAGAGAAGCAAAGAGAGATGAAAGCAAATGGCCAAAACAAAAATCCCTCATAAGAAAAGAAAAGAGCACAAAAGACGAATGAGGATGATAGAAAGTCCTAGTAATTCATTAGAGTATGTTGTTGTGGTTTGTTTTTCATTTCTTGTAGTTTTGCATTTCCTTCAGTTTCTCAACTTTTGTTTTGCACCTCTTATTGGGCAGCTTATTCCCACCCCTTTTGCACAACCTCAGTGGTGTAGTAGTAGTGCACTGGCTCTCGGTTACCCAACTCGGGGGATCAGATCACAAGTGCACAACAGCATCACCTCTCAATGCACACAAACTCCTTCTTTGTTTAACATTAAATGTATTAAAAATAAATAAATAGATAAATTAAGAATAAGAAAAGGTGGCATGGTGGTGTAGTCACCAGCGCTATGGTGTACTGGTCAGCATGGTGGCAGCATTCTCGGTCTGGGTTGTTCTGTGTGGAGTGTGCATGTTCTCCCCGTGCTTGAGTGGGTTTCCTCTGGGTACTCCAGTTTCCTCACACAGTCCAAACACATGCATGTTAGGTTGATCGCTAACTCGAAACAGCCCGTAGGTGTGAGTGTGTGTGTGAGTGTTTGCCATGCGATGGGCTGGTGACCTGTCCATGGTGTACCCCGCCTTCGCCCAATGATGCTGGAATTGGCTCCAGCCTTTCCGTGACCCTGACTAGCGGAATAAAGCAGAAGATGATGGATGAATAATAATAATGATATTATTATTATTATTATTATTATTATTATTATTATTATTATTATTATTAATACAGTGTACATGGTTTTGGTTGGTGAGTGGTGTCATTATGGTTATTTGTGTTGGGGGTTGGTTGGTCACTGGGTGAGTCCGGTGGCTGGTAGTGACCTTCCCTATGCTCTGTATGTGCTTTTTTCTGTCATGTTCAATAAAGAGCCTACTATGAAGTATCTATTCTTATTTCACACAGACTGGCTGTTTTTAAGCTACCTTCTCTTCATGCACGGGTGCAAATAATGCAAACCCCGTCAACAAACTGCAGCCCTCCTATACAGACTTACTGCAAACTGACATTAGCGTGGAGAACTAAAGGGAGCGATAGAGCACAAATCAGAGCACATCTGCTGCTATTCCAACAGCCACAACAGGTAAACATGGACAGTGAGATCTGCTTTACCTGCTCTGATGGAATCAAATGGAGACAAGATTTCAGATACACTGATCAGTCATAACATTAAAACCACCTTCTTGTATGTTTCTACACTCACTGTCCAGTGTATCAGCTCCACTGACCATTCAGGAGCTACACTTACAGACTGTAGTTCATCTGATTCTCTGTATACTTTATTAATCTGTTCTTTAATGATCAAGACCCCTGCAGGACCACCACAGAGGTGGATCATTCTCGGCACTGCAGTGACACTGGCATGGTGGTGGTGTGTTAGTGTGTGTTGTGCTGGTGTGAGTGGATCAGACGCAACAGTACTGTGTCCACTCACTGTCCACTCTATTAGACACTCCTACTACTTGCTGGTCCATCTTGTAGATGTAAAGTCAGAGACAGTAGCTCATCTGCTGCTGCACACTTTGTGTTCCTCTAGTTCTTCATCAGTGGACACCACTTGTATTTTCTCCTGCAATTCAGTCTGATCCTCTGCCAAATATGTATTTTCTCCCACTGTTTAGTCTGAACTCCTGCCAAACTTGTTTTTTCTGCCCCAATTCAGTCCGATCTCCAGGCAAACTGGTTGTTTGTTTAGCTGATTGGTAGACAGAGGCTTCACCCACTGTACGTCACTGAAATGAACAAGTGTTTAAACGCTTGTGACGGGATTCAGTTTGTTGTGGGAAGTTTCTCGTCTGCCTGGAACTGAAATGCTTCAGGTGAGGAGGAAGGGTGAGGATGTTACGTTACAGACCACCGAGTTCAGCAGCTTCACTATGTATTCAAATTCTGATCTGTACTTCAGACATTTCTGATCTCCGACTAGGAAGTTTATAATGGAACGCACCTTGAGGTTGGAATTCCAGTTCAGCTAAACGCTGCTGTTCCTCTAAATCCTGGTTTGCAGTTTCTCTGTGGAAGACGTTTGTAATTGTGTGTCTGATTAAATGTAAATGGAGTGATTTATGCTGAACAGGTAGATAGAAGTGGCTCACCTCCATCACTCCAAATCTCACTCCAACACATTCATCAGAGTTGGCAGCTCTGCAATAACCTAAACAACATGGTGCACACGGTAAACCTCTGATGTTCTCATGTACAGAATGAATAACATTTGATTTGTTTAATTTGCCATTGAAGCAGCCATGAAGTGCAAGTTACTCACATTATTACTGTGAGTTCTCTTTCATCGCACATAAAGAGCTACAGTAGCATTTTTCTTCTCTGAGCTGGTTCTGTTAGGAATGTGGCTTCAGCTGAATGAGTCAGGTGAATGACTTGCAGCTGAAGAGCTTCTCCAAGGCTTTTCTATGGATGCAGAGGGACTCCAGCAGCAGATCTTCTCTCTACAAACAACCTGAGAACCCATACACTTGAAAGCTTTTATCTGGAACAATGAGCCTCTAAGAATGCGTCGTATGGCCACTTCATAGAAGGAAGCAGAGCCTTTAAACGCTCCAGCGACGCAGCGTGGACCAGACGTAGACCTTGCATATGTACCTTTACTGAAGATGTTCTTCAACAAGAGATCAGAGGTGATTTAATCCAAGCGAGTAACATATCAGTATGTCAGTAACATATCTGAATTACCTGGTCAAGCAACATCAGTACTTCATTCATTTTGGGGGCAGCATTTCCCCTCTTGGAGAGAAAGAACCTGAGGAGCCTATCCGTGTATTTGTCCTGTGCACTGTAAAAAATGATGTGTTGATTTTACTTAAAATTTAGTGCAATGTTTTTGCAAGCTTTCTTTTAAGTAGAACCCACTTAACTTTTTTAGCAATTTTACGTAAAATCTTAAACTGACATCACTAACAAATCAGAGCATTTACTGTCTTAGAAAAAATATGTTTCTCCATTGAGTAAAATTAAGTTTTATTTAGACTTCCTTAATATTTTAAGATGAATATAAGTAAGAATTTTACTACAACTGATGACTACTACTAATGACACTAGAAAATCTATGGCAGGTTGTACTACATCAAATAAGCACAACACAAATAGGCCTTTTAGTGAACTGCACACCAACATCATTTTATTTCAAGAAATGGCATAAAAACATATAATACCACAACCACTGTACTCTTCCACATGAAAGCAAGCAAGAACTATACAGGTGAAAAACAAATGTCTCTTCCTGAGTCTAAGTTCCACTTTATTTATTATTTTTCTCCCTCAAAAATATTTTACTTAGTAGTCCTAATGTAGGTTAAAAAACCTTCTAACAATCAGCATGTTATGCTACCTTTGAAGAGCAGGGAACAGAAGAGCTCTGCTTTCTGCTTATCCTTCAGGGCACAAATCCGACCACAGGGGATTTTTTCAGGAAACTAAGCAGCTAATAATTAGCATACAATACAAGCTTCTACCAGCAGGGACAAACTTGTATTCGATTAATGACAGCTGTGACATTGCGTCGGTGAATTGTAAGTTATTTATTAATGTTAAATGCATCAGATCATGCTATGAATGGAGTCATTTTCTTAAAAATGATAAAATGGGTGGGTCTGTATATCGGGTACCTAACATTCCAGCCAGATAGGCTTGGTTCCCATTTATGTATTGTTAATATGGGCTAAGTCTCAAACAGCTTCTTTCTCTGTGTGTAATACAGAACTGCAGATACAACTATATAATATAACTATACACTATGTAGCTTTGAAATCAACCTTCATAGTGCATTTAATGTTTAATAGGAAGTAATTAATATGTAGACACAGGCTCCATGACTCGGTCATAGGGCACTACTTGGGTAACTTCTTAAAGAGCACTATTTAGGGAGTAGCGAGCAATTTGAGATGCAGCCCATAATACATGAATGCTAACAATTTGAAAAGCGCCTTTCAAGACACCCAAGGACACAGTACAATAAATAGAAACACACAAAGTATAAGAGTAAGAAAACCATAAAAACATCTCATCCATATGCTAGTTTAAAAAGATGAGTTTTAAGTCTAGTTTTAAAAACATCTACAGATGAACAAGCCTGCAGTTCATCAGGGAGCCTATTCCACAGCATAGGACCTGCCACACAGAATGCTCTTTTTCCAGTGGTACCTAACTTAAAGGGCGGAACCACAAGCAAGTTTTGGCTTGAAGATCACAGAGTAGAGTAGACCTTGTCAACAATAATAAGCTAATTACTAAACTGGGGGAGAAATCCATATCATGTTCCATCACATTTAACATTGTTTAAAAAAAAGAAATGACTGATTTCTGACCTAATGTCATGACTGTCATTTACTGAATCCCTCCCAGCTTTGGATGCTAGTTGTTACCTGCTTAGCTCTTAAACGATTATGCTTGTCTGTAACTCTTAGCAAATACATTTTATTTTCATCTACATTACCCTTCAAGTGTGCTGAAACATCATTACCTCACATGACATCAAATATCACCATTACTCTCAATAAAAATGTATGCATTTATTCATAACAAATGCAGGAAAAGGGAAAAAAACACTATGTTAAAGCAAACAGTGTATCATTGAACAAATTGTATGTGTGCATCAGCACTGCAACCATAGCCACTTCTCATATACACTGACTGCCCAGTGTGTTTTGTAGTTCTACGATTACAGACTGTGGTTCATATGCTTCTCTGCAACCCTATTCTTTAATGAGGACCCCCACAGCAGGTGGTCCTCAGCTCTGCAGTAACACTGATGTGGTACTTAGAACTACGATCAGCCACATGTGTTTTGACCTTCACATTTAACCCATCCGTGCAGTGAAACACCCACATATACACACACTAGTGAACATATCCACGGTGCCCAGGGAGCAGGGACTTGCCGGTCCTGGGGAACAAACCGGCGACCTTCCGGTCACAAGACCGGATCCCTAACCTTCAGGCCACGACTGCCCCATGAGTGTTAGTGTTAGTGTGTGTTGTGGTGGTATGAGTGGATCAGCCGCAGCAGTGCTGCTGGACTTTTTAAAACAGCTGTCGGCTGGTCCTCTGTCCAGCAGCTGGAGAGTCACTGCTGGACTGAGAATAGTCCACCAACCAAAAATATCCCTTTTATATGTCCTGTGTCCTCTGATGAAGGACTAGAGAATGATCAACACACACTGTACAGCAGCAGATGAGCTACTGTCTACTTTATAGAGTGGACAGTGAGTGGACAGTGTTTAAAAACTCTGATCCACTCACACACACTAACACACCACCATGTCAGTGTCACTGCAGAGTGATCCACCACCTGAATAATACCTGCTCTGTGGTGGTCCTGTGGGGTCCTGGCCATTAAAGAAAAAGGTTTATAAAGTATGCAGAGAAACAGATATACTACAGTCTGTAATTGTAGATCTATAAAGTGCTCCTACATGGTAACTGGACCTGGTAAAATGGACAATCAGTGTATATACATGGGTGTGATGTTAATGAAGTGGCTGGCCGTTGTTTATCTTTCAGCTCAGCATTACTTATCAGAGAGAAAAAGTTACAAACACTTAACCTTACTTACTCAGTTCTAGTGTTTCAGCAAAATTCGGAATATAATAAACACAAAAAACATTGGGCTTCACTTATTCTTTTAATTAAGTAAAGTTCCAAAAGGGTAATTTTAGGTAAAATCTTTTCATTTTAATAAGCAATAATTACTAAACCCAAGAATAATTTTTTAGATTGGAGGTCCTGTGTGTGTCACAGCTGATCACAGCACGCTTTAGTTCTTACTGCTGAGAACTGCAACACCTCCTAACAGCGTGTGAGAACATGAGGCTCGTATGTTCTCCGCAGCTCCACAAAGAGAACACAGTGGCTCGTCCTTCAGGCAGGTGAGGGTTATTGAGACGGCGCTCCGTTCGCAGGTGCTCCTGTAATTGTAGAGACATTTTTAATGAGCAGGTTTGTTACACAGAGCTGGTAATGTTCTCCCATCAGGACTCCTGCCTGTTTTAGCTTCTCCTCACTCTGCGGCCAAACCGCCACACAATGCTCTAGGCTAGGTTTGGAGATTTGGAGACCTCTCTGGTGGAAACGTGTAACTGCAGGCAACAAGCCGAGGAACATTGTGTAAGACGTGTTGAGCTTCTGTGTCTTTGAGATCCCAGTGAAAACTTGGTGAAGGTCGTGTCCTCTGAGGATGTCAGTGAGTTGTATACTGTTATCCTCGTATCTTCATCTGTATGATGTAGGTTTTGAGATCATGTGAGAACTAAATTAAAGCCGGTCCTTCTTTTTAACCCTGTGTGTGACGCAAACTTGAAAAGACCTGAAAATTCAACACCTCTGACCTTCTTGGTAGCAGGTGGTTTGTATAGTGATCTCCTGCCAAACTTGTACTTTCTCCCCCAGTTTTGTCTGATCTCCCACCAAACTTGTACTATCTCCCCCAGTTTAGTCTGATCTCCCACCAAACTTGTACTATCTCCCCCAGTTTAGTCTGATCTCCCGCCAAACTTGTACTTTCTCCGCCAGTTTAGTCTGATCTCTCGCCAAACTTGTACTTTCTCCCCCAGTTTAGTCTGATCTCACGCCAAAATTATATTTACCTCCAGCTATTCAGTTCGATCTCCCGCCAAACTTGTACTATCTCCCCCAGTTTAGTCTGATCTCCCGCCAAACTTGTACTTTCTCCCCCGGTTTAGTCTGATCTCTTGCCAAACTTGTACTTTCTCCCCCAGTTTAGTCTGATCTCCCGCCAAACTTATATTTACCTCCAGCTATTCAGTTCGATCTCCCGCCAAACTTATATTTACCTCCAGCTATTCAGTTCGATCTCCCGCCAAACTTGTACTTTCTCCCCCAGTTCAGTCTGATCTCCCGCCAGACTTGTACTTTCTCCCCAGATTAGTCTGATCTCCCTCCAAACTTATATTTACCTCCAGCTATTTAGTTCGATCTCCTGCCAAACTTGTACTTTCCCGCACAATTCAATCCAATCTCCAGCTAAACTTGAATTTTGTCCCGCTGTTCAGTCTGATCTCCAGCCAAACTTGTACTTTCTCCCCCAGTTTAGTCTGATCTCCTGCCAAACTTGTACTTTCTCTCCCAGTTTAGTCTGATCTCCCACCACACTTGTACTTTCTCACACAATTCAGTCTGATCTCCTACCAAATTTGTACTTTCTCGCACAATTCAGTCAAATCTTCTGCCAAACTTCTACTTTCTCCCACAATTCAGTCTGATCTCCCAGCTAACTTTGTACTTTCTGCAATTCTATCCACGTACGTTAAAGCTATTGCTGGATCCAAGTGTCAGAACAAGGAATAAACAGTTTGCTGATTGGATAACAGCAGCTGGTTACGTTACAGACCACCGAGTTCAGCAGATTCACTACGTATTCATTCTCTGATCTGTACTTGTAAATCAGACATTTCTAAACTCCAACTAGGAAGTTTATAATAGAACACTCCCTGTACTTGGAATTCCAGTTCGGACCTAAACAACATGGTAAATACGGTAAACCTCTGATATTCTCACGTACAGAATTAATAACATTTGATTTGTTTAATTAAATAAATGCAAGTTACTCACATTATTACTGAGTTCTCTTTCATCACAGATAAAGAGCTACAATAGCATTTTTCTTCTCTGAGCTGGTTTTGTCAGGAATGTGGCTTCAGCTTAACAAGGTGAATGATTTGCAGCTGAAGAGCTTCTCCAAGGCTTTTCTATGGATGCAGATTAACTCCGGCAGCAGATCTTCTCTCTTAAAACATCCTGAGAACTCTAATGAGATTAAAGTTGTACACTTGAAAGCTTTTATCTGGAACAATGAGGCTCTATGAATGCGTCGCATGCCCACTTCATAGAAGGACGCAGAGCCTTTTAAACGCTTCCAGGGACGCAGCGTGGACCAGCATATGTACCTCTACTGAAGATGCTTCTTCAACAAGAGATCAGAGGTGATTTAATCCAAGTGAGGTGGAAAGTCTTTCCACATAAAATGTTTTATGGCTGCTTTAGTTCCTACATGGCCACTTTATCAGAAACCACTCCACTTTGGCCACTCCACCTTGTATAAATGTACTTACAGTGTACTTAGCTCATATGTCCATGCACAGTTTTTTTGGTTATCCCTTAGCTAATGGTTAGTTTCTGACCATAGCTCATGGCTAGATATTTTTGGGTCCACTTTCAACCTAGTCTCTCACTGTCAGGCTCTCTAAGCACTGTCTGTTGCCTTTTGCCTGCTCCTTCCCCATACCTAGCTGAACGCCGCTGGCATCCTGGTTCCCTGGCTTTCCCGGTCTTTGCCCAGCCCAGTACATTGCTATCCACTCTTCTCTGTTATTGAATAAAGAAGCCTACTAATGGATCTTCCCTATGTTCCGGAGTATCCTGATTGATTACAATACTACTACATGCAAAACAACCAATCACAAGCCTGGTATTGGGAATTTGGCATTACGTATCAAAGGAGGTCTTAAAAACGTCCCTCAGAAAACACAGCAGTACAGAATGGGCAAGAGCATCTGTGGCTCAGACTACTTAACTAGAACTTTGATTCCCGTCAAAAAGCTGCCAAACAATGCATGGAAAAGTGTATATGTGGATGTGGAGAGCCAATCTGAATACAACTGGCAGAATCATGTCAGTGAGACCAGGTTAATTCACTAAAGACTGCTTTTGACCCAGCAGTGATGAGAGCGCTGATCATTCCTTTCAGCCTAATGAATGTAGTGTAACACAGTAGCTTTCCGCAAGACAAGAGTATTCTGTGCTTTTCAAACAAGAATAAAAGAACTGCTCCTTATCAATACCAACGACAGTTATGAAGAATTAGCCTGATTACTTCATAAGTGCACTGTGCCGAGTGTGATCTCAGACAGGAAGAGCTTTTTCTATTGTGACTGTTTGTATCAGGTTTGTTATGTTTTATTATGGTTCTTTTGTTTAGCTGCACCTCCTGCACCTGCAAGTTGGGATGCTGTGCAAAAAGTAAAGAGACATGAATAAACAGAACATAACAATGTGCAAAAAGCCAACAAATGTTGAAACTATTAGTTTTTGAAAAATGTGCTTTTTTAAATTTGATGCAATACATTTCAAAATGGTGGAACATCTCACAATTAATTAAGTTAAATTAGGTCAGTAACAGTAGCACGGTGGTGTAGTGGTTAGTATGGTGGTGTAGTGGTTAGTATGGTGGTGTAGTGGTTAGTACGGTGGTGTAGTGGTTAGTAGGGTGGTGTAGTGGTTAGATTGGTGGTGTAGTGGTTAGTATGGTGGTGTAGTGGTTAGTAGGGTGGTGTAGTGGTTAGTAAGGTGGTGTAATGGTTAGTATGGTGGTGTAGTAGTTAGTACGGTGGTGTAGTGGTTAGTATGGTGGTGTAGTGGTTAGTATGGTGGTGTAGTGGTTAGTATGGTGATGTAATGGTTAGTACGGTGGTGTAGTGGTTAGTATGGTGGTGTAGTGGTTAGTACGGTGGTGTAGTGGTCAACACGGTGGTGTAGTGGTTAGTATGGTGGTGTAGTGGTCAACACGGTGGTGTAGTGGTTAGTATGGTGGTGTAGTGGTCAACACAGTGGTGTAGTGGTTAGTATGGTGGTGTAGTGGTCAGTACGGTGGTGTAGTGGTCAGCACTGTCTCCTCACAGCAAGATGATCTGGGTTGGATTCCTGGTCCGGGCTGTTCTGTGTGGAGTGAACATGTTCTCACCGTGCTTGAGTGGGTTTCCTCCAGGTATTAAAGTTTCCTCCCACAGTCCAAACACCAGACATGTGGACTCGAGTCACATGACTTGACTTGACAACATCACTAAAGACTTGCGACTTGACTTAGACTTTACCTTTACTGACTTGGACTTGGAATCGGACTTAAGCTTTAAGACTTGAAAAGACTTGCCACCAGTGTTAATTTCCTTGCCGAACTATTTTCATCATAGTTTTTCGTCAACGAACCTTATTTTCTGGACAAAACGATACGATAACTGAATAAAAACTACAAAAATGTATAACAGCTACAACGAAATTGATTGATCAGCCCCCCAGCACCACCGTCAGCTAGCTTTACCGCTGCTAACGCTAGCTTAGCCTTTCTGAATCCTAGTCCTGAAAGCACACTGCCCTGTACAGTTTAGAGCATGTCCTGCTGTAAACGCTGTATTAACTCAGTAAGGTGGTGTTAATAGTCAGATTAGTTGGATCAGGTATGTGGGAAGCAGGTGAAGCACTGTATTAACTCAGTAAGGTGGTGTTAATGATCAGATTAGTTGATCAGGTATGTGGGAAGCAGGTGAAACGTTATATGTGCAGAGTCGGGAAACTAGCTAGCTAACTCCAACCATCTGCATTTAATTATCGTGTCCCAAATCTCTTCATTGACAGCACTAGTAACAATTATTAAATAAATAAGAGATACATTTTATTTATTTATTCACTTTGCTGTTAGCTCAGATGATATTTGTTAAATCTGTTTATATGTGTATTGGTCTTTCAAACAGCAATAATATTCCAAAACTGGTTAATAAATGTTTCATTTCGTGTAAGTATATATAATTACTTAAATAATTGAAGGGAACTGAACAAAAAGCATTTTAGTCGACTGAATCGACTGTAGATTTAGTCGACTATATTCCTATGACAATGAGTCGACTAAAACTAAAAACAATTCAGATGACTAAATTATGACTAAAACTAAAGGATGTTTTAGTCAAAAGACTACGACTAAAACTAAATCAAAATTTGCTGTCAAAATTAACTGTCAAGAGTTCACACATGCTGTTAGAACTGAAAGAAATCGGTCCAGATATTAATGCTTATGGGTTTAGAATGTGATGTTATTAAAATTCCTGTAGGTGTAATGTGTACTAATACTTCCATACAGTGCAGTGTTTCTCAGCCTCTGCCTTTGAGGCCCACTGATTTACATTTTAGTGTTTTTCTTGCTTCAACACCTATTTTAACTCTGTAATGGACTGGTAATGAGGTGATTAGTGATTAGAACTGCTTAAAATGATCTAGTTTCATATGCAAGTTATTTTTGTTATAATACAAACTTTAAAAACATTAATGTTATAGTAATGTCAGTTTAATATACTACTAATCAACTGCATCAAGTGTGTTAAATACTGAAATGGCGTTACATCTGGTGACTTGACTTGGACTTGAAGTTTAAGACTTGGGACTTGACTTAAGACTCGCTTGTATTGACTTGGGACTTGACTCGGGACTTGATTGTCAAGACTTGAGACTTACTTGTTACTTGCAACTTAGTGACTTGGTCCCATGTCTGCCAAACACATGCTTGTTAGGTTGATCGCTCACTCTAAACTGCCTGTAGGTGTGAGTGTGTGTGTGTGTTGGCCATGCTATGGACTGGCAACCTGTCCATGGTGTACCCCGCCCTCACCCGATGAAGCTGGGATTGGCTCCAGGCCCCCCGTAACACTGACTAGCAGGATAAAGTGGAAAATAATGGATGGATGGATGGATAATCTGTAATGAAGGTCTTAGGTTGCTTCATATAATATTAATATCAGAGATAAAACATAAAACTGATTGATGAAGAAATACCAGACAAGACGTCTATGCAGCTCAGAGGTGGAAACTGAGTCTGGGGCTGTTTTTCTAACAATGCTGTCACTGAGTTTGAGTTCATTGATGAGGTCAAGAACATTACGGATGCATAGCAGACTGCTATGGTCGTATCTCGCTGCTGTCCAGCGAAAAATGAGTATCTCCAAAACGATACTTTTACAGCATGTAAATGAATGAAAATGTATTTGATTAAAAGCAGTTGTGGAGTGTTATTCTGGTCCAACTGTTGTGTAATTACAACACAATGTAGTTATCATGTTCAAATCAAATTAGTTCAAATCATGCATATGCATACTTGCATTTCAATGCTTGGTTTTCTTTGGACAGTGTTGAAAAGCTAGGCTATCTGCTAATATGTCCTAGTATGTAACCAAGGGCGTAGGAGCAGGTTTGACATTGGGGGCAACACATTTGCTAATATGAATCAAAGCCCACCCTATCCCCTAAATATTACCTATAAGCTGATTCCACTGTAGGTAAGGTAGTAAATCACTGTATGTATAGTGATGCAGAACAACATTTGTAGAATTACAGTAAATTACAAATAAATAAACAAAATACCACATTATCTGTGCGTCTGTTTATTATTAGATAAATCCAATTAAGATCATTTTACAAACTAAACTAGATACTAAACATTACATGGTACTGTCAGAAAACTTTTAAATTATACATGCAGTGTCTGGATTATATACACATATAACCAAAACAATTATGATTTTCTTTAGTGGCATAATGCTGAGATGAAAAAACTGTTGAGGTTTCCTGACTAGACAAGATTAACATTAATGTTAGACAGTAAGGCTGTGTCCCAAACAGCACCCTCTGGAACATTACATACTGCACTACTGAAAGTACCTCTAAGGATCAAATTTTATTTTTGTACGTATTTAGTGTAGTAGCAGTCTGCAGTTTGGGACGTGGCCAGAGAGTGCTTATTGACTAAAGTTAATATAACCATTAGCTAACCCAAACCCTCCTAGTCTGTTACCATGACAACACATTATGCAAAAGCTGTTTTTATTGCAGTACATATGGTCATCGCGGCTATAATTCATTGCTCTCATCACTGATCAAGCCACCCAATGCTCTAACGAGGCGAGAGCTCGAGTCAGTGAAGCTGCTGCCTGCAGGACATTTCTGAACAGGCTTCTTAACACAAGCCTTAACAAAGTGAAAGACCCAGACCACCGAACAATCAGAACCCGTTGCTAACAACAAACACAGTTCATGAATTGCGAAGGCTGCCAAAACAGGCTTTTAGAATAAATGTCTTTTAAACAGTTTCCACTTTTCTGAGGTTTCATTTCTGGGTGGGACGAATCAGCCTGTTTCTGATAATGGGAGGTTCCTACGCCAATGTATGTAACAGCCTTCATTACACAACTACATATTCTCAGTAGCGTGTACTGTCTGATGTGACCTGTGTGTCATTTTTGTACTTATATTTATTGCACTCTTTTTCTGCACCAGTGTTAATTTTGACAGCAAATTTTGATTTAGTTTTATTCATAGTCTTTTGACTAAAATGTCCTTTAGTTTTAGTCAGAATTTTATTCATCTGAATTGTTTTTAGTTTTAGTCGACTAATTATCATAAGAATATAGTCTAAATCGACAGTTCATTCAGTCAACTAAAAAATAAAGGGTGTAAAATGTCCTTTAATTATTTAAATCAATATATACACTTACACAAAATTAAACATTTATTAACCAGTTATGGAATATTACTCATGTTTGAAAGACCAATACACACAACAGATTTAACAACCAAAATCTGAGGTCTAATGTAACTGCAAAGTGAATAAGAGAAAACTGTTATTTTATCCTTGCATCACCTTTTTATTTATTATCTCTTATTTATTTAATAATTGTTACTAGTCAATCTAATTAAATGACATGCTCTGTGGTTAACTAATCTACATTAATTGCATTTTTAATTGTGCAATTCAAACAAATTTGAGCATAAGAGTAAATCAATAAATAAAAAACTGACACATCTCTAGGTCTCAGTGTTTACTAGAAACACACACAAACGCTAAACTCTCTTTCTTTCTGCTGACATTGTCTAGATAACTTAGTTCATCATGAATAACGACAGTTACAGGCTTGTATGGTCTTCCCGGCTTTAGACCCAATTTGTGCAAGTTTGCGTTTGATTGGATGGCTACCCGGCTTGTCCCGCCTCTCCATACACGCCAAAGTAGTTTTGATTGGATGTTTTCCTAACTTGTCCCCGCCTTTTACAAAACTAAATTAGTTCTGATTGGATATCGTCCCTGCCAAACATTTTAATCTCGTTTTTATTGGTTGACTAAAATGTCTATTTCGTCATAGTTTTGATCCTTTTATGTAGCTTTTATTTAGTTAACGTCTCATTTTCGTAATGAAAAAAAGGTTTGTTGACGAGAACTATGACGAAAATAGTTCATTAATAAAATTAACGCTGGTTTGCACTGTGTATATCTTGCTGTTGTGCACTTGCGTTAGGTCCTGGAAGAACATTGTTGGCTTTCACTGTGTTTACAGCTTGTCTACAGCTAAAATGAAAACAAAGCCTCTTGAACTAATTCATCTGAAACTCTGACACTTTTTGGAAGAAAGCAAAAGGAAAATAACTGATTAAAATCACTTCCACACGGTAAGGCGTTCTGCTTCCAAGCATCATGTTGGACCACATGGATACATTTTTGGACCACCATACAAAGTGAGTGTATTATATTATTATAAGTTGCTCACTGTCCAAAAAAAGTTTGAAGACGCGAACCCCTTATTCTACCACTACACTGACGAAAGAGTGCTTACTCACTGAGTTCTGCCAACACGATGAGGACTGACAAGTTGTTCAATGTGGGGTCACCTGGGTCTCCACGGCTGACGTGCCAACTCGTTCATCATCAGCCTGCTGTCTATTAATCACTCCCCCTCATCATCGGCCTGCTGTCCATTACACGACAGAGTGCTGAGAAGCTCCATCTATAAATGTTTTAGCAGCATATGGTGAACATCTGCAACCCGCAGGCCTCGCCTGTATTAGCAGTTGGAGAAGAGCTGCTACTGAAGCGGGTGGGTTCAGTATAATGTACTGAAGCAGGACCAGTGATGATATGAACCATGTGGCAGCAGTGCAGCGCATATAAGGTCCAGGTAATGTTCACATCAACCACCGGAATGAAAGAAAGATCACGAGTGTGGGATGACTGTTGGTGCTGCATGGGCTGAGTTGAGTATTTCTATAACTGCTGATCATTTGGTTAATTCTCAAAACAACCAGTGAGCCAAAGTTCTGAGGATGGAAACAAGATCAAGGGTTGGGTTCCACCTCTATCATCCAAGAACAGAAAGCTGAGGCGTCAGTGAGCTCAGAGGTGTACGAAGATGTTTTGGATGTATAGCAGGACTAAATGAAAATCTAAAAACATCTGAGGCTGCAGCTGACCTCTGGAACAACCTTGACTCCTTTACTTTGTAATAATCTGGATGGTGGTCCTCAGACCCTCAGACAGCACGGCATTAAAAAAAGACCCCAATTTTATAATGAAATCACTGCATGGGCTCAGGAACTCCTCCCAACACCATCAACGTTCACCACTGCTTCACATACACAAGTTTAAACCCTATCATGTATAAAAGAAGCCAGATATAAACAGCGCCGCCGACTTCTCTGGGCCCGAGCTCAGTTAAGATGGAAGCCTTTTAGGAAATTACGGAGCCTCTGAACTAAAGAGTAGAGGAACTATCTGGCTTGTTATCAATGCACAGTTGACAAGCCAGCATTTGTGATGGTACAAAGCGGGACATGACATGGAAAATGAATGGAAATGTATTTTTATTGGTCCAATCATCATGAAATTTTGAAACAATGTAAAGGACGACTGTAGAGTTGAAATGTTGCAGAACACTACAAATCACAAAAAAGATAGTGTCTTTAGAGTCAACCTGGTGGGGTAACCACAGTACTAAGTCATCTCCATAAGTAAAAAGTGTGTCTAACTGTAAATTGTTAATACCTGAAGGCTTAGAGATTACTCTGTAACCCTTTCCAGTTTTATGCAAATCAACAGATCTGGATCGTAGGTCTTCAGAGATATCTTTTTTGCGAGGCATGGTTCACATCAGCAGAAGGTTCTTGTGAATAGCAAACTCAAAAAGTTTGAGTGTCTTTTATTAGTCAGAGAAGCTCTACATCTTACTCTAATCTCCTTTCATTGACTGGACTCCAGGTTTTCTAACTCCTGACTCTAATTAGCTTTTGTTGAAGTCAATAGCTTAAGGGTTCACTTACTTTTTCCACCAGCACTGTGAATGTTTAATGGATAAGTCCAATACAGACATGATAAATTATAACTGTTTGTGTGGTGTTGGGTTAAGCACATTGTGTTTGTTTATACATGGGACTATGATGTAGATCAGATCATGTTTTATGACCAATTCATGCAGAAAACCAGGTAATTTCAAAGGGTTCACATACTTTTTCTTGCCAGTATAGATAGACAACAGGGCAGACACAACATTGCTGTTGGAGTGTTTAAACACTGTGTCCACTCACTGTCCACTCTATTAGCCACTCCTACTACTTGCTGGTCCACCTTGTAGATGTAAAGTCAGAGACAGTAGCTGATCTGCTGCTGCACAGTTAGTGTTTCTATAGTTCTTCATCAGTGGACACAGGACGCCGCCCACATGACACTGCTGTCTGTATAGTTTTGGTTGGTGGACTGTTCTCAGTCCAGCAGTGACACTGAGGTAATATAGTCCTGGAGAAAAGTTGTTTGTTTTACTGTATAGCTGAAATGACAATAGCAGCTTGAACTAACTAATAACTAATAATTAATCAAAATATTGAATCTGAAACTCATCAGACACGTTTTGGAAGAACAACAAACACAAGAAAATCAAAAATGTCTGATTAAAATCAGTTCCTCTAGGCTCCACTTGAACACAAGTTCAACAAGGCTGGTCAGTTGAAGGCTCGAAGGATGTCGGCTGGTCTGATAGATCTCTAATTTCTGCTGAGGCACACAGATGGTTTGGTCAACAGCTTGAGTCTATGGATCCAACCTGCCTGGTGTCAGCAGTCCAGCCTGGTGGAGGTGGTGTAATGGTGTGGGGGGATGCCACACTTTGGGCTAGTAAGACCGGACAGTCATTGCTTAAATGACCACAGCCTGTTTGAGTTTTGTTGCTGACCATGTGTGTTAACCTCTTTAAATGGCTGCTTCCAGCATGCTAACGTGCCAACGCACAGCAAAATTGGCCCAAACTGGTTTCATGAAGGTGACAGTTCAGTAGACTTTCAGGTCTCTGGATCTGAATCCATTAGAACACCATTGGGTTGCAGTAGAATGGTAGATTCCCGGCATGCAGGAGCTGCTGCAGGAACTGTATATGCAGTCATCTCAATATGAATGCATTAATAAACAGAACTGAGGCTGGAGAGCAAAAGTAGGAATGTATCAACAAAGTATTCCTATGAAGCTGCTGGTTGAGTGTGTATTTTGCCGCTGTACAAAGAAAACCATGTAACTCCATTTCCCATTTTAACGCAGCAGCTGCCGTTTATATTGCGCGAGAATTTCATGATGAATGGACCAATAGAAATGCTCCAAAATGACTTGGGGAATATTCCGGGTCCATCTACTTACATTATAGGTTTGTGGCCTCTCCTGTAAAGTTGCAATATTTTCTAGATCCTAAAGAAGCTCAAATCATAGAGATGTTAGCAAAACACAGTGATGCCTCAGTGCAGCGTCCTCAGCCTCTAATGACGGGAGCGGTGATGCTGAGGGGGCTGTTAATAATTTTTGAGTCTATAGACTGATCTGTCACACATCAGTCTCTTTGAGGCTTCACTGTGCTAAAACACAAGAACACCTCAAGGTAGAAACACTGGAGAGGAAGGAACTTGGGTGGGTTTGGGGGAGATGGTGGCAGTGGGGTAGGGAGTTGGTTCTCAGGGGGCCCTTTAATGGGGTGGGGTGGGGTGGGGTAAGTGAGTGTGTGGTGGGTGAGTGTGGGAGAGTTTGAGGTGGTGGGGGGTTCTTAGGGGCCTGGGTGGGTGGGGTGGTGGTGCAGGTAGGAGCCTGGTGGTGTGAGGTGAGTGTGGGGTAGATGGTGAGGGGGTTCTCAGTGGCCTGGAGGTGAGGGGTGAGTAAGTTTGGGGTGAGTGGGTGGGTGTTTTTGGGGTGGGTGGGTGTTTTTGGGCTGGGTGGGTGGGTGTTTTTGGGCTGGGTGGGTGGGTGTTTGTGGGGGAGATGGTGAGGGGGTTCTCAGTGGCCTAGAGGTGAGAGGTGAGTGAGTTTGGGGTGAGTGGGTGGGTGTTTTTGGGGTGGGTGAGTGGGTGTTTTTGGGGTGAGTGGGTGTTTTTGGGGTGGGTGGGTGGGTGTTTGTGGGGGAATGGTGTGTGTGTGTGGGGAGCGGAGTGAGTAAGTGTGTGGTGTGTGGGGGAGATGGTGGGGCGTTCGCAAGGGCTTGGGGGTGTTGGAGTGAGTGAGTGTGGGCGAGATGGTGAGGGGGTTCTCAGTGGCCTGGAGGTGAGGGGTGAGTGAGTTTGGGGTGAGTGGGTGGGTGGATGTTTGTGAAGGAATGGTGTGTGTGTGTGGGGAGCGGAGTGAGTGAGTTTGTGGTTTGTGTGGGGGGGGTGTCACAAGGGCGTGGGGGTGGGGTTTCTCAGGGGCCTAAGGGTGGGTGGGTGAGTGAGTGTGAATAATCCGTATAATTTATGCATGTTGTGAAAGATTTATAAACAATTATTTCTTGGTTGGGAACCAATTTCATTACAGACCTTTTGTTTATTGTTTCTTTATTAAGCACAAGGGATGAATAAATAACAACAGCAAAGCGTGACTGCATGCAGTTTAGACACTGTTGGGTGGGGGGGCGTGTGGGGGGGCTTGTGGGGCGGCGTGGTCCGGGAGTGCTTTATTAAAAACTTTCAGACGGAATTAATTTGAGGAAACAGTCAGATTTGCCAGATTTTTCTCTCTTTGTTTCTACAAACTTCTTTATTCAGGCTTTATTAAAAATCTATTTCCTCTATGTGTCTGATCTGCTTCCAGCTGTACTTTCTTAACATTTCAAAGGCTTCTCAGTTTTCACGCATAGGAACTTTTCGAATATGGATCCTCCAGAAAGATTAAAGACCTCTCATGAATGACTTCAGCTTAATTCAGCTTAAATTTAGTGACTGCACTTGGCTGCATCAGAAGTAGTAGTTTTAAAGTTAGTATGTGAACATCTTGCAGATGTGATGTTTTCTTGGTAATATTTATAATTTATATAATATATACACCAATTGTATATATGATATTGACACTTTTTTGACATTATAGGTCAAAAATTTTACAAGACTATCGGTTAAAGGTTTAAGAACTGGAAAAAGAACTTTTAACTGGTAGTGATCTAAAACGTTTAGCTGGTAGTGTACTAAAACGTTTGGCTGGTAGTGATCTAAAACATTTGGTTGGTAGTGTACTAAAACGTTTGGCTGGTAGTGTACTAGAACGTTTGGCTGGTAGTGTACTAAAACGTTTGACTGGTAGTGTACTAAAACGCTTGGCTAGTAGTGTACTAAAACGTTTGGCTGGTAGTGATCTAAAACGTTTGACCGGTAGTGATCTAAAACGTTTGACTGGTAGTGATCTAAAACGTTTGGCTGGTAGTGATCTATAATGTTTGACTGATAATGTATTAAAACGTTTGTTTGGTAGTGATCTAAAACGTTTGGCTGGTAGTGATCTAAAACATTAGGCTGATAGAGTATCTAAAACGTTTGACTGGTAGTGTACTAAAAAGTTTGGCTGGTAGTGTACTAAAAAGTTTGGCTGGTAGTGTACTAAAACGTTTGACTGGTAGTGTACTAAAATGTTTGACTGGTAGTGATCTAAAATGTTTGACTGGTAGTGATCTAAAACGTTTGGCTGGTAGTGTATCTAAAATGTTTGGCTGGTAGTGTATCTAAAACGCTTGGCTGGTAGTGTACTAAAACGTTTGGCTGGTAGTGTACTAAAACGTTTGGCTGGTAGTGATCTAAAATGTTTGGCTGGTAGTGTATCTAAAACGCTTGGCTGGTAGTGTACTAAAACGTTTGGCTGGTAGTGTATCTAAAACGTTTGGCTGGTAGTGATCTAAAATGTTTGACTGATAATGTATTAAAACGTTTGGTAGTGATCTAAAATGTTTGACTGATAATGTATTAAAACGTTTGGTAGTGATCTAAAATGTTTGACTGATAATGTATTAAAAAGTTTGGTTGTGATCTAAAATGTTTGACTGGTAGTGATCTAAAACATTTGGCTGATAGAGTATCTAAAACGTTTGACTGGTAGTGATCTAAAACGTTTGGCTGGTAGTGATCTAAAACATTTGGCTGATAGAGTTTCTAAAACGTTTGACTGGTAGTGTATTAAAACGTTTGTTTGGTAGTGATCTAAAACGTTTGGCTGGTAGTGATCTAAAATGTTTGACTGGTAGTGATCTAAAACATTTGGCTGGTAGTGTACTAAAACGTTTAGTTGGTAGTGATCTAAAACATTTGTCTGGTAGTGATCTAAAACGTTTGGCTGGTAGTGATCTAAAACATTTGGCTGGTAGTGTACTAAAATGTTTAGTTGGTAGTGATCTAAAATGTTTGGCTGGTAGTGTACTAAAACGTTTATTTGGTAGTGTACTAAAATGTTTGGCTGGTAGTGTACTAAAACATTTATTTGGTAGTGTACTAAAATGTTTGGCTGGTAGTGCACTAAAATGTTTAGTTGGTAGTGATCTGAAACGTTTGACTGATAGTGTACTAAAACATTTGGCTGGTAGTGATCTAAAATGTTTGACTGGTAGTGTACTAAAACATTTGGCTGGTAGTGATCTAAAGTGTTTGACTGGTAGTGATCTAAAATGTTTGACTGGTTGTGATCTAAAACGTTTGGCTGGTAGTGATCTAAAATGTTTGGCTGGTAGTGTACTAAAACGTTTGGCTGGTAGTGATCTAAAATGTTTGACTGGTAGTGATCTAAAACGTTTGGCTGGTAGTGATCTAAAATGTTTGGCTGGTAGTGTATCTAAAACGTTGGGCTGGTAGTGATCTAAAATGTTTGACTGGTAGTGATCTAAAACGTTTGGCTGGTAGTGATCTAAAATGTTTGGCTGGTAGTGTACTAAAACGTTTGGCTGGTAGTGATCTAAAATGTTTGACTGGTAGTGATCTAAAACGTTTGGCTGGTAGTGATCTAAAATGTTTGGCTGGTAGTGTACTAAAATGTTTAGTTGGTAGTGATCTAAAACGTTTGACTGGTAGTGATCTAAAATGTTTGACTGGTAGTGATCTAAAACGTTTGGCTGGTAGTGATCTAAAACGTTTGGCTGGTAGTGATCTAAAATGTTTGACTGGTAGTGATCTAAAATGTTTGGCTGGTAGTGATCTAAAATGTTTGGTTGGTAGTGTACTAAAACGTTTATTTGGTAGTGTACTAAAACGTTTGGCTGGTAGTGTACTAAAACATTTATTTGGTAGTGTACTAAAATGTTTGGCTGGTAGTGCACTAAAATGTTTAGTTGGTAGTGATCTGAAACGTTTGACTGATAGTGTACTAAAACATTTGGCTGGTAGTGATCTAAAATGTATGACTGGTAGTGTACTAAAACATTTGGCTGGTAGTGATCTAAAGTGTTTGACTGGTAGTTATCTAAAATGTTTGACTGGTTGTGATCTAAAACGTTTGGCTGGTAGTGATCTAAAATGTTTGGCTGGTAGTGTACTAAAACGTTTGGCTAGTAGTGATCTAAAATGTTTGACTGGTAGTGATCTAAAACGTTTGGCTGGTAGTGATCTAAAATGTTTGGCTGGTAGTGTATCTAAAACGTTTGGCTGGTAGTGATCTAAAATGTTTGACTGGTAGTGATCTAAAACGTTTGGCTGGTAGTGATCTAAAATGTTTGGCTGGTAGTGTACTAAAACGTTTGGCTGGTAGTGATCTAAAATGTTTGACTGGTAGTGATCTAAAACGTTTGGCTGGTAGTGATCTAAAATGTTTGGCTGGTAGTGTACTAAAATGTTTAGTTGGTAGTGATCTAAAACATTTGATTGGTAGTGATCTAAAATGTTTGACTGGTAGTGATCTAAAACGTTTGGCTGGTAGTGATCTAAAACGTTTGGCTGGTAGTGATCTAAAATGTTTGACTGGTAGTGATCTAAAACGTTTGGCTGGTAGTGATCTAAAATGTTTGGCTGGTAGTGTACTAAAACGTTTGGCTGGTAGTGATCTAAAATGTTTGACTGGTAGTGATCTAAAACCTTTGGCTGGTAGTGATCTAAAATGTTTGGCTGGTAGTGTATCTAAAACGTTTGGCTGGTAGTGATCTAAAATGTTTTACTGGTAGTGATCTAAAACGTTTGGCTGGTAGTGATCTAAAATGTTTGGCTGGTAGTGTACTAAAACGTTTGGCTGGTAGTGATCTAAAATGTTTGACTGGTAGTGATCTAAAACGTTTGGCTGGTAGTGATCTAAAATGTTTGGCTGGTAGTGTACTAAAATGTTTAGTTGGTAGTGATCTAAAACGTTTGACTGGTAGTGATCTAAAAGGTTTGACTGGTAGTGATCTAAAACGTTTGGCTGGTAGTGATCTAAAACGTTTGGCTGGTAGTGATCTAAAATGTTTGACTGGTAGTGATCTAAAACGTTTGGCTGGTAGTGATCTAAAATGTTTGGTTGGTAGTGTACTAAAACGTTTATTTGGTAGTGTACTAAAATGTTTGGCTGGTAGTGTACTAAAACATTTCTTTGGAAGTGTACTAAAATGTTTGGCTGGTAGTGCACTAAAATGTTTAGTTGGTAGTGATCTGAAACGTTTGACTGATAGTGTACTAAAACATTTGGCTGGTAGTGATCTAAAATGTATGACTGGTAGTGTACTAAAACATTTGGCTGGTAGTGATCTAAAGTGTTTGACTGGTAGTTATCTAAAATGTTTGACTGGTTGTGATCTAAAACGTTTGGCTGGTAGTGATCTAAAATGTTTGGCTGGTAGTGTACTAAAACGTTTGGCTGGTAGTGATCTAAAATGTTTGACTGGTAGTGATCTAAAACGTTTGGCTGGTAGTGATCTAAAATGTTTGGCTGGTAGTGTATCTAAAACGTTTGGCTGGTAGTGATCTAAAATGTTTGACTGGTAGTGATCTAAAACGTTTGGCTGGTAGTGATCTAAAATGTTTGGCTGGTAGTGTACTAAAACGTTTGGCTGGTAGTGATCTAAAATGTTTGACTGGTAGTGATCTAAAACGTTTGGCTGGTAGTGATCTAAAATGTTTGGCTGGTAGTGTACTAAAATGTTTAGTTGGTAGTGATCTAAAACATTTGATTGGTAGTGATCTAAAATGTTTGACTGGTAGTGATCTAAAACGTTTGGCTGGTAGTGATCTAAAACGTTTGGCTGGTAGTGATCTAAAATGTTTGACTGGTAGTGATCTAAAACCTTTGGCTGGTAGTGATCTAAAATGTTTGGCTGGTAGTGTACTAAAACGTTTGGCTGGTAGTGATCTAAAATGTTTGACTGGTAGTGATCTAAAACCTTTGGCTGGTAGTGATCTAAAATGTTTGGCTGGTAGTGTATCTAAAACGTTTGGCTGGTAGTGATCTAAAATGTTTTACTGGTAGTGATCTAAAACGTTTGGCTGGTAGTGATCTAAAATGTTTGGCTGGTAGTGTACTAAAACGTTTGGCTGGTAGTGATCTAAAATGTTTGACTGGTAGTGATCTAAAACGTTTGGCTGGTAGTGATCTAAAATGTTTGGCTGGTAGTGTACTAAAATGTTTAGTTGGTAGTGATCTAAAACGTTTGACTGGTAGTGATCTAAAAGGTTTGACTGGTAGTGATCTAAAACGTTTGGCTGGTAGTGATCTAAAACGTTTGGCTGGTAGTGATCTAAAATGTTTGACTGGTAGTGATCTAAAACGTTTGGCTGGTAGTGATCTAAAATGTTTGGTTGGTAGTGTACTAAAACGTTTATTTGGTAGTGTACTAAAATGTTTGGCTGGTAGTGTACTAAAACATTTCTTTGGTAGTGTACTAAAATGTTTGGCTGGTAGTGCACTAAAATGTTTAGTTGGTAGTGATCTGAAACGTTTGACTGATAGTGTACTAAAACATTTGGCTGGTAGTGATCTAAAATGTTTGACTGGTAGTGTACTAAAACATTTGGCTGGTAGTGATCTAAAGTGTTTGACTGGTAGTTATCTAAAATGTTTGACTGGTTGTGATCTAAAACGTTTGGCTGGTAGTGATCTAAAATGTTTGGCTGGTAGTGTACTAAAACGTTTGGCTGGTAGTGATCTAAAATGTTTGACTGGTAGTGATCTAAAACGTTTGGCTGGTAGTGATCTAAAATGTTTGGCTGGTAGTGTATCTAAAACGTTTGGCTGGTAGTGATCTAAAATGTTTGACTGGTAGTGATCTAAAACGTTTGGCTGGTAGTGATCTAAAATGTTTGGCTGGTAGTGATCTAAAACGTTTGGCTGGTAGTGATCTAAAATGTTTGGCTGGTAGTGTACTAAAACGTTTGGCTGGTAGTGATCTAAAATGTTTGACTGGTTGTGATCTAAAACCTTTGGCTGGTAGTGATCTAAAATGTTTGGCTGGTAGTGTATCTAAAACGTTTGGCTGGTAGTGATCTAAAATGTTTTACTGGTAGTGATCTAAAACGTTTGGCTGGTAGTGTTCTAAAATGTTTGGCTGGTAGTGTACTAAAACGTTTGGCTGGTAGTGATCTAAAATGTTTGACTGGTAGTGATCTAAAACGTTTGGCTGGTAGTGATCTAAAATGTTTGGCTGGTAGTGTACTAAAATGTTTAGTTGGTAGTGATCTAAAACGTTTGACTGGTAGTGTACTAAAACGTTTATTTGGTAGTGTACTAAAATGTTTAGTTGGTAGTGATCTCAAACCTTTGGCTGGTAGTGATCTAAAATGTTTGGCTGGTAGTGTATCTAAAACGTTTGGCTGGTAGTGATCTAAAATGTTTGACTGGTAGTGATCTAAAACGTTTGGCTGGTAGTGATCTAAAATGTTTGGCTGGTAGTGTATCTAAAACGTTTGGCTGGTAGTGATCTAAAATGTTTGACTGGTAGTGATCTAAAACGTTTGGCTGGTAGTGATCTAAAATGTTTGGCTGGTAGTGTACTAAAATGTTTAGTTGGTAGTGATCTAAAACGTTTGACTGGTAGTGATCTAAAATGTTTGACTGGTAGTGATCTAAAACGTTTGGCTGGTAGTGATCTAAAACGTTTGGCTGGTAGTGATCTAAAATGTTTGACTGGTAGTGATCTAAAACCTTTGGCTGGTAGTGATCTAAAATGTTTGGCTGGTAGTGCATCTAAAACGTTTGGCTGGTAGTGATCTAAAATGTTTTACTGGTAGTGATCTAAAACGTTTGGCTGGTAGTGATCTAAAATGTTTGGCTGGTAGTGATCTAAAACGTTTGACTGGTAGTGATCTAAAAGGTTTGACTGGTAGTGATCTAAAACGTTTGGCTGGTAGTGATCTACAACGTTTGGCTGGTAGTGATCTAAAATGTTTGGTTGGTAGTGTACTAAAACGTTTATTTGGTAGTGTACTAAAATGTTTGGCTGGTAGTGTACTAAAACATTTATTTGGTAGTGTACTAAAATGTTTGGCTGGTAGTGCACTAAAATGTTTAGTTGGTAGTGATCTGAAACGTTTGACTGATAGTGTACTAAAACATTTGGCTGGTAGTGATCTAAAATGTTTGACTGGTAGTGTACTAAAACATTTGGCTGGTAGTGATCTAAAGTGTTTGACTGGTAGTTATCTAAAATGTTTGACTGGTTGTGATCTAAAACGTTTGGCTGGTAGTGATCTAAAATGTTTGGCTGGTAGTGTACTAAAACGTTTGGCTGGTAGTGATCTAAAATGTTTGACTGGTAGTGATCTAAAACGTTTGGCTGGTAGTGATCTAAAATGTTTGGCTGGTAGTGATCTAAAATGTTTGGCTGGTAGTGTACTAAAACGTTTGGCTGGTAGTGATCTAAAATGTTTGACTGGTAGTGATCTAAAATGTTTGACTGGTTGTGATCTAAAACCTTTGGCTGGTAGTGATCTAAAATTATTTGGCTGGTAGTGTATCTAAAACGTTTGGCTGGTAGTGATCTAAAATGTTTTACTGGTAGTGATCTAAAACGTTTGGCTGGTAGTGATCTAAAATGTTTGGCTGGTAGTGTACTAAAACGTTTGGCTGGTAGTGATCTAAAATGTTTGACTGGTAGTGATCTAAAACGTTTGGCTGGTAGTGATCTAAAATGTTTGGCTGGTAGTGTACTAAAATGTTTAGTTGGTAGTGATCTAAAACGTTTGACTGGTAGTGTACTAAAACGTTTATTTGGTAGTGTACTAAAATGTTTAGTTGGTAGTGATCTCAAACCTTTGACTGGTAGTGTACTAAAACGTTTGGCTGGTAGTGTACTAAAACGTTTGGCTGGTAGTGATCTAAAATGTTTGACTGGTATTGTGCTAAAACGTTTGGCTGGTAGTGTACTAAAACATTTGGCTGGTAGTGTACTAAAACGTTTGGCTGGTAGTGATCTAAAATGTTTGACTGGTATTGTGCTAAAACATTTGGCTGGTAGTGTACTAAAACGTTTGGTTGGTAGTGATCTAAAATGTTTGACTGGTAGTGTACTAAAACGTTTGGCTGGTAGTGTACTAAAACGTTTGGCTGGTAGTGATCTAAAATGTTTGACTGGTATTGTGCTAAAACGTTTGGCTGGTAGTGTACTAAAACATTTGGCTGGTAGTGTACTAAAACGTTTGGCTGGTAGTGATCTAAAATGTTTGACTGGTATTGTGCTAAAACGTTTGGCTGGTAGTGTACTAAAACGTTTGGTTGGTAGTGTACTAAAATGTTTGGTTGGTAGTGATCTAAAACGTTTGGTTGGTAGTGTACTAAAACGTTTGGTTGGTAGTGATCTAAAACGTTTGACTGGTAGTGTACTAAAACGTTTGGCTGGTAGTGATCTAAAATGTTTGGCTGGTAGTGTATCTAAAACGTTTGGCTGGTAGTGATCTAAAATGTTTGACTGGTAGTGTACTAAAACATTTAGCTGGTAGTGATCTAAAACGTTTGGCTGTTAGTGTATATAAAATGTTTGGCTGGTAATGTATTAAAATGTTTAGTTGGTAGTGATCTAAAACGTTTGACTGGTAGTGTACTAAAACGTTTATTTGGTAGTGTACTAAAATGTTTAGTTGGTAGTGATCTCAAACGTTTGACTGGTAGTGTACTAAAACGTTTGGCTGGTAGTGTACTAAAACGTTTGGCTGTTAGTGATCTAAAATGTTTGACTGGTATTGTGCTAAAACGTTTGGCTGGTAGTGATGTAAAATGTTTGACTGGTAGTGTACTAAAACATTTGGCTGGTAGTGTACTAAAACGTTTGGTTGGTAGTGTACTAAAACGTTTGGTTGGTAGTGATCTAAAACATTTGGTTGGTAGTGATCTAAAACGTTTGGTTGGTAGTGTACTAAAACGTTTGGTTGGTAGTGTACTAAAACGTTTGGTTGGTAGTGATCTAAAACGTTTGGTTGGTAGTGTACTAAAACGTTTGGTTGGTAGTGTACTAAAACGTTTGGTTGGTAGTGATCTAAAACGTTTGGTTGGTAGTGTACTAAAACGTTTGGTTGGTAGTGTACTAAAACGTTTGGTTGGTAGTGTACTAAAACGTTTGGTTGGTAGTATACTAAAACGTTTGGTTGGTAGTGTACTGGATATTACCAGTGACCTAAACATTAAAACATAATATTATTGAATTATTGAAAGTAATACACACGTTATCATATAGCTTTAACAGTAAGGCTCAAACCTTTTTTCACAGAGGAAACAAGCTCCATTAGGAACAGTGACGTCTAACAGAGCACATGATGCAGCCTTTAGATCTGGTAACAGGGAAGATCTGAGAACAGTCACACACAATCTGAAAGCAGCGACACGGCTTGCCAAGGATGCATATAGCATGCAAATGTAAGCTCATTTCGTCAGCAGCCCAGATGCTCAGCGCATGTGGCAGACAGTGACGGAGTAAGAGAGCAAAGGCAACAGCTCATTGGCCACTGATGCCTACCTCCCGACTGGACTCGACTCATTCTCTACCCTATATATGACCAGTGAAGTCTCAGATCCCTCGGCAGTAGAGACGGTGTCTGCACAGAGAGTGGACACGCACAAAGCTGCCGGACCCGATGACATTCTGAAAGTGTGAGCCAAGCAGCTAGCTGTCACTTGTCTCCCTGGCACAGTGACGGTCACAAAAACAGTCTTTACTTTCAATGAAAATCAATGGAACCAGATTGATTTACAAGATATTATATATATATATATATATAGACTGGGTCACTCTCAGGAGTAGGGTCAGAGGATGCTGAGGAGCATAGTGTGCAGAGGTCATCAACTTTCTGCAGTCAATCACTACAGACCTCTAAACTTCATGTAGCCTTCAGATCAGCTCAAGAACAGAGCATAGAGAGCTTCATGGAATAGGTCGTTGGTACTCAAACCATTCAGGTGCTAAAACTAGCTGGGATGAAATTCTAACTGATTCCAAATGTTTGAAATAAAAAATGTTCTCACTGAAGATCAGTGAAAAGTAGAACTTTACTGTGAACCATCCCTCCTTTTGGTAGCATGTCTCTTTCCCTTTCTCTCTCTCTGTCTCCCTCTCCCTCTCCATCTCCTTCCCTCCCTCTCTGTCCCTCCCTCCCTCTCTGTCTCTCGCACAGCTCCTGAATCTGAGCCTCTAACCTTTGAATATGTTCTTCTAAAGCTTGAATGACCTTTTGAGGGTTTTTTATTTCTTCTTATGGTCCAGGTTCTGCCTGAGATTTCTTCAGATATAAGGAATCTTTTCACAATTTTATATACTGTAGATGAAGACCTAAAATCTTGCTTTTTGAAATGCTCGGTCTCTAACCAAGTTTGGTAAATAAGAGGTAAGACATCTTTGCAGGACTGTATATAAGTTGGTTAGTCATTTAAATTAAGGTTCAACAAAATTAATGAATTTATATTTTACAAAAGGTCCCAACTCCTGCAGAAATGGGGATTATACATTTATGGCCCAAATTTAAGGTATAGCTTTAACTGTGACAGTTTACAATAAGACTAAAACCCACCAATAATAACAGTGTGTGTTCTGAATGTCCGTCCATCTTACAATAAAGGCAGCATTGAGCTTCTCACCAACAACAACAATGACAGACCCAAATGTTCCGCCAAAAAGGTCTTGTATGTGGATCCTGCTCAGAAATAGTGTATTTAAGGTATAAAAGCATCATTAGCAGGAACCCTGCTGATCTTAGCGTGCTGAACCTGACAGAATGCTCGTAAATGCAACGAACAGACGGTAATCAGAGCTCTCTAAACGTCTCAGATGCTCTGCAGATCAGCTGCCGTCGAGAGTTTTATTTTGAGCCATATAAAGATCATCTCCTCCCTTTAAGCTGTGTTTGAAAAGTGTGTGTGTTAAAGTGTTGGAACGCAAGGGCGCATCGAACACACACTTCAGAGTGACATTCAGTAACAGCTGTGAGTGAGCGAGCGCAGGCTGCGGACGAGCGCACTAACGACCTCGCTCATTAAGACCAAGAGCTGCCTCGGTCTAATTAATGAATGATTATTAGCTTAATGACAGGTTGGCAGAATACACCACCATGATGCCTTTTCAGCAAAACTGCTCGACTTTGGAAATTATATATTTATATATTTCCAAAGTTGAGTCACTTCGCTGAAAAGCCATTATGGTGTAATCTGCCGACCCACCATTAAGCTAATAATAGTCATTTCTTCAAAAGTTATGTGCCAGAGATTTGATGGGCCCTCATCACATGAGGCTGTCTTTATATCAGTTTTATCAGAGCTTCATTGTTAATGTTTTAAAGCTTCCACAGTCTCTAAGAAATTCAGATCTATCCACCTATATCTATATCTCTATATATACCTATCTCTCTCTCTCTCTCTCTCTCTCTCTATATATATATATATATGTATATATATATATATATATATATATATATATATATATATAATCTACCTATATGTATATCTATATATGTCTATATATATATATATATATATATATATATATATATATATATATATATATATATATATAGAGAGAGAGAGAGAGAGAGAGAGAGAGAGCTATACTCTCTATTCTCTATTCTTTCAGACACTGATGTTGTTCTATTCATCAGACAGTGATGTTGTACGAGAAGGCCAACATCCCAAAGGTGTCCTACCAGGTTGAGGTCAGGACTCTCTGCAGGCCGGTCAAGCTCTTCTACACCAAACTCTTTCATCCAGAGAACACGTCTCCACTGCTCTAGAGTCCAGTGGCAGCCTGCTTCACACCACTGCCTTCAACATTGGGCATTGCGCTTGGTGACATAAGGCTCTACGCTCTTTTCTTGAGCTGATCTATAAGCCACATGAAATGTGGAGGTCTGTAGCGATTGGCCCAATCGCTTCCACTTTGACAGTCGAATGTGGAATATTTAGTAGTGAGGAAACTTCACGACTGGACTTGTTTTACAGGTGCCATCTTATCATGGTACCACGCTGGAGTTCACTGAGCTCCTGAGAGTGACCCATTCTTTCACTAACGTGTGTAGAAGCAGTCTGCATGACTAGGTGCTGGTTTTATACACCTGTGGTCGTGGAAGTCATTAGAACGCCTGTATTCGATTATAACAGTGCCACCTGGTGTGCTGGAGGATGCTGGGACTTTTGCTGCATCAGTAGCACTGCCAAGTGCCCCCAAGGGTGCCCTGAAGCAGCCATAGCCATCCACCATGCCATCTGGTGTTCTGGAGGTCACCTGGAGGGCTCCAGGGAAGTCTCCTGCGGCAGTGACAGTGCCCTGGACGACACTCTGAACTCCAACTGGAGGTTCTGCCTTTCCTACACCACCTCCATCTTCTTCCCCTTCTTTTCCTGACAGTGTATAATGATAATAATTATAATAAATATAAAAATAACAATAATCTTTATTTATAGAGCACTTATTGAGCACATTTCATACCAGCTCAATGTGCTTTACAGACAGTTTTCTACAATTGATGTTACTATCAAAAACAGTGATGATGCAAACACAATTGTGCGACACAAGGTCCCTAATGTGAAACATAAAGATTTGAATTCATTTACCATTACTGCAGCATCATCACTATTAAAGTGCTATTACAAAGTTTGTCGACTAACTGAGGCAGCCAGCTTGCAGGAAGAGGGCTGATGGGAATGTAGTCATCTTTCAAAACAAGATCTGTGAAAAATCTAAACGTGGTCCACAGTGTCCTCCTTGGCGTCCCTGCAGAAAATGACCTCCGGCTCTGAAATTGAATAAAGTCTCCATCAATGTTTTCTAGCAGGGCCGCTTCATTACAGCCTTTTAGAAACATCACAGAATGGAAAAAGTTAAAAAAGCACTGCAGAAGTCAAACTCCCCCATTACCCAATCAGGTTTGGAGGAGGAGCATTAAATATAGAACGGTGGGACTGAAGAAAATAGGCCAGCGTAATGATATTCACAGATGACGGGTCAGTCAAAGAGCAACTGCAACTGTGATGTGATTGAGAAATGTGTAAGCGTTTAGGTGAGGGGAGGTGTTCTCTGCACTTCTACACCCTCAAAAAAGAAAAAATGATGGATGGCAAAGCGTTCCAGATCCAATCTCCATGTAAATAAGGCCCCGAGCTCAGGTGCTGCTGCACTTTCTAATGCGACTGCTGGAGTGATCCATTTCACACGCTTTTATTACCCACCTGCACTTTAGTGGATCGTTCCAGCAGCATCCACACTCACCTCCTGCTTGGTCATCTGAGGAGACAGCGAGAGAACTTTCTCCTGCCTTTGCTGATGGACGCTGTACTGGTTAGTCTCTAGAACCAGTAGATTTTTGCACCAGATTCCAATAAAACCCATGATCACATCACCATCATCTCTCCATTGTTATTAGATTAACCAGAGAGGACAGAGTCATCAGAGCGATCAGGTTGAGCAAGATCATTAGGGTGGTTATCATAGTCATCAGATTGCTCACAGTGACCAGAGTCGCAAGAGTATTTATGGAGTGACTTCGGAGTGACCGGGGTGGTCAGTGTTACTGGCAAGATTAAAGTCACCAGAGTCACCAAAGTGATCAGACTGACCAACATCATCAGATTCTTTAGATGAAAGTGATCAGAGACTTTAGATTACAGTCAGTTTGGTCAGAGTGGTCAGAGTCACCAGAGTGATCGGGGTGACCAAAGCCATTAGGGTGGTTAGAGCCGACCTAGTCATCAGACTGTTGACCAGAGTGACCAGAGTCATCAGGGCAATAACAGTCACAGTCATTAGAGTGATCAGGGTAACCACTAGACTGGTCATTAGAGCTGTTAGAGTCATTATAGCCATCGGATTCAGAGTGGTCACTCGAGTCATCAGCCATTGGTGAAGAAAGTGATTAGAGTCAGCAGAGTGACCAGAATCATCAGAGATATCTAAGATATCACAGTTATTAGAGTGACCAGCATAACTACATTCATCAGCCATCAGGTTAATCAGAATGAACACAGTCTTAAAGTGGCCAGAGTCATTAAAGTGACCAGTCATCAGAGAGACAAGACTGACCAAATCTTTCATGTAGTCAGAGTGACCACAGTCATCAGAGTGACTAGTTTAATCATATTAATCAGTCATCAGTGATGAGCGTGATCCAAGCCATCAGACAGACCAGAATAACCAGGCCCATCAGTCATCAGTGACCAGACCCGTCAAAGTGACCAGAGCTACGAGTCATCAGGCCGACCAGAGTGACTAGATCCAGAGTGACTGGATTAGTAATCAGACTCATCAGAGTAGCCAAAGTCACAAAGAGTGATCAAAGAGATCAGAGCAATCAGAGTGACCAGAACTAGAGTCATTAGAGGGACAAGACTGACCAAATCTTTTTTGTAATCAGAATGACCACAGTCATCAGAGTGACTAGATCCATCAGAGTGACTGGACTAGGTCACCAGGGTAATCAGAATCAGTGTAATCAGAGTGACCACAGTCATATAGTTGACCAAAGGAACAAGACTGACCAAATCTTTGGTGTAATCAGAATGACCACAGTCATCAAAGTGACTAGATTAATCAGATCCATTAGTCATCATCAGACTTGTCAAAGTGACCAGAGCTATCAGTCATCAGACGGACCAGAGTGACTAGATCTGTCAGAGTCATCAGGGTAATCAGAATCATCAGTTATCAAAGAGTTCCAAGTAATCAGAGTATTCAGAGTGATCAGAGGAGATCTGACCCACTCGTAGTCCTCGTCTCTGAGCCATTAAACTAAACGATATGCACTCAGACACTAACGGCTTTACATGTTCATTAGCAGCCCCCCGCTGATGGAGCCTCAGAGTGAGCTTAAATAAAAATGACAAACATTATTCCTTCAGTTATGAGGCTGAAGCGCACCCGAGCGAATTGATCTCCGCGTATCTTCATCAAAACAGATTACACAGAGTAGCATATAATGAAAACTGATCATGAATCAGCCAGAGAGAGAGAGAAAGAGAGAGAGAATGAGAGAGAGAGAGAGTCGGGAGGGGGCGAAGCTGTCACTTTACGAGCTGTCATATACTTTCTGTGTCATGTTTAATGAATGTCAGAGCGGAGAGAGGGGAGAGGTGGGTGTAAAACTGCTGAACTGACCAGTGACGTGTTAGACCTGTTATATTAAAGTCTTTTTGTTTTTCCTAAAATTATATGGTCAGCTGTGTTAGAAACTCTTGGATTTACATTCTGTAACAGAAGGTCAGAGTTTGTTTTACTGTCTTCTTCATCTTAAAGGTGTTCTATCAGGTTGAGGTCAGGACTCCTTCCACACCAAACTCGCTTCTCCATGTCTTTATGGAGATGCTTTGTGCATTGGTGGGCATTCATGTTGGAACAGGAAGGGGCTGTCCCCAAACTGTCACCACAAAGTTGAGAGCATGAAATTGTCCAGAATCTCTTGGTCTGCAGAAGCATTAAGAGTTCCTTTCACTGGAACTAAGGGTCCGAGCCCATCTTATGAAAAACAACCCCACACCATAATCTCCGCTCCACCAAACTTTACACTCGGTACAATGCAGACAAGTACCGTTCTTCTGGCAACCACCAAACCCAGACCTGTTCATCAGATTGCCAGACGGAGGAGCGTGATATGGTCACTTCAGAGAACGTGTCTCCACTGCTCTAGAGTCCAGTGGTGGCGTGCTCTACTCCACTGCATCTGACGCTCTGCATTGCGTTTGGTGATGTAAGGCTTGGATGTAGCTGCTCAGCCATGAAAACCCATTCCATGAAGCTCTCTACGCTCTGTTCTTAAGCTGAATTGAAGTCCACATGAAGTTTGGAGGTCTGTAGTGATTGACTCTGCAGAAAGTTGGTGACCTCTGTGCACTATGCTCCTCAGCATCCGCTGAACCCGCTCTGTCATTGTATGTGGCTACCACTTCGTAGCTGAGATGCTGTCGTTCCCAATCACTTCCACTTTGTTATAACACCACTGACAGTCCACTGTGGAATATTAAGTAGTGTGGAAACTTCACGACTGGACTCGTTTCACAGGTGGCGTCCTGTCATAGTACCATGCTGGAGTTCACTGAGCTCCTGAGAGTGATCCATTCTCTCAACTGTGACCATTAAAGTTTTTGGAACACCTAAATTCAGTGATTTGGATGGGAGAGTGAAGACTTTTAACAGTATATTGTAGCTAACTTGCTTAACAGTGTTCTTGTTCATGCTCTGTAGGACTGTTTGAGCTTTTCTTTCTGTTCTGTTTAAGAGCTGCTGCTGTTTTGTACTAACGCAGCTTTAATGAATGCAGTCAATTAGCGCCAGCGGCCTCCGAGCTGCCTGGACGGTCCAGAATCAGCCAGCAGCTTAGAGAACAACGCTGCAGCATGCCAGTTCCTACCTCAGGAGCGAAGGCGCCCAGAGAGAAATGTTTTTGTTGCCAAATTAATAATTTAGTGCACCAGTGGAGCTGGCCGGAGGTGTGGAGCTGGAAAAGAGACAGGATTCCGCTCTGCACTGCTCGATTGATGGATCCTGAGAGGAGCAGAGAGGACAATTATAGCCTATTCATCTACAAGAGGAGGAGGAGGAGAAGGAGAGTGACTTTCTGTCAGATGAACATCTGCTCACACCTGGAACACTTTAGAGCTTTCAGTGTCATTTCTCTGTGTTTTAACTGAACCTGCAGAAAATCTTCAGGTTTTGAGTGGTGAAGAAAGCAACAAGTGCTGTGAAGGTGATATTAATAAATAACGACTGTAGGGGTGTAATTATTAACACCGTTATGAATTCAGTGTGATATGTTACAGTGGTGTAACACATATAAACTAGAATAGGAGATATTAGTTGATAATAGCCCAAATAAACACTCCTATACACTACAAATAGAGATATTAGTTCATAAACACCCTCAATAAACACTCCTTTACACCAGAATAGGAGATATTAGTCAATAAACAACCTCAGCAATGTTCCTATACACTAGAATATTAGATATTAGTACATAAACAACTTTAATAAACACTCGCATGCACTAGAATAGGAGATATTAGTCCATAAACAGCCTCAATAAACACTCCTATACACTAGAATAAGGGATATTAGTTCATAAACAACCTCAATAAACACTCCTATACACTAGAATAGGAGATATTAGTGCATAAACACTCTCAATAAACACTCCTATACACTAGAATAGGAGATATTAGTCCATAAACACCCTCAATAAACACTCCTATACACTAGAATAGGAGATATTAGTCCATAAGCAACCTCAATAAACACTCCTATACACTAGAATAGTAGATATTAGTCCATAAACACCCTCAATAAACGCTCCTATACATTAGAATAGGAGATATTAGTACATAAACAACCTCAATAAACACTCCTATACATTAGAAAAGGAAATATTAATCCATAAAAAACCTCAATGAACACTCCTATACACTAGAATAGGAGATATTAGTCCATAATCACCCTCAATAAACACTCCTACATACTAGAATAGGAGATATTAGTCCATAAACACCCTCAATAAACACTCATATATACTAGAATAGGAGATATTAGTTCATACACACCCTCAATAAACACTCCTATATACTAGAATAGGAGATATTAGTCCATAATCGCCCAATTAATCCAAACCAAGTCACTCTAATACTGTGCAACATTTAACTGCAGCATAGAGGAATAATAATCAGTTACTGTTTTAGAAAATAACTTTTCCTCAAAAAAGAGTTTTACTATGAACTTTTAAGATTTTTCTAAAACTGCAGTGTCATTAATTAGTATTAGCTGTTATGTCCTCTGGTGAACAGTCTGGTACTGTAGATATTCAGTGCCAGTGGCAGCCGGCTGGATACGGAACAGTCGGACTGTAATAACTGCATTTTCCCCACTATTCATATTTCAGCAGCGAGCTGCAGAACTCCGTGTGAAGGTCTAAAAGCTGGAGTCTGGCTCGCGTCCTGTTTCAGAGTCATCATTCTGATAGGTAACCCTCAGAGGACCACTAACCTGTAGCCCCCCACTGTTACCCACCGCCATTAACACATTTCCAGCAGCTCTGAATGTCAGTCACAGATGGGAGTCTTCTACATCACAGCAGAGTCACATTACACATCCAGGTTCACAGCGCAAATTCATCAGCACCCTGTAGAACATCACAGATCATTCTGTCCATTCATTACCGACCATCTGACCGCAGTATAGGTCAGTGCAAGCCTCAGCTGAGAGGTCACTTATATAAACCAATCCTGAGAATCTACCCTTCTTTCTGTTTCTGTTAATTTATTTTGTTTAGATTACAATAATTACGGTTGCACCTTTATTGTAATTCATTTTTTGTTTTCTGTTAGATCTTTGCCTCCAGATTGTCTGGTCTGATTGTGTGATTGGGGCTTGTGTACAGCTTTTTGATTGGATGCACCGATTCTGGAAAACAACAGATATTTCTGGAATTTTTTACCATAGAGAATGAATAGGCTGGAAAAGGTCACGCCAATCTACTGTACTTCTGCTCAACCTACAGACACTGTTTCACATACACTGACTCAGGGCAGACCCCCAACCATGACTGCCATGTTGGTTAGACCTGCACTCGTCTGTTTGTCTTTTTTCCCCCATCCCTCTTTTTCCCCATAGAGGCTCATTTTCAGTCACAACCAAACCTCATGGTTTCATTTAACCTACAGCCTCCAAACTGCCTGCAATATTCTAAGGCAGATCAAACTCTAAACCACAGACATACTAACCTGCACTCCTCTATTTGTCGTTTATTCATCTCTTGTTCCTCTCATAGGATTACATTCATTTTTGGCCAAACCCAAACCTACAGTTTTACACACTGCCTGTACTCACTCAGAAAAAAAATAGTTTCTTTGGACATTGAATGTAATTTACATGGGTAAACCACGTGGGCTGACAGCTACACCCACCTCAGGTTCTTCAGAAGACCTTCATTAGCTGGATCAGGTGTTAGATGTCTGCAGAAGAGGAGATTCATCACAGAAGTGCTGACTGACGGTCATCTGCTCTCAATTTAGCAGCCCAAGCAATTAGGTTCTGTTTGATGCAGATCAACAATATGAGTCCAGCACAGCTGATCCAGCTCCTCGGCTAATGATACACCCTCTGCAGCAGTTGAGAGGAAGCGGGTTCTTGAGACAGATAGCCACTTTGGAATGCCTTTCAATATACAGTCTCTGGCCACTTTATCAGAAACCCCTCCTCCAGCAGAAACTGAGGCCCAGCTGCTGATGCGCAGTTTGTGTTGGTCATTCTCTAGACCTTCATCACTGGTCAGTTTCTGAGTCACTCTTCAGTCGTAGTGGTCCACTCCTGACCTAGAGTGACGCTGATGTGCGTAAAAAGCCCAGCTGTGTCTGATACGCCCGGACCAGCAGCAGATGGGCTCCAGTCTGTACCTATAAATCAAACATGAATGTAAATGATTTAGTAACAAAGTGTGTAATTAATTATATATTTAAGAAATTACTTTCAGATGAACGACTATACGAGGGGTTAATTGCTCAAATTCTCAGTGTTACAAAGAACAGAAATCAATACAACACAAAAGGATTTAAAACAGAACATGAGATGAAAGAAGAGATGATGAGGGAGGAGAAAAGAAAATAAGAATACAGAAGAGATAGCAGAAGACGGAAAAGAGGAAAGAAGAGAAGAAAGGAGAAAAAAGCAGATGAGAAAAGATAAGAAGAGATGAAAGCAAAGGAGAAGGGAAGAGAACAGAAAAAAGAAGAAACAGACGAGATGAGAAGAAAGCTTAAAAAAAAGAAAAGAAGACAAGAGAAATGAAGAAAGAAAAAGAGAAGAGAAGGAAGCAGATGAGAAAAAAAGAGATGGAAGCAGAAAAGAAGAGATGAAAGTGGAAAAAAGAGAAGAGGAAGGAATAAAGCAGAAGAGAAGAAAAGAAAAAAGAAGAAAGGGGATGAGGAGAAGAACAAAGAGGAGAAGAAGAGAGAAAGGAAGAAAGCAGAAGACAGAAAAGAGGAAAGAAGAGAGGAGAAGAAAGCAGATAAGAAGTGATGAAAATAAAAGGGAAGGGAAGAAATCAGAAGAAAAGTAGAAACAGAAGAGAGGAGAAGAAAGCAGAAGAGAAGCGAAAAGAGGAAAAGAGAAGATGAGAAAGCAGATGTGAACAGAAGAGATGTAAGTAAAGAAATAAGAAAAGAGAAAGGAAGAAAGCAATAGAGATGAGAAGAGAAGAAAAAGAAGAAAGCAGATGAGCAGAAGAACAAAGAGGAGAAGAAAAGACAAAGGAAGAACACAGTAGAGAAGGAAGGAAAGCAGGAGAAAAGAAAGCCGCAAAGAAGTAAAGAGAACAGAAGAGAAGAGAATGGAAGAAAGCAGATAAGAAGGGAAGAGTAGAAAAGAGAATAGAGAACAAGACAGCAGAATACAAGAGAGCGACACAGAAGGAAGCAGAATGGTAAAGGAGCAGAGGAGAGGAGAGGAGAGGAGAGGAGAGAGAGAACAGAAGGAAGCAGATTGGTAAAGGAGGAGAGGAGAGGAAAGGAAGAGCAGAAGGAAGCAGAATGTTAAAGGAGGAGAGGAAAGGAAAGGAGAGAAGAGGAGAGAGAGAACAGAAGGAAGCAGAATGGTAAAGGAGGCAAGGAGAGGAGAGGAGAGAGAGAACAGAAGGAAGCAGAATGTTTAAGGAGGAGAGGAGATGAGAGGAGAGGAGAGAGAGCAGAAGGAAGCAGAATGTTAAAGGAGGAGAGGAGAGGAGAGAGAGAACAGAAGGAAGCAGATTGGTAAAGGAGGAGAGGAGAGGAGAGAAAGCAGAAGGAAGCAGAATGTTAAAGGAGGAGAGGAGAGGAGAGGAGAGGAGAGAACAGAAGGAAGCAGAATGGTAAAGGAGGAGAGGAGAGGAAGAGCAGAAGGAAGCAGAATGTTAAAGGAAGAGAGGAGAGGAGAGGAGAGGAGAGAGAGAACAGAAGGAAGCAGAATGTTAAAGGAGGAGAGGAGAGGAGAGGAGAGAGAGCAGAAGGAAGCAGAATGTTAAAGGAGGAGAGGAGAGGAGAGGAGAGGAGAGGAGAGGAGAGGAGAGGAGAGGAGAGGAGAGGGAGAACAGAAGGAAGCAGATTGGTAAAGGAGGAGAGGAGAGGAGATGAGAGGAGATGAGAGAGAGAACAGAAGGAAACAGAATGTTAAAGGAGGAGGGGAGAGGAGAGGAGAGAGAGAACAGAAGGAAGCAGAATGTTAAAGGAGGAGGGGAGAGGAGAGGAGAGAGAGAACAGAAGGAAGCAGAATGTTAAAGGAAGAGAGGAGAGGAGAGGAGAGGAGAGGAGAGGAGAGGAGAGGAGAGGAGAGGAGAGGAGAGGAGAGAGAGAACAGAAGGAAGCAGAATGTTAAAGGAGGAGGGGAGAGGAGAGGAGAGAGAGAACAGAAGGAAGCAGAATGTTAAAGGAGGAGGGGAGAGGAGAGGAGAGAGAGAACAGAAGGAAGCAGAATGTTAAAGGAGGAGAGGAGAGGAGAGGAGAGGAGAGGGGAGGAGAGGAGAGGAGAGGAGAGAGAGAACAGAAAGAAGCAGAATGTTAAAGGAGGAGAGGAGAGGAGAGGAGAGGAGAGGAGAGGAGAGGAGAGAGAGAACAGAAGGAAGGCTGTTGTGGTCACTGTGAGCTGTACTGCTCTGTGTGTAGCTTCACAGCTCTATGAGAGCCGCTGCTGAGTCTGTATGAGGCTCATTAACGAAACACAAGGACACGTCGAGCTTTCAAACTTCATTAATATACGTAAGCAGCTTCGCCTAATTACCCCTCACTGCCCCCTCTCCACACTCCTCACACCACATTAAGCCCCAACACCCTGTACATTAACCCACAGCTCCATCCAGAACCCACCTCCCTCGTCACACTAACCCACAGCTCTATCCAGAACCATCATCATCCTCACACTAACCCACAGCTCCATCCAGAACCCACCTCCCTCGTCACACTAACTCACAGCTCCATCCAGAACCATCATCATCCTCACACTAACCCACAGCTCCATCCAGAACCCACCTCCCTCGTCACACTAACCCACAGCTCCATCCAGAACCCACCTCCCTCGTCACACTAACCCACAGCTCCATCCAGAACCCACCTCCCTCGTCACACTAACTCACAGCTCCATCCAGAACCATCATCATCCTCACACTAACCCACAAATCCATCCACAACCCACCTCCCTCGTCACACTAACCCACAGCTCCATCCAGAACCATCAGACTCCTCACACTAACCCACAGCTCCATCCAGAACCATCATCATCCTCAGACTAACCCACAGCTCCATCCAGAACCCACCTCCCTCGTCACACTAACCCACAGCTCCATCCAGAACCATCATCATTCTCACACTAACCCACAGCTCCATCCAGAACCACCTCCCTCGTCACACTAACCCACAGTTCCATCCAGAACCATCAGACTCCTCACACTAACCCACAGCTCCATCCAGAACCATCATCATCCTCACACTAACCCACAGCTCCATCCAGAACCCACCTCCCTCGTCAACCTAACCCACAGCTCCATCCAGAACCATCAGACTCCTCACACTAACCCACAGCTCCATCCAGAACCATCATCATCCTCACACTAACCTACAGATCTATCCAGAACCATCAGACTCCTCACACTAACTCATCACTATATTAAAACCATCAGACTTCTTACACTAACCCACAGCTCCACCCAGAACCATCATCATCCTCACACTAACCCACAGCTCCATCCAGAACCCACCTCCCTCGTCTCACACACACCCATAGCTCCATCAGAACCATCAAACTCCTCACACTAACCCACAGTTCAATCCAGAACCATCATTATCCTCACACTAACCCATAGCTCCATCCAGAACCATCATTATCCTCAAACTAACCCACAGCTCCATCCAGAACCCACCTCCCTCGTCACACTAACCCACAGCTCCATCCAGAACCATCAGACTCCTCACACTAACCCACAGCTCCATCTAGAACCATCACCATCCTCACACTAACCCACAGCTCCATCCAGAACCCACCTCCCTCGTCACACTAACCCACAGCTCCATCCAGAACCATCATCATCCTCACACTAACCCACAGCTCCATCCAGAACCCACCTCCCTCATCACACTAACCCACAGCTCCATCCAGAACCATCAGACTCCTCACACTAACCCACAGCTCCATCCAGAACCATCATCATCCTCACACTAACCCACAGCTCCATCCAGAACCATCATCATCCTCACACTAACCTACAGATCTATCCAGAACCATCAGACTCCTCACACTAACTCATCACTCCATTAAAACCATCAGACTTCCTACACTAACCCACAGCTCCACCCAGAACCATCATCATCCTCACACTAACCGACAGCTCCATCCAGGACCCACCTCCCTCGTCACACACACCCACAGTTCCATCAGAACCATCAGACTCCTCACACTAACCCACAGTTCAATCCAGAACCATCATTATCCTCACACTAACCCATAGCTCCATCCAGAACCATCATTATCCTCACACTAACCCACCACTCCATCCAGAACCATCATCATCCTCACACTAACCCACCACTCCATCCAGAACCATCATCATCCTCACACTAACCCACCACTCCATCAGAACCAACAGACACCTCACACTAACCCACAGCTCCATCCAGAACCATCAGACTCCTCACACTAATCCACAGCTCCATCCAGAACCATCATCATCCTCACACTAACCCACAGCTCCATCCAGAACCCACCTCCCTCGTCACACTAACCCACAGCTCCATCCAGAACCATCAGACTCCTCAAACTAACCCACAGCTCCATCCAGAACCATCATCATCCTCACACTAACCTACAGATCTATCCAGAACCATCAGACTCCTCACACTAACTCATCACTCCATTAAAACCATCAGACTTCCTACACTAACCCACAGCTCCACCCAGAACCATCATCATCCTCACACTAACCGACAGCTCCATCCAGGACCCACCTCCCTCGTCACACACACCCACAGTTCCATCAGAACCATCAGACTCCTCACACTAACCCACAGTTCAATCCAGAACCATCATTATCCTCACACTAACCCATAGCTCCATCCAGAACCATCATTATCCTCACACTAACCCATAGCTCCATCCAGAACCATCATCATCCTCACACTAACCCACCACTCCATCCAGAACCATCATCATCCTCACACTAACCCACCACTCCATCAGAACCAACAGACACCTCACACTAATCCACAGCTCCATCCAGAACCATCATCATCCTCGCACTAACCTACAGCTCTATCCAGAACCATCAGACTCCTCACTCTAACTCATCACTCCATTAAAACCATCAGACTTCTTACACTAACCCACAGCTCCAACCAGAACCATCATCATTCTCACACTAACCCACAGCTCCATCAGAACCATCAGACTCCTCACACTAACTCATCACTCCATTAAAACCATCAGACTTCTTACACTAACCCACAGCTCCATCCAGAACCATCATCATCCTCACACTAACCCACAGCTCCATCCAGAACCCACCTCCCTTGTCACACTAACCCACAGCTCCATCCAGAACCATCATCATCCTCACACTAACCCACAGCTCCATCCAGAACACACCTCTCTCGTCACACTAACCCACAGCTCCATCCAGAACCATCAGACTCCTCACACTAACCCACAGCTCCATCCAGAACCATCATCATCCTCACACTAACCCACAGCTCCATCCAGAACCCACCTCCCTCGTCACACTAACCCACAGCTCCATCCAGAACCATCAGACTCCTCAAACTAACCCACAGCTCCATCCAGAACCATCATCATCCTCACACTAACCTACAGATCTATCCAGAACCATCAGACTCCTCACACTAACTCATCACTCCATTAAAACCATCAGACTTCTTACACTAACCCACAGCTCCACCCAGAACCATCATCATCCTCACACTAACCCACAGCTCCATCCAGAACCCACCACCCTCGACTCACACACACCCATAGCTCCATAAGAACCATCAGACTCCTCACACTAACCCACAGTTCAATCCAGAACCATCATTATCCTCACACTAACCCATAGCTCCATCCAGAACCATCATTATCCTCACACTAACCCACAGCTCCATCCAGAACCCACCTCACTCATCACACTAACCCACAGCTCCATCCAGAACCATCAGACTCCTCACACTAACCCACAGCTCCATCCAGAACCATCATCATCCTCAAACTAACCCACAGCTCCATCCAGAACCATCATCATCCTCAAACTAACCCACAGCTCCATCCAGAACCCACCTCCCTCGTCACACTAACCCACAGCTCCATCCAGAACCATCAGACTTCTCACACTAACCCACAGCTCCATCCGGAACCATCATCATCCTCACACTAACCCATAGCTCCATCCAGAACCATCATTATCCTTAAACTAACCCATAGCTCCATCCAGAACCATCATCATCCTCACACTAACCCACCACTCCATCCAGAACCATCATCATCCTCACACTAACCCACCACTCCATCAGAACCAACAGACACCTCACACTAATCCACAGCTCCATCCAGAACCATCAGACTCCTCACACTAACCCACAGCTCCATCCAGAACCATCATCATCCTCACACTAACCCACAGCTCCATCCAGAACCCACCTCCCTCGTCACACTAACCCACAGCTCCATCCAGAACCATCAGACTCCTCACACTAACCCACAGCTCCATCCAGAACCATCATCATCCTCACACTAACCTACAGATCTATCCAGAACCATCAGACTCCTCACACTAACTCATCACTACATTAAAACCATCAGACTTCTTACACAAACCCACAGCTCCACCCAGAACCATCATCATCCTCACACTAACCCACAGCTCCATCCAGAACCCACCTCCCTCGTCTCACACACACCCATAGCTCCATCAGAACCATCAGACTCCTCACACTAACCCACAGTTCAATCCAAAACCATCATTATCCTCACACTAACCCATAGCTCCATCCAGAACCAACATTATCCTCAAACTAACCCACAGCTCCATCCAGAACCCACCTCCCTCGTCACACTAACCCACAGCTCCATCCAGAACCATCAGACTCCTCACACTAACCCACAGCTCCATCTAGAACCATCACCATCCTCACACTAACCCACAGCTCCATCCAGAACCATCATCATCCTCACACTAACCCACAGCTCCATCCAGAACCCACCTCCCTCGTCACACTAACCCACAGCTCCATCCAGAACCCACCTCCCTCGTCACACTAACCCACAGCTCCATCCAGAACCCACCTCCCTCGTCACACTAACTCACAGCTCCATCCAGAACCATCATCATCCTCACACTAACCCACAGCTCCATCCACAACCCACCTCCCTCGTCACACTAACCCACAGCTCCATCCAGAACCATCAGACTCCTCACACTAACCCACAGCTCCATCCAGAACCATCATCATCCTCAGACTAACCCACAGCTCCATCCAGAACCCACCTCCCTCGTCACACTAACCCACAGCTCCATCCAGAACCATCATCATTCTCACACTAACCCACAGCTCCATCCAGAACCCACCTCCCTCGTCACACTAACCCACAGTTCCATCCAGAACCATCAGACTCCTCACACTAACCCACAGCTCCATCCAGAACCATCATCATCCTCACACTAACCCACAGCTCCATCCAGAACCCACCTCCCTCGTCAACCTAACCCACAGCTCCATCCAGAACCATCAGACTCCTCACACTAACCCACAGCTCCATCCAGAACCATCATCATCCTCACACTAACCTACAGATCTATCCAGAACCATCAGACTCCTCACACTAACTCATCACTATATTAAAACCATCAGACTTCTTACACTAACCCACAGCTCCACCCAGAACCATCATCATCCTCACACTAACCCACAGCTCCATCCAGAACCCACCTCCCTCGTCTCACACACACCCATAGCTCCATCAGAACCATCAGACTCCTCACACTAACCCACAGTTCAATCCAGAACCATCATTATCCTCACACTAACCCATAGCTCCATCCAGAACCATCATTATCCTCAAACTAACCCACAGCTCCATCCAGAACCCACCTCCCTCGTCACACTAACCCACAGCTCCATCCAGAACCATCAGACTCCTCACACTAACCCACAGCTCCATCTAGAACCATCACCATCCTCACACTAACCCACAGCTCCATCCAGAACCCACCTCCCTCGTCACACTAACCCACAGCTCCATCCAGAACCATCATCATCCTCACACTAACCCACAGCTCCATCCAGAACCCACCTCCCTCATCACACTAACCCACAGCTCCATCCAGAACCATCAGACTCCTCACACTAACCCACAGCTCCATCCAGAACCATCATCATCCTCACACTAACCCACAGCTCCATCCAGAACCATCATCATCCTCACACTAACCTACAGATCTATCCAGAACCATCAGACTCCTCACACTAACTCATCACTCCATTAAAACCATCAGACTTCCTACACTAACCCACAGCTCCACCCAGAACCATCATCATCCTCACACTAACCGACAGCTCCATCCAGGACCCACCTCCCTCGTCACACACACCCACAGTTCCATCAGAACCATCAGACTCCTCACACTAACCCACAGTTCAATCCAGAACCATCATTATCCTCACACTAACCCATAGCTCCATCCAGAACCATCATTATCCTCACACTAACCCATAGCTCCATCCAGAACCATCATCATCCTCACACTAACCCACCACTCCATCCAGAACCATCATCATCCTCACACTAACCCACCACTCCATCAGAACCAACAGACACCTCACACTAATCCACAGCTCCATCCAGAACCATCATCATCCTCGCACTAACCTACAGCTCTATCCAGAACCATCAGACTCCTCACTCTAACTCATCACTCCATTAAAACCATCAGACTTCTTACACTAACCCACAGCTCCAACCAGAACCATCATCATTCTCACACTAACCCACAGCTCCATCAGAACCATCAGACTCCTCACACTAACTCATCACTCCATTAAAACCATCAGACTTCTTACACTAACCCACAGCTCCATCCAGAACCATCATCATCCTCACACTAACCCACAGCTCCATCCAGAACCCACCTCCCTTGTCACACTAACCCACAGCTCCATCCAGAACCATCATCATCCTCACACTAACCCACAGCTCCATCCAGAACACACCTCTCTCGTCACACTAACCCACAGCTCCATCCAGAACCATCATCATCCTCACACTAACCCACAGCTCCATCCAGAACCCACCTCCCTCGTCACACTAACCCACAGCTCCATCCAGAACCATCTGACTCCTCAAACTAACCCACAGCTCCATCCAGAACCATCATCATCCTCACACTAACCTACAGATCTATCCAGAACCATCAGACTCCTCACACTAACTCATCACTCCATTAAAACCATCAGACTTCTTACACTAACCCACAGCTCCACCCAGAACCATCATCATCCTCACACTAACCCACAGCTCCATCCAGAACCCACCACCCTCGTCTCACACACACCCATAGCTCCATAAGAACCATCAGACTCCTCACACTAACCCACAGTTCAATCCAGAACCATCATTATCCTCACACTAACCCATAGCTCCATCCAGAACCATCATTATCCTCACACTAACCCACAGCTCCATCCAGAACCCACCTCACTCATCACACTAACCCACAGCTCCATCCAGAACCATCAGACTCCTCACACTAACCCACAGCTCCATCCAGAACCATCATCATCCTCACACTAACCCACAGCTCCATCCAGAACCCACCTCCCTCGTCACACTAACCCACAGCTCCATCCAGAACCATCAGACTTCTCACACTAACCCACAGCTCCATCCGGAACCATCATCATCCTCACACTAACCCATAGCTCCATCCAGAACCATCATTATCCTTAAACTAACCCATAGCTCCATCCAGAACCATCATCATCCTCACACTAACCCACCACTCCATCCAGAACCATCATCATCCTCACACTAACCCATCACTCCATCAGAACCAACAGACACCTCACACTAATCCACAGCTCCATCCAGAACCATCAGACTCCTCACACTAACCCACAGCTCCATCCAGAACCATCATCATCCTCACACTAACCCACAGCTCCATCCAGAACCCACCTCCCTCGTCACACTAACCCACAGCTCCATCCAGAACCATCAGACTCCTCACACTAACCCACAGCTCCATCCAGAACCATCATCATCCTCACACTAACCTACAGATCTATCCAGAACCATCAGACTCCTCACACTAACTCATCACTACATTAAAAACCATCAGACTTCTTACACAAACCCACAGCTCCACCCAGAACCATCATCATCCTCACACTAACCCACAGCTCCATCCAGAACCCACCTCCCTCGTCTCACACACACCCATAGCTCCATCAGAACCATCAGACTCCTCACACTAACCCACAGTTCAATCCAAAACCCTCATTATCCTCACACTAACCCATAGCTCCATCCAGAACCATCATTATCCTCAAACTAACCCACAGCTCCATCCAGAACCCACCTCCCTCGTCACACTAACCCACAGCTCCATCCAGAACCATCAGACTCCTCACACTAACCCACAGCTCCATCTAGAACCATCACCATCCTCACACTAACCCACAGCTCCATCCAGAACCCACCTCCCTCGTCACACTAACCCACAGCTCCATCCAGAACCATCATCATCCTCACACTAACCCACAGCTCCATCCAGAACCCACCTCCCTCATCACACTAACCCACAGCTCCATCCAGAACCATCAGACTCCTCACACTAACCCACAGCTCCATCCAGAACCATCATCATCCTCACACTAACCCACAGCTCCATCCAGAACCATCATCATCCTCACACTAACCTACAGATCTATCCAGAACCATCAGACTCCTCACACTAACCCACAGCTCCATCCAGAACCCACCTCCCTCGTCACACTAACCCACAGCCCAATCCAGAACCATCATCATCCTCACACTAACGCACAGCTCCATCCAGAACCCACCTCCCTCGTCACACTAACCCACAGCTCCATCCAGAACCATCAGACTCCTCACACTAACCCACAGCCCCATCCAGAACCATCATCATCCTCACACTAACCCACAGCTCCATCCAGAACCCACCTACCTCGTCACACTAACCCACAGCTCCATCCAGAACAATCATCATCCTCACACTAACCTACAGATCTATCCAGAACCATCAGACTCCTCACACTAACTCATCACTCCATTAAAACCATCAAACTTCTTACACTAACCCACAGCTCCACCCAGAACCATCATCATCCTCACACTAACCCACAGCTCCATCCAGAACCCACCTCCCTCGTCTCACACACACCCATAGCTCCATCAGAACCATCAGACTCCTCACACTAACCCACAGTTCAATCCAGAACCATCATTATCCTCACACTAACCCATAGCTCCATCCAGAACCATCATTATCCTCACACTAACCCACAGATCCATCCAGAACCCGCCTCCCTCGTCACACTAACCCACAGCTCCATCCAGAACCATCAGACTCCTCACACTAACCCACAGCTCCATCCAGAACCCACCTCCCTCGTCACACTAACCCACAGCTCCATCCAGAACCATCATCATCCTCACACTAACCCACAGCTCCATCCAGAACCCACCTCCCTCATCACACTAACCCACAGCTCCATCCAGAACCATCAGACTCCTCACACTAACCCACAGCTCCACCCAGAACCATCATCATCCTCACACTAACCCACAGCTCCATCCAGAACCCACCTACCTCGTCACACTAACCCACAGCTCCATCCAGAACCATCATCATCCTCACACTAACCTACAGATCTATCCAGAACCATCAGACTCCTCACACTAACTCATCACTCCATTAAAACCATCAGACTTCTTACACTAACCCACAGCTCCACCCAGAACCATCATCATCCTCACACTAACCCACAGCTCCATCCAGAACCCACCTCCCTCGTCTCACACACACCCATAGCTCCATCAGAACCATCAGACTCCTCACACTAACCCACAGTTCAATCCAGAACCATCATCATCCTCACACTAACCCATAGCTCCATCCAGAACCATCATTATCCTCACACTAACCCATAGCTCCATCCAGAACCATCATTATCCTTACACTAACCCATAGCTCCATCTAGAACCATCATCATCCTCACACTAACCCACCACTCCATCAGAACCAACAGACACCTCACACTAATCCACAGCTCCATCCAGAACCCACCCCCCTCGTCACACTAACCCACTGCTCCATCCAGAACCATCATCAGCCTCACACTAACCTACAGCTCTATCCAGAACCATCAGACTCCTCACTCTAACTCATCACTCCATTAAAACCATCAGACTTCTTACACTAACCCACAGCTCCAACCAGAACCATCATCATTCTCACACTAACCCACAGCTCCATCAGAACCATCAGACTCCTCACACTAACTCATCACTCCATTAAAACCATCAGACTTCTTACACTAACCCACAGCTCCATCCAGAACCATCAGACTCCTCACACTAACCCACAGTTCAATCCAGAACCATCATTATCCTCACACTAACCCACAGCTCCATCCAGAACCATCATCATCCTCACACTAACCCACCACTCCATCAGAACCTTTAGACTCCTTACATTAACCCACAGCTCCATCCAAAACCCACCTCTCTCGTCACACTAACCCACAGCTCCATCCAGAACCATCATCATCCTCACACTAACCCACCACTCCATCAGAACCTTTAGACTTCTTACATTAACCCACAGCTCCATCCAGAACCCACCTCACTCGTCACCCTAACCACCACTCCATCCAGAATCAGCAGACTCCTCACACTAATCCACAGCTCCATCCAGAACCATTATCATCCTCACACTAACCCACAGCTCCATCCAGAACCATCATCATCCTCACACTAACCCACAGCTCCATCAGAACCTTTAGACTTCTTACATTAACCCACAGCTCCATCCAGAACCATCAGACTGTTGGGATGGTCAGTCCATTGTTCTTAGAACAACAGCAGCTTCTTTGTTTGATGTGTTTGTGTCTCCTTTTTAAACGAGGAGCTTCTCAAACAGCTACACATCCTTTCAGAGCCACAGTGTTGAGGTATCTTTTCACAGTGTACAGTAATACATGTGGAGGGTCTCAGATATGAAGGTGGAGCTCGATGTTCTCCTCCCTCTCAAAGAAAACACTGGTAATGGGGACAGTGTTGGTGGGTCCACCAGGTCTTCCAGATGGTCCAGGAAGCCCATTTTCCTGCAGGTTAATCAGTTTTTTGAGCTTCAGTTTTGGAAACTCCAGTTTTACTTCATTGCGCATTACCTTCTCTAAGGTCTAATCTCCTTGGAAATATCTAGACTTGCAGCCTCATGATAGAGGGATGTGATTGCCTCTTTCCAAAACTGGAGAGGCTTCACAATCAACCTTACTGAGTTAACTACTAAAGTTCCTCAGTGGTTCTTTATATAACCTTATATGTTAAAGAGTGTAGATTATGCCACTGTCTGCTCACCAAGGAGAGGGAAGTGAACATAAACTCAGGCTGTGTCCTATATGACTCACTCAAGTCCCCCTCTGTTCATTTAAAGTGGTCTTCAGTCTCAGTCTCTCACCGAGAGGTAAGATAAGGGCAATCTTTTAGGAACAGAGACCCACTTGAGATCTCACTATTGATCTGAAGCTGCTTTTTCTCTGATTTGTTAAGAGGGTGGAGGTTTTGGAAGTTTCACGCCTCCGCGAGGGGATTTCATCATCTCTATCCAAGCTCAGATCATCTGAACATGATCGGCCAATGTAGCGGGGGTGAGTTACTGAGTGACGGGATTGACAGTCTGAAGTCCAAACATCACCGAACATCAATAAAGAGCATCGGTTCACAACAGGAACGACTCGACTGGGTTCAAGAAGATAAACTCAGTTTAGTGAAAGTTAAGAAGTCGCTGTCAAAGTGCTCTTGATTGTTCTATCTACTATAAGAATAAACATACCCTCATACCCCCCAGAGAAAATAAGCATCTCCAAAGTTCCTACTTTACAGGAGAGGCCAAAAAAGACTTCACTTTCAATATAAGTCAATGGAACCAGAATTTTTTCTGACCTATTTTGAAGCATTTCTATTGGTCCCATTATCATGAAATTTGGAAACAATGTAAACGACAACTCTAAAGTTCTAATTATGTAGAAAACTAAAAATCGCCAGGATATATGACTTCATATTTGACTGAACATATAATGTAACCATTGTGGTGGATGTTCCACATGGTTCAATACCAAAAACCAGGCTGAGTTTCTTAGCACGGTTAGCTGACCATACTTAGGGCTACAGAGCCGTCCAGTGGTAGGACAGGGTGATGTATCTAATTTTGCTCAAACAAACACTACATAAATGTAAGCAGGACACAATCCAGCAATCAGTAAATGTTACAACTTCAAACTAACACCAGTTTGTACATGTTAAACAAGGAGACTCTAGTAGGCTAGCTTGCAGCTACTCCTCTTCCATGAACCAAACTGAAGCGTTTGCACTGATTTAAGACATATTACAGTGTGAGGAGTGAGAAGGATTCGTTTTTTTCAGATTTTTGGAGAAGTTGGTGTTCTTTTGGAGGTTTTCTAATCGAAAATGACTAATTTTGGTGTGCAACTCTGGTGAGTCATGTTATTCAGTGCTATGCTAGTCATTCTATTAGCCTGATGGTTCTGACTTTAAACAATGTAAAATTCAAGTCAGAAATGTGAAAAAACAGTTTTAAAAAAAGGAAAAAATTGGATTTGTGATTAAGTTCCGTTTGACTCTCAAGCAATAGTATACCTTGATGCATAAGGAAAAGGCTAACTGCTAGCACCAGTATGTGGAGCTAGTTACACCTATGCTTGTAATTTGACACGTGACGTGCAAATTAGCCTCTAAAACTTACCACTTAGATTCTAAGTTGTTGAATATCATAGAGGTATAAGGTAATTTAAAATATTTAAGCTCTTTTTACTGCTCATAATGGAGAAACATGTCTTTGTTAGGCATTTCACTTGTTTTTATATTTATATATATGTGAGAATTGTGGTGATTTTATACCAGCTTTTAGATTGAAGTCTGTAAGAAGAAAGGTGTTGGTGTAATGTTGAAGTGAGTAGTAACAGTTGTATTTGTTTGTTGCATAGATTGTTTTTTTCCTGCCTGTCGAACTGATCTGGATTCTCACAAACGAAAGGAAGGAACGGCGAGCCAGAGCCTCGTGTGGACGAGTAATTCTGCTTTCAAATAGGGAAAGGACAGAGCCGGAGCTCTGTTCAAGTTTCAGATTGTCCTGGAACTGGACTCTTTTCATCTTTTTTTATGAACAGTGACATTGAAAATCAGTGACAAAAGAAGGAAAACAAAAGAGCTTTAATTTTTTTATTTACTTTTCATTATTATTTTAAATTCCATTTTTTTGGGTTGAGTCCTTTTCGATGTACGTACTGTGATTTCTGTTTTCTGAGTTTGGTGATTAAACAATACACACAGATTATGCGTTGAAAGGGAAATTGATCGTTGTGTTTCTCATTCTTCTTGTCCTCCTTTTTCTGAACCTAGCAAAAACGTGCTATACTCTTTTCACTAAAGAGACAAAAGGGCTACAATAACATGGAAGCACAGAGCTCAGAAAGCTGCTTATGCTTTCAAGAGACCAACACACCACTACGAACCAGCCTGTGCAGCTATTGGTAATCAGCCCGTAGAACTGCTGGTAACTAACCTACTTTGCTGTCCTTCATACTGTAGACTGGGGATCAGTTCCCCACCTGGATAACCAGCATACACCTTGGCTACGACTCCTACCTTCACCTACCTGTTTACAGGTAAACTATAACACTACCTTCACCTACATGTGTACAGGTAAACTGCAAGTCTCTCTGGATAAGAGAGTCTGTTAAATGCTGTGAATATAAATGTAGGGATCTTCTCACAGTGGAAGGATGGACAGAAACCCCTGTGGATGTTCTCAGATCTGAAGGTCAAGCTTGATGCTCTCCTCACTTTCAAAGATGAGACTGGTGTTTATTTGATGAGGACAGTATTGGTGCATCTACCAGGAATTCCAGGTGGTTGTTAGGAGTCTGCTTTGCTCTCAACTTTCAACGTTTTCTCACTTCGACTTTCACCCGACGGATTATCTTCTGTTCTCCACAGAAACACGGCACAAAACTTTTCCGTGATGTAAAATAATTGAAAGGGGGGCAAAAATTCATATACCACCCATATGCATAAATATCCGCCATTATGCATGAAGGGATCTGAAACCATTTCTCCTCATAAAAGCTCCTCAGATTCCTCAGCCAGCATCCTACCTTTGCTTCTGCTCATATACATTTATATTGTCTCTCTTACTGTGCTGTGCTGCATATTTATCACACTGTGTTTATTGCTGGGCTTTGAACACTAGTTGGGCTACGCATATTTATTACAATTTACTGTATCCGCTGTGGCCCAGGAAATATAACGAGGCCCTGGAGGAACACGTCCACTGTATACTTGGTGACCCAGTGTCGAAAACAATGATTGTTTTATGCAAATGAGCTCAGCTGAGACAGATCTGATTGTTAAATTGTGGCGCAGTAACTGACTGTATCTCTGCTACAAGATCTGAAGATATATAAATAAGAGAGTCCTCTTCAAAACAAGCACACACATGTCTCCATTATGTTAAACTTCAGTTTTTCTACTTCTTATTGTTATTTGTAGTAAAAACCGTCAATAGGCAAAGCAGTACCCTCACTTCCCACGTCCTTGACTGACAATAATAATAACGAATCGTGATGTCGGTGTAAAGAAGACGCTCTACAATATCGTTCTGTTATTGAACAAGGCAGCAAATTAGAGGCAGGTCACTCCTAGCCATACACTTCCACTTGCTGGTTGGCACTAACACTGCACTACTATCCCACCCCCAGCACAGAATAGCATCTGTAAGTAACATCTGGGGACATCTAGGAAGATCTGTAAACATGCAGCCCAGGGCACCTGGGTAACCACCTCTTACACTATATCTTGGGTAAGACTGTACCTGTGTACAAGTAAACTGTAACACTACCTTCAATCACCTGTGCACAGGTAAACTGTAACACTACCTTCACCTATCTGCCTTCTTAAGCCAGCCATCTGGTTGACCTCACAGAATCTGAGCAGAGTCCCTGGGGCATCATGCTTCCTCTTGTTTTGCCACATTGCTTCTTGCCCAAGCTGGGCCCTGTGCACCATTTCACCTTGTGATTGGCAAAGTGCCATTCTCCTTCAGTCTGCTGGGTGGGGGTGCTATTCCACCCTGACACAAATACAATGCTCTTTTATTGAACACAGCAGCAAAAGAGAACAGCCGCTCAGCCCTGGCTCAATAGGCTACGATAGCAGGCACTTCTGACTATAAACTTACCCCTCAGCCCAGCACACAATAGCACAAGTAACACCCGTCTTCTACTGTGAACACAGTGCTTCCCAAGTGTCTCCTCAGCACGGCCATGCCACCCACGGCATCACAAGCCAGCAGCAGTTGCTAAGAGCACTATTTTAAAATGCCTTACGTCCACTCACAATGAGACGGGGGCTGGTACTGTACACGTCCAACATGACAGAAGGAGTTCAGAAGAAGTGACGAAGAAACTATCACCAGCAATGACCTTGAAAGGGACAGAGAGAGAGAGAGAGAGGGAGAGAGAGAGAGAGAGATGGAGGCGGATGCACTGACACGCTGAGACATTGAAGATAAATGTACGGAGCAAAGGTAGAGATGTAAAGTACAGCAGCGCTAAAGAGCTCAGAAGAACATGGTCATTGTTAAAGCAGTTGCTGATCATTTAAACAGATTAACGCTAATTAAGCCACTAAAGGGTCCGAGAGAAAGCAGAGCTAATCTGCAGGGATCCTCAGTTTTAGCACATTATACTGTCAGACTATCAGCCGGATTACACGCGCAGGAGACGCACAGTGTAGGTGCTAAAACATAACAGACCACAGACAACCCAGAAGAAGTACTTTAGGTTGTTTAAAGAACATCTCAGTGGTTTGTTTATTCACTAGGCCTGTTTGATATACATGGCTTTTTACTGAATTGGACACACTTTTTTAAGCTTTTGTCCATAGCACCTCTGGTGGTCTGCTACAGTACTGTTAGAGGGGCTGTTGTGTGTTTTTACCAGAGGCGTCAAGAAATGAAGTACAAATACTTTGTTACCTTACTTAAGTAGAAATGTTGGTTATTTATACTTTACTGAAGTAATTCTTTTTCAGCTGACCTTTTACTTCTACTCCTTACATTTACACTCCATTATCTGTACTTTCTACTCCTTACATTTTAAACAAATAGCCTCGTTACTCTTGTTTCAGACCTGCCTTTACGCATTTAGCATAGCAGATACGCATTTAGACCTCAAACTATGCTGCTACGATCACTTCAAAATACGAGAAAAGTCATTGACAGCTTTGAGCTTGACTGTCCGTGCATTTGCGCAGTAGACAGCTCCTCTATGGGTCTAACCGCATTGGACAGCAACCTGTTGGGAAAAGAAGACTTCGACCAATCATAGCGCTAGTTTTAAACTCTTCAAACCAGCTACAAGCGGAGAGCTGGGAAGCCGAAAAAACGAAATTGGTTTTCATCCCTCTCAGTCCATCTTCATACTGGGACTGGTTTTAAAGGGAGGATGACTAAACACAGTTTAGAAGTAACTGGCAGGTAAAGTAGGGACTCGAAAAGTCAAGATGCAAAATATAAACTTGCATGTTTTAACACTGTTGCGTGTGTAAATATCCCTCCCGGGTAAAATTCACAGCTTTATAAAACTGCTATTTCTAATAGGTAGTCCAAAAAATCAGTTCAGAGTCTATAATACTGTGTATATATGAATTATGAAGGGATTCTACTGTACAGTTTTTAAGTAAATGGCATCCAATATCACCACCATGTTCAGGTGTATTTTATTGAGAATTGTAATTTAACATATTAAATGGCATTAAATGTTCATAATAATAACCAAAATCAGTCCAGGGTTTATTCAGGCACATAGGTAATTTAATATTAATCACAAATTGTTTACATTTTTTGTTGCCAATGGTTAATGCAACAAGTATTGTTTTTGAAAGTCTGTCAGAATGTTCCAGAGTGACTGGGCATAACTAGATTAAAATATGGTAATGAATTATTTTCTGTACATTGACTGCAGGATTGTTCTAATCAAATGATGTACATTTCCTCTGTGATTAGGTGTCAGGATTATTTATGTTGGAATATTTTGTAATTTAATGTGATCTTATTATATTGTCCTGAAAGAACAGTTAATATTTTCTAGACAGTAGAACTTTATTGTTATTTATAATGTCCAGTGTACTTAAAACACATAGTATGTCACAGGCCAATACAATTTTAAGTAAGTTTAAGGGATTTTCTTTCAGTTACCATATGCCAAATGTCTTGGTAAAAACACATTGAAACAAAATCTGAAGTGTATGAAAGCACAGAACACTAAAATATATGGCCTTTTTAATAAAAGAGTTCTTGTTCTCTTCTTAGTCTCCTTGTATGTTGGATAACTAGATATGAAGTAAGTGGGTACGTGGGTACTATGTGCTTTGTAACAAGTCGGGATGAGTGAGCATGTGAACTGCATCAATACTGATTAGCAAATGTACCTGGTCTCGAAGCCTAGTGCATGTCAAATATATCAACATTAACATTTTAATACTAGAGTAAAAAACTTGAGTTGATACTTTGTTGATAAGTTTGGTAACATGCTATGTAGGACTGGAAAATTAGGTAACAGACAATGTAGGACTGGGAGGTTTGGTAACAGACAATGTAGGACTGGGAAGTTTGGTAACAGGCTATGTAGGACTGGGAAATTAGGTAACAGACAATGTAGGACTGGGAAGTACAGTAACAGGCAATGTAGGACTGGGAGGTATGGTAACAGGCTATGTAGGACTGGGAAGTACAGTAACGGGCAATGTAGGACTGGGAGGTTTGTTAACAGACAATGTAGGACTGGGAAGTTTGGTAACAGGTTATGTATGACTGGGAGGTATGGTAACAGGCTATGTAGGACTGGAAAATTAGGTAACAGACAACGTAGGACTGGGAAGTACAGTAACAGGCAATGTAGGACTGGGAGGTATGGTAACAGGCTATGTAGGACTGGGAAATTAGGTAACAGACAATGTAGGACTGGGAAGTACAGTAACAGACAATGTAGGAAAGTTTAAGAAAGTTTGTTAAATAGGTAACAGGCTACATTCACATGTTGGGGGGCAGGCTTGTGACCAGAAGGTCGCTAGTTTAATCCCCTGAACCAACAGACAAGACTGAAGTGTCCTTGAATGCTTCCCAGATAGGCCTGCCCACTGCTCTGGGCAAGTGTGCTCCCTGCATCCTAGTGTGTGGGTAAACTGGGTTAAATACAGATGTAAAATTTCCTCTATGTGAAAACACACATGGTCAGCGGTTCTAAATTCCTGAAAGTGGTGGATGTATTCTGGTTTGTTTGAAAAGTGAGTCTGGTTTTGAGATTAAAGGTAAAAACAGTAGTGAGTGTGGGAGATCAGTGTGTTTTGTGTTGGAGTCAAGACAGCGCAGGACACCATGTTTACATGCATTTTAGTGATTTATTTACAGTGAGGGACAAAATATATGTATGATCGTAATCTATTTATGGGGTAGTGCAGCTCTTTATGGGATGGTGCAGATAAATGAAGGAGAACTGTGAGAACACAGTTCTTCTTCATTTAGCTGCACCACATAATTACTGATTTAAGACCAGTAGCTCAGCTAAATCTAATTCACACAGTTCCCCCAATCCCATAATCAGCCGAGATAGGTGTCCAACGTGATTAAAGCTTAAACCCCACCAATTAGCATGATCCTAGTGCAGTAGAACACTCTTATTTCGGTTCAGTAATCTCTACTAATTGTATCTGATGCATTATTATGTATAAACATGCAATAAATTATATGCAATAATGCAAATACACTTTTTGGTAGGATCTTCTTCACTATATGTAAAATTCTTGAGCCTAACTGCTCTTATACCACTTCAGTATTATTTCTGCCTAGAGTTGCACTTGCCAGAAAGCTGGAATACATATCTGGAACAAAAATTCAGCCCACAGCAGTTTAGCTCCACCCATTCAGCCTACAGCAGTTTAGCTCCACCCATTCAGCCTACAGCAGTTTAGCGCCACCCATTCAGCCTACAGCAGCTTAGCTCCACCCATCCACCCAACAGCAGTTTAGCTCCACCCATTCAGCCTACAGCAGTTTAGCTCCACCAATTCAGCCTACAGCAGTTTAGCTCCACCCATTCAGCCTACAGCAGTTTAGCTCCACCCATCCACCCAACAGCAGTTTAGCTCCACCCATTCAGCCTACAGCAGTTTAGCGCCACCCATTCAGCCTACAGCAGTTTAGCTCCACCCATCCACCCAACAGCAGATTAGCTCCACCCATCCAACCAACATTAGTTTAGCTCCACCCATTCAGCCTACAGCAGTTTAGCTCCACCCATCCACCCAACAGCAGATTAGCTCCACCCATCCAACCAACAGCAGTTTAGCTCCACCCATCCACCCAACAGCAGTTTAGCTCCACCCATTCAGCCTACAGCAGTTTAGCTCCACCAATTCAGCCTACAGCAGTTTAGCTCCACCCATTCAGCCTACAGCAGTTTAGCTCCACCCATCCACCCAACAGCAGTTTAGCTCCACCCATTCAGCCTACAGCAGTTTAGCGCCACCCATTCAGCCTACAGCAGTTTAGCTCCACCCATCCACCCAACAGCAGATTAGCTCCACCCATCCAACCAACATTAGTTTAGCTCCACCCATTCAGCCTACAGCAGTTTAGCTTCACCCATCCACCCAACAGCAGTTTAGCTCCACCCATTCAGCCTACAGCAGTTTAGCTCCACCAATTCAGCCTACAGCAGTTTAGCTCCACCCATTCAGCCTACAGCAGTTTAGCTCCACCCATCCACCCAACAGCAGTTTAGCTCCACCCATTCAGCCTACAGCAGTTTAGCGCCACCCATTCAGCCTACAGCAGTTTAGCTCCACCCATCCACCCAACAGCAGATTAGCTCCACCCATCCAACCAACATTAGTTTAGCTCCACCCATTCAATAATAATAATAATTATTATTATTATTATTATTATTATTATTATTTTTATGAAGTTGAATGTGGGTCTTATAACGGCAGCAACTATTAATTTATTTTTTTTTTAAGTAAAACTGAGCAGTTCTCAGCTGAAAGCACCACGTCAGTAAATCGATAAATACTGAGGAACAAATTCTGCACAGAGAACCATCAGCAGGAGGTTTTATACAGAACTCATATACTGTAAATAAAACACACAGCACTGCGTTAAAATAGAAAGTAATAAAGAGTCAGCGCTATGAATCAGACTGAACACAACGCTCATACCTGCAGATACACGAACAGAGCCAGAGCTTTATTCACTATTCATAACTGCTGCATAGAATCAGCCGCCCGACAGAGACGAGCAGTGACAGGTTCAGGTCCCTCACTCTCTCTCCCTCTCTGACTCTCCCTCTCTTTCTCTCTTCATCTCTCTTTCGCTCGCTCACTCACTCCCCTGGGCAAGAGTCCTTATTTTCTGCTATTTCTTGACCGGCCGTCCAGGTAAAGCTTTCAAAGAATGAACTGAACCTGCAAATGGTTCCAAAGCACATCCAGAAGATACAGTTGTAGGGAAAGAACAGGTGTCCCCCATTACAATACCAGGTTTTAACAATCCCTCGTCCACCTGCCTCGCCGTTTTCCCTCAGGGGAGTAGCCGGCACCAATCTTAGAGGCTGTTCTATTACTGTATGAGTGAAGTGAAGGGTGTTAGATGAGGCATCGGAGGAGTGAGGAACGAAGTGAACACCAGTGTGTATTACAGCAGCAGAACTCATTGGGTAACTGGCGCATGTCCCTTTTCAAATCCCTAAATATGAACAGCTGTTACATTAAAATACTGAGCATTTTAAAACCAATGGATTTAATGGGCTTTAAGTTACAAACTACTCCATCTGTTATACACCACTGATTTTCTATAACACTTTGGTTGAGTGGTCCTTTGTAGCTGAGCATTAAACACAAACAGAGTATTAAAGATGTACTGCAGACACATTACTTACTGAAGTAGGTGTATTGTTAAAATGTTAAATCAAGTCATCTTAATATTTTACTTCCATTAAGCAAAACCTAATCCTAACTCTAGGCCTAACCTTAACCTAAACCTACTACAACCCAAACCTATCCTGACCCTTACCCTGGCTCTAATCCTAACCATAACATTAACCTAAACCCAAAACCTAATCCTAACTCTAGGCCTAACCTCAACCTAAAACATACACTGACCCTAACTTCAGCCCAAAACCTAATCCTAGCCTTCACCATGGTCCTAATCCTGCCCTAACCTTAACCTCAAACCAAAACCCAATCCTGATCCTCACCCAGTCCTAATCTAAACCTCAACACAAGCTTAATCCTCAATCTGACCCTAATCCCGACACTAATCCGAACCTCAACCCAAAACCTAACCCTCAATCTGGCACTAATCCTGACCCTAATCTGAACCTCAACCCAAAACTGACCCTCAATCTGGCACTAATCCTAACCCCAACCCAAAACCTAATCCCGACCCTCATTCTGGTCCTAATCCTAACCTTAACCTCATGCCAAAACCTAATTCTAACCCTCACCCATACCCTGACCCTAACCCTAATTTAACCTAAAACCTAATACCTATCCTTACCCTGGACTTAAATCCGATTAACCCAAAACCTCATTCTGACCCTCACTCTGGCCCTAATCCTGACCTTAACCTTTACCAAAACCTGATCCTGGTCCTAATCCTGACTTCAGCCAAACCCTAATCCAGGTAAAACACTATTTCAGGTAAACTCCAGTTACAGGCAGGTTCAGAAACAGGTCTATGAAAGCTTGTTGAGGATGTTGATGGTCTGTATTGTACCTTTTACAAGTCCAGTAACTTCTCAGGTGAACATCTACAGATATGAACCTCTTGATAATCTGCTGAATGGATCCAGAAGCTTCAATGATGCTGCTTCTTTGATATGTTGTTGTTACTGAGAGTCTGTTGAGCCTCTGTTTCATCTAGAAATGAGCTTCCAAATAAAGAACCACCAAACTTTCCGTCTCCAGCCAGTTCATTAGCGTGCTGAAGGCCACACGGCTAAAAAGAACAAAGAGAAAGAAACGACAGTGCGGTTCTACTTCAAAGCCAGATGTAGCAATGACTCACACACCTTTATGCATATTATGGATTTAATCCTGATGATACTAATAGTCTTTTTTCAGCAGGGCTGACGGCTCTATGGTTATAACTAGGGATGCAATTATTAGCCGACAAAGTCAAGAACGTTATGAAAAATAAGTGCACAGATTTATTGTCATTGTTTTTGCTCTATTTGCTTTAATACAAACACTTTGATGCACCTTATTCCTGAGTACCATGAGGCTTTGAGTGATTAATGGACTGTTGTAACTTCTTCTCTTGGTGTCAACTGAAGAGAGGAGACCAGTCTGGAACGTAATGGTAGCTTACTGAGCACTCTTCCCAGAATGAAGTCTGGCAAACACACATGCACTATATTGCCAAAGGTGTTCACTCTCCCATCCAAATCACTGAGTTCAGGTGTTCCAATCACTTCATGGCCACAGGTGTATAAAACCAGCACCTAGTCATGCAGACTGCTTCTACACACGTTAGTGAAAGAATGGGTCGCTCTCAGGAGCTCAGTGAACTCCAGCGTGGTACTGTGATAGGACGCCACCTGTGCAACAAGTCCAGTCGTGAAGTTTCCTCACTACTAAATATTCCACAGTGGACTGTCAGTGGTGTTATAACAAGGTGGAAGTGATTGTGATTGACAGCAACTCAGCCACGAAGTGGTATCCACGTACAATGACAGAGCTTTCAGCGGATGCTGAGGAACATAGAGTGCAGAGGTCACCAACTTTCTGCAGAGTCAATCACTACAGACCTCCAAACTTCATGTGGCCTTCAGATCAGCTCAAGAACAGAGCATAGAGAGCTTCATGGAATGTGTTTCCATGGCTGAGCAGCTACATCCAAGCCTTACGTCACCAAGCGCAATGTAAAGTGTGAGATGCAGTGGTATAAGGCACGCCGCCACTGGACTCTTAGTATTGAACGTGTGTTCACTCTTCTCCGTCTGGGAATATGATGGACGAGTCAGGGTTTGGCAGTTGCTAGGTTAACGATACTGGTCTACCAGTGCACAAAGCAGCTCCATAAAGACATGGATGAGCGAGTTTGGTGTGGAAGAAGTCCTGCCTCAACCTAATAGAACACCTTTGGGATTAATTAGTGGAGTGGAGACTGCGAGCCAGACCTTCTTGTACAACATCACAACATTCCCATAAACACACTCCTACACCGTGTGGAAAGCCTTCCTAGAAGAGCTGAAGCTGTAATTGGTGGGCTGGCATATTCATATTTAACACGACGTGTGTCCACTTGAATGGAAATAGTACATAAGCCATAATTGGCCGAGATATACAAAAAAGCCATGTAGCCCACATGTTCAAAAACAGATCTGGCTCACTTCTGGCACAGTAGCTCTGCATGTGAGCCGAATGAAAGCAGAGTTGTGGCTGTGATGTGGCCCATATGATCTCTGATTCATAGTCTAATTCTGGGTAAGTTGTGGTGGAGTTCTGGTATCCAGATCCAGATGAAGTCATCACCTTCATTCTGTGGTGGTTTGAGGGTCGGATGGAAGTAATAAGTGTGGACCAGATCTAAACCATGACTCATTTGCTATTTGGGAATTATCGCCACATTCTGTGGTTTTTAGTTTTAGGCATCATTTAAACTCTCTAGTCGTCCTTTATGTTGTTTCCACATTTCATGATGCCTGGACCAATAAGATTGCTCCAAAACTGCTCTAAACCAAATATCTTTCTATTAATACTCCATTGAGTCACATTAATTTAGATGGCAGTGTTCCGGTCCGGGGAATGTTTTCCTGGCATTCTCTGGACCCACTCATCCATATGGAAGACATTCTCAACCTATCTGGGTCTAAATTCATCCTTGCAGATCAAGTACACCATACATGCTGATGGTCTTCTCTGGGGTGGATGGGATCTTCTAGCAAGACAAGGTGACATGGCTAGAAATACCCTACATTGGTTGGAAGAGCTGACCAAGACCTCCAAGTACTACCCTGGACCCGTAATTCCCCAAATGTGAACCCAGTTGAGCATCTGTGGGACCACTGGGTGGTGGTGTTGGCTCTATGGATCTTCCTCCATGCTCCCTCCAGCAGCTGTGGGATGCATTGCAGTCAGCATGACTCCAGATACCTGTGACCACCTACCAGGACCTTACTGGGTCTCCCAGACCGTCTAGCTGCTGTCCATGCTGCACATGATGGTCACTCTGGATATTATTGGATCATAATAGTGTGACCCCACTGTGTACATACTGATAGCAGTCGTCTTCGAGTTGTTTCTTCTGTAGCCACGGGTCTTTTTAAACCACCAAAATTTTTAATTTGATTATAAATGATGGGTTCATACCACTGAATCTTTTGTTAAACATTAAAACTTTATGGAAATTTTGACCAAGTAGCTGGAAATACGTGGTCAGGTTGTGTGACTGTAGTACTAAAACACTTCCCAGGTTCTGCAGTGCGTCCGTGTGAAACCGCAGGAGTCCGTTTGAATGCAGTTTGTGAACGGACAGCTGGAGAGAACCAGGAGAGAAAAGAGGCAGAGGGAGTGACTGTGAGGCTAATGTGGGCTTCACAATGAAGCTGCTGAATAGATTTCTGTTCAGAGTCCAGAGACCGCATGAGCAAGGCCACGGAGAAAGACCTGACAGGCAAAAACAAAAGAAAAGAAACGATGGAAAAAGACAGAAAACGCAGCAGGCGGAGAGAGAGAGAGAAAGAGAGAGAGGGAGAGAAAGGGAGAGAGAAAAAGAGAGAGAGTAAGGGAGAGAGAGAGAGGTGGGGGTGGGAGTGGGCGGAGGGTAGAATCACCTGCGGTTTAGTTTATTCTCCTCTGTTTATACAGAAGATCAAATTATTGAGTTAATATCAGTATCTTGTTTTTCTGATCAGCTCCCTGTAATACGTTAATGACGTTCTGATCTTTACTTTGTGCCATTTTAAGCACTTTATTATTTTAATATTTCGATTTTTATTGTGCTGTTTTATTCTGTTTTGTATCGTCACTGAACTGTTTTATATCCCAATTTATTTACCTTTTATTTACTATTTGTTTGTTGTGGTGATCTATTCTGTTATTTTTTGTCGTTATGCTCTTGTTTTATTGTATTTATGGTCGGTGAACTGTTTTATTTATTTATTTATTATTAATTTATTTATTGTCATGTTTTATTTCTTAAATTTGTTTGTTTGTTTGTTGTCATTGTGGTGTATTATTGGTTATTTTTCTCCCGAAGCAGCGGATCAGTCTAATTCCCACAGCTTGAGTTTGTCCATGGAGGAGCGACTGGAGCGGATTACTTTCTCTGAAGAATAAAAAAACGTGTTGGATGAAGCGACTCCACATCCACAACGTCTAATCCTCTCTCTCTCTCTCTAACTCTCTCTCTTCCTCTCTCTCTCCCTCTCTCTATTTCTCCCTCTCTCTATCCCTCTCTCTCCCTCTCTCTAACTCTCTCTCCCTCTCTCTCTCCCTCTCTCTAACTCTCTCATTCTCTGTCTCCCTCTCTCTATGTCTCCCTCTCTCTATCCCTCTCTCTCCCCCTCTCTCTCCCTCTCTCTAACTCTCGCTCCCTCTCTCTCCCTCTCTCTACCTCTCTCTTTCTCTGTCTCTCTCTTTCTCTCTCTCTCTCTCTCTCTCTCTCTCTCTCTCTCTAACTCTAACTCTCTCTTCCTATTTCTCTCCCTCCCTCTCTCTAACTCTCTCTCTCTCTGTCTCCCTCTCTCTATCCCTCCCTCTCCCCCTCTCTCTCCCTCTCTCTAACTCTCTCTCCCTCTCTCTAACTCTCTTTTTCTCTGTCTCCCTCTCTCGCTCTCTCTCTCTCTCTCTCTCTCTCTCTCTCTCTCTCTCTCTCTCTCTCTCTCTCTCTCTAACTCTAACACTCTCTCCCTATCTCTCTCCCTCCCTCTCTCTAACCCTCTCTCTCTGTCTCCCTCTCTCTATCCGTCTCTCTCCCCCTCTTCCCCCCTCGCTCTCCCTCTCTCTATCCTTCCCGCCTCTTTCTCTCTCCCTCTCTCTCTCTTTCTCTCTATCCCTCTCTCTCTCCCTCCCTCTCTCTAACTCTCTCTTTCTCTGTCCCCCTCTCTTTCTAACTCTCTCTCCCTCTCTCTCTCTGTCTTCCTCTCTCTATCCCTCTCTCTCCCCCTCTTCCTCCCCCCTCTCTCTATCCCTCTCTCCCCCCCTCTCTCTCCCTCTCTCTATCCCCCCCCTCTCGTTCTCTCTCTCTCTTTCTCTGTCTCCCTCTCTCTCTCTCTCTCTCTCTCTCTCTCTCTCTCCGCCGGTGCCAGGGTCAGGAGCAGAGGGGCAGCAGATCTCTCCGGCTTTAGCAGCTAAGAGGCTTTGTCCTCCTCAGTAGTGTTAACTTATCCCTCCAGCAGCAGGTAGAGCTGCTCAGTTTAGCCTCTCTGCAGAAGCTCAGAGGAAGTGTGAAGCCCCTCCACGTCACTGTTCTGCTGTTTGTGGAGGTATTTTACAGAGTCGCTTCTAAACTGCTGAGATTAAAATTAACCTTTAAAGAGACACATTTCAGTTTCATCATAACAAAACTGTCAATGTGACGGGTTACTGACCCTCTGAGGAGAAAAGAAGTGACTGTTTGTTTTCCTAGTGAGCCGAATCTAATGAATATCTACACTCATCAGCCATAACATTAAACCCACCTACAGTACAGACCAAAAGTTTGGACACACCTTCTCATTCAAAGAGTTTTCTTTATTTTCATGACTATGAAAACTGTAGATTCACACTGAAGGCATCAAAACTATGAATTAACACATGTGGAATTATATACTTAACAAAAAAGTGTGAAACGACTGAAAATATGTCTTATATTCTAGGTTCTTCAAAGTAGCCACCTTTTGCTTTGATTACTGCTTCGCACACTCTTGGCATTCTCTTGATGAGCTTCGAGAGGTCGTCACCTGAAATGGTTTTCACTTCACAGGTGTGCCCTGTCAGGTTTAATAAGTGGGATTTCTTGCCTTATAAATGGAGTTGGGACCATCAGTTGTGTTGTGCAGAAGTCAGGTGGATACACAGCTGATACTTTGAAAGTGTCCCCAAGTGCAGTCACAAAAACCATCAAGCGCCACAAAGAAACTGGCTCACATGAGGACCGCCCAGGAAAGAAAGACCAAGAGTCACCTCTGCTGTGAAGGATAAGTTCATCCGAGTCACCAGCTGGACCGCAGAGTGAAGGCAAAAGGGCCAACAAGCACTAAGCATGGGAACTTGCCAAGCGTTTTATTACACTACCAGCCAAACGTTTTATTACACTACCAGCCAAACGTTTTATTACACTACCAGCCAAACGTTTTAGTACTCTACCAGCCAAACGTTTTATTACACTACCAGCCAAACGTTTTATTACACTACCAGCCAAACGTTTTATTACACTACCAGCCAAACGTTTTAGTACTCTACCAGCCAAACGTTTTAGTACACTACCAGCCAAACGTTTTAGTACACTACCAGCCAAACGTTTTATTACACTACCAGCCAAACGTTTTAGTACACTACCAGCCAAACGTTTTAGATCACTACCAGCCAAACGTTTTAGTACACTACCAGCCAAATGTTTTAATACACTACCAGCCAAACGTTTTAGTACACTACCAGCCAAACATTTTATTACACTACCAGCCAAACATTTTAGATCACTACCAGCCAAACGTTTTATTACACTACCAGCCAAACGTTTTAGTACACTACCAGCCAAACGTTTTATTACACTACCAGCCAAACGTTTTAGATCACTACCAGCCAAACGTTTTATTACACTACCAGCCAAACATTTTAGATCACTACCAGCCAAACGTTTTATTACACAACCAGCCAAACGTTTTAGGTCACTACCAGCCAAACGTTTTAGATCACTACCACCCAAACGTTTTATTACACTACCAGCCAAACGTTTTAGATCACTACCAGCCAAACGTTTTAGTACTCTACCAGCCAAACGTTTTATTACACTACCAGCCAAACGTTTTAGTACACTACCAGCCAAACGTTTTATTACACTACCAGCCAAACGTTTTAGATCACTACCAGCCAAACGTTTTATTACACTACCAGCCAAACATTTTAGATCACTACCAGCCAAACGTTTTAGTACACTACCAGCCAAACGTTTTATTACACTACCAGCCAAACGTTTTAGATCACTACCAGCCAAACGTTTTATTACACTACCAGCCAAACATTTTAGATCACTACCAGCCAAACGTTTTATTACACAACCAGCCAAACGTTTTAGGTCACTACCAGCCAAACGTTTTAGATCACTACCAGCCAAACGTTTTATTACACTACCAGCCAAACGTTTTAGTACACTACCAGCCAAACGTTTTAGATCACTACCAGCCAAACGTTTTATTACACTACCAGCCAAACATTTTAGATCACTACCAGCCAAACGTTTTAGTACACTACCAGCCAAACGTTTTATTACACTACCAGCCAAACGTTTTAGATCACTACCAGCCAAACGTTTTATTACACTACCAGCCAAACATTTTAGATCACTACCAGCCAAACGTTTTATTACACAACCAGCCAAACGTTTTAGGTCACTACCAGCCAAACGTTTTAGATCACTACCAGCCAAACGTTTTATTACACTACCAGCCAAACGTTTTAGTACACTACCAGCCAAACGTTTTAGATCACTACCAGCCAAACGTTTTATTACACTACCAGCCAAACATTTTAGATCACTACCAGCCAAACGTTTTATTACACAACCAGCCAAACGTTTTAGTACACTACCAGTCAAACGTTTTATTACACTACCAGCCAAACGTTTTAGTACACTACCAGCCAAACGTTTTATTACACTACCAGCCAAACGTTTTATTACACTACCAGCCAAACGTTTTAGTACACTACCAGCCAAACGTTTTATTACACTACCAGCCAAACGTTTTAGTACACTACCAGCCAAACGTTTTATTACACTACCAGCCAAACGTTTTAGTACACTACCAGCCAAACGTTTTATTACAATACCAGCCAAATGTTTTAGTACACTACCAGCCAAACGTTTTATTACACTACCAGCCAAACGTTTTATTACACTACCAGCCAAACGTTTTAGTACACTACCAGCCAAACGTTTTAGTACACTACCAGTCAAACGTTTTAGTACACTACCAGCCAAACGTTTTAGATACACTACCAGCCAAACGTTTTATTACACTACCAGTCAAACGTTTTATTACACTACCAGCCAAACGTTTTATTACACTACCAGTCAAAAGTTTTATTACACTACAAGTCAAACGTTTTATTACACTACCAGCCAAACGTTTTAGTACACTACCAGCCAAATGTTTTATTACACTACCAGCCAAACATTTTAGTACACTACCAGCCAAACCTTATAGTACACTACCAGCCAAACGTTTTATTACACTACCAGCCAAACTTTTTAGATCACTACCAGCCAAACATTTTAGATACACTACCAACCAAACGTTTTAGTACACTACCAACCAAACATTTAGTACACTACCAGCCAATTAGTTTAGATCACTACCAGCCAAACGTTTTAGTATACTACCAGCCAAACGTTTTAGTAGACTACCAACCAAACGTTTTAGTACACTACCAGCCAAACGTTTTAGTATACTACCAGCCAAACATTTTAGTACACTACCAGCCAAACGTTTTATTACACTACCAGCCAAACGTTTTAGTACACTACCAGCCAAACGTTTTATTACACTACCAGTCAAACGTTTTAGTACACTACCAGCCAAACGTTTTAGATACACTACCAGCCAAACGTTTTAGTACACTACCAGCCAAACGTTTTAGTACACTACCAGCCAAACGTTTTATTACACTACCAGCCAAACATTTTAGTACACTACCAGCCAAACCTTTTAGTACACTACCAGCCAAACGTTTTATTACACTACCAGCCAAACATTTTAGATACACTACCAACCAAACGTTTTAGTACACTACCAGCCAAACTTTTTAGTACACTACAAGCCAAACGTTTTAGTACACTACCAGCCAAACGTTTTAGTACACTACCAGCCAAATGTTTTAGTACACTACCAGCCAAACATTTTAGTACACTACCAACCAAACGTTTTAGTACACTACCAGCCAATTAGTTTAGATCACTACCAGCCAAACGTTTTAGTATACTACCAGCCAAACGTTTTAGTAGACTACCAACCAAACGTTTTAGTACACTACCAGCCAAACGTTTTAGTATACTACCAGCCAAACATTTTAGTACACTACCAGCCAAACGTTTTAGTACACTACCAGCCAAACGTTTTATTACACTACCAGCCAAATGTTTTAGTACACTACCAGCCAAACGTTTTAGTACATTACCAGCTAAACGTTTTAGTACACTACCAGCCAAACGTTTTAGTACACTACCAGCCAAACATTTTAGATACACTACCAGCCAAATGTTTTAGTACACTACCAGCCAAACATTTTAGTACACTACCAGCCAAACGTTTTAGTACATTACCAGCTAAACGTTTTAGTACACTACCAGCCAAACATTTTAGTACACTACCAGCCAAACGTTTTAGTACACTACCAGCCAAACTTTTTAGTACACTACCAGCCAAACGTTTTAGTACACTACCAGCCAAACATTTTAGATACACTACCAGCCAAACATTTTAGATCACTACCAGCCAAATGTTTTAGTACACTACCAGCCAAACATTTTAGTACACTACCAACCAAACGTTTTAGTACACTACCAGCCAAACGTTTTAGTACACTACGAGCTAAACGTTTTAGTACACTACCAGCCAAACATTTTAGTACACTACCAGCCAAACATTTTAGTACACTACCAACCAAACGTTTTAGTACACTACCAGCCAAACGTTTTAGTACACTACGAGCTAAACGTTTTAGTACACTACCAGCCAAACATTTTAGTACACTACCAGCAAAACGTTTTACATCACTACCAGCCAAACGTTTTAGTACACTACCAGCCAAACGTTTTAGTACACTACCAACCAAACGTTTTAGTACACTACCAGCCAAACTTTTTAGTACACTACCAGCCAAACGTTTTAGTACACTACCAGCAAAACGTTTTAGATCACTACCAGCAAAACGTTTTAGTACACTACCAGCCAAATGTTTTAGTACACTACCAGTCAAATGTTTTAGTACACTACCAGTCAAATGTTTTAGTACACTACCAGTCAAACGTTTTATTACACTACCAGCCAAACGTTTTAGTACACTACCAGTCAAATGTTTTAGTACACTACCAGTCAAACGTTTTATATAACGGTTTTGTATACAGTACTGTGTACTGAGTTGTATGAGTTATATATATTTTTTTTTCAGACAGTAAGCTTTTATTTACTCAGCAAAACACTTTATTATTTATTAAAGTAGTATAATATAGTAGTATTAATACAGTAAGTAGTGCTTTTATATAGATCAGTGTTTTTATTTAACCCTTTCCAAGCTTCTCCTTGTGGAAACAACCCAGTATTATTTACAGTTCTCATCTAATACCTGCGTTGACTGCTCAGTGCTTCATTAAGCTAAATCAAGATTGCTGCTGAAGTAACTGAATACATTCATACAATGTCTGGGGCGTCCAGGAGAAATCTGGAACTACACTTTGTTCTTCAAACTGGAGCTCAAGATATGATCTACTTCTTTCACAGGAAGATATTCATGTTACTTTGTATTGTATGTATGATTATTTACATCTATTCTAATCATATGTGGTATTCTTACTGGGGAACATACAGTTATTGATCAGATAAAGACTTTTAATCAGCTTAGGTACCCAAAGCACAGTACATGCATACGCACACACACATACACACACACACACACACACACACACACACACACACACACACACACACATATAAATATATATATATATATATATATATATATATATATATATATATATATATATATATATATACGGTTTAGTGTTTATGTATTGAGAAATGCAGTATTAATTTTTCACCTCCTCTGTGCTTTTGTATTTACATAAGTCTTTTGAGGTATGTTTGAAAACCTGAAAGCGTTTTAACCTCCAGCAGGAGCTGAAGTTGACAGATGATTGAAACATCCACAGCGTCAGTGATTTCCCTCCCGCAGCGCTACAGTCAGCCTTTCTGTCTGCATTCCGACTTCCCACACATACAGAGAGCAATTACGTTAACTAACAGAGCTGCGCCTCAAACTCCTCCTGCCAGATGTACAATATGAAAACAAGACGTTTGTAGATTAACAATAGTGCTGGAACCATAAGCAGACAGGTGATCAGAGAGAGTTAGCCTCATTTAAAAAGATATGAAAACAAAAACAGACTTACAAAGAAGTTTGGGTAAGTCTAGACTAACAGAAGAAGCAATGAAGGCTTTTAGGTAAGACTGCCCCCCCACCCAGATGGGTAGGGTGTTCCAGCTGAAATCTCCAAGCTCTGTAACACTCCACCTGCTCATTCGATTAGCATGCAGTGAATAATCTCATTAGAGCGTCTGGAGCTGAGCGGTGGGAGGAAAAGACTTTACCTGTGACTCAGTCCATACATAACACACTATACTCATAAATTATATACTATATTCTTACAGACAGGTGACAAAATGATGGAAAAACATGAATAAACAAGTGGGGGAAGATAAGAAGTGCAGATTCTATCGTGCTGTTTGTAGCATGAAGCACTGCAGCTATAAAGGCTACAGGCCTCAAACATTTTTTGTTGAACTGTTAATTTTGTGAATTGTTGTCAACAGTACTTCAGATTCAAGCCATAATAACACTTAATTGTCCTGCATTGTTGAGTGCAAGGAAACCCACACCAGAAGGAGCACATGTATGAAATTCTTTATATATATATATATATATATATATATATATATATATATATATATATATATATATATATATATATATATAAGCCGCCAAATTTCTGCAGAGTCAATCACTACAGACCTCCAAACTTCTGAACAGAACGTAAAGAGCTTCATGGAATGGGTTTTCATGGCTAAGCAGCTGCATCCAAGCCTTACATCACCAAGCGCAATGCAATGCGTCGGATGCAGTGGCGTAAAGCACGCCACCACTGGACTCTAGAGCATTGGAGACGTCTTCACTGTAGTGACCAATCACACTTCTCCGTTTGGCAATCTGATGGATGAGTCTGGGTTTGGCAGTTGCCAGGAGAACGGGGAATTATGGTGCGGTGTTGGTTTTCAGGAGGTGGGCTCGGAACATAGTTCAAGTGAACAGCAGACCAAGAGATTCAGGATCATTTCATGCTCCCAACTTTGTGGGAACAGTTTGGGGATGGCCCCTTCCTGTTCCAACTTGACTGCCCACCAGTGCACCATGCAGCTCCATAAAGACATGGAGGCCTGCCCTTGATACAACAGGATATATACAGTATGTACACGGATATACACTAGAGAGTTCTGGTATAGGGTTCTGTATAACAGTGGCTACCAACGTAGCTTAACTACTAGTTAAACTGAATTTGAACTGAATCCAAAAATAACCAAGCTGAACAAAACCTACAGCTAGATGACAACAAAAACAGCTGAATGAATGCTGGATGTAGAAGCTGCTCTCATCATCCAGACAGAGAGCTCTTTTATTTAACGTGAGGAAAAAGCTCATTTTGCCTGGTTTCCTCAGTAAAACCAGAGGTACGTGCTCGACGAGGGCTTACTGATGTGTTGATGCTTCTCTTGCTCTTCGTTTATGGTATGAATTTGATTATTAATGCTTCCCTCATCTTCTAATATAGTAAGCCAGGAATAAGCACACAAACCGACATTTGAAGACTTTGCTGTAATATCAAATGTATGGCAGGCAACAAATATTATCTGTTCATGTAAAGTCCCATCGCAGAGTCCCATCTGCAGCCAGACACCTATCAGGTTTCTTCCATTGTAGGTCTTAAATCTTTCAAGTACGAGTCGAAGTCCCAGTCTAAATCAAGTCACAGCCGTGTTTGCTTTAGTAAAACAAATTTATGAGTCAAACATGAGTCCACACCTTGGCAAAAAGAAAAGATCTTGGTCATTTTAAAAGAGAAAAGTTAATTACTGGGGCCTCTGCTCATATTCCTCTAGATCTGTAAATTCATGCTGTGGCAAATTTGGATGATGTCAACATGGGTGATGTCAAATTTGGATGATGCCATGCTGAAAAGTAATAAAACTGTAACATGTAAACGCTGAATGAAAGAGGGCCAAGGACTGAGCCCTGGGGAACACCAGAGATAAAATCAGTTAGGTCTGGTCGCATCTCTTCAACTCTTGCAAAAAGTTGTTGATTACTCAAGTAATATTCATAATATAACTCACTGAGAGCATATAAATGCTGAACGAAAGAGGGACAAGTACTGAGCTCTGGGGAACACCAGAGGTAACATCAGCTAGGGCTAGTCGCGTCCCAATAACTCTTGCAAAAAGCTGTTGATTACTTGAGTAAGATTGAAACCAAAACATTTTAAACCTATCTTTCAAGTACAAGTCAAAGTCGAGTCACAGCTGTGTTTGTAACTTGAGTCGTCCACACCTCGAAAATAAGAAAAGATCTTAGTCGCTTTGAAAGCAGGTCCATTACTAAGGACTCTGCTCATAGTTGTCTAGACTTGTTGGAGAGAGATCAGTAAACTGTGGTTGAAAGCTTTAGTGTGGTATGTCAGGAAAATGCAGCCAAATGCAGCAAGGACAGCCTGACAGATGCAGATGCACATTTAAATGCTGTCAACATAGTTCAAGTCATGCTGATGAATAATATAACTTACTGAGAGCATATAAATGCAGAGAGAGAGAGGGCCAAGTACTGAGCCCTGGGGAACACCAGAGGTGACATCAGCTAGGACTGATTACATCAATATATCTCTTGCAAAAAGCTGTTGATTACTCGAGTAAGATTGACAATATAACTCAAAGAGAGCATATAAATGCTAAAGGAAAGTGGGCCAAGTACTGAGCCCTGGTGAACACCAGAGGTGACATCAGCTAGGACTGGTCGCGTCCCAATAACTCTTGAAAAAAGCTTTTGATTACTCAGGTAAGATTGATGATAATATTACTCACTGAGAGCATATGAATGCTGAATGAAAGGGGTTCAAGTACTGAGCCCTGGTGAACACCAGAGGTGACATCAGCTAGGACTGGTCGCATCCCAATAACTCTTAAAAAAAGCTTTTGATTACTCAGGTAAGATTGATAATATAACCCACAGATAGCATATGAATGCTGAATGAAAGGGGGTTAAGTACTAAGCCCTGGGGAACACCATAGCTAACATCACTTAGGACTGATAGAATCCCAATAACACTTGCAAAAAGCTGTTGAATACTCAAGTAAGATTGATAATATAACTCACAAAGAGCATATAAATGCTGAATGAAAGGGGGCCAAGTACCAAGCCCTGAGAAACACCATAGCTAACATCACTTGGGACTGATTGCATCTCTTTAACTCTTGCAAAAATCTGTTGATTAATCTGTCTATAACCTTCTATAACAATCCAGTTAAACTAACCAGACAATGTATTGAATACAGCTGTTAGGTCTAATAACCTAAGACTGCATAAACCAGAGTATAGTATTGATAACCACATTATAAAGTACGGTTTCCACCAACTTCCTTTGTCGATGATTTAGGTTCTAAAACTCTACGGACGCAACCGGTAGTGTTATGATAAGGGAAATGGTCCACGTTGTCAAGCTGAAGTTTGGCAAGTAGAAGAACATCACTGGGTTCACAAGGAAAAAGCCGCGTGTCATGTTTTCTCGGAGCTGCTCCGGTTGGTTACGTGTTTGCCGAGGTGTTTATAGTGGAGCTCTGTTTAGAAGTCCGCTGTGCTCCGGTTCGGGAGCTTCATTAATCTTACTCGTCGTCCTCCTGTCCAGACGCTGCAGACCACTCCAAGTGGGCTCCCCTGGGCTAAAGCTTCATTCTGTACCTCTCACATACTTCGTGTTTCTCTGTGAAAGAAAACAGGGGAGCAAACGGTAGTCAAATGCATTTTCTGAGTCTATGAAGCTACAGATGCTGGTCAAACTAGAATGCTCCCGAATTTACAGCATGCACTTGTTGGTGAAATGCATCTGAGGTTTGGATCCCTTGCACGCAGGTCATTTAAACTTAGCACAAAAAGGAAATTTGTGTTTGGTAGGTCTTTGTTGTGCTTCTTGGTAATGAATCTTATACGGTTGGAAAGTCAGTTTATTTCCCTTTTAAATGGTGCCACATTTGTAAGGAACATGTATCTGTGGGATGAGCAGTAGAGCTGAGTATGTGGGTTGCACCCATGAAAAATTTGCCAAATCTTCTCTCCATTCTCTCCAATGCCAAACTTTTTTTGCTGTTGCTTTTGACACTCAGGTACCGTAGGCTGTCTTCTACAGATTTGCTGTCAAGGTTTGCAAGGCAAGGTTTGTGCTCAGACAATCCAGAACCGACTGCACGCAGCCAATCTCCAGTCTCATTGGGCTGCCAGGAGGCCTGCCATGATTGCCCTTCACCATCAGGCCCGTTTACGCTGGTGTCGGCAACACGTGCACTGGAACTGGAACATGTAGAGGAATGTTATGTTCAGCGGTGAGCCCAGATTTTGCCTGTGGCAGTTGGATCATAGGGTCAAAGTGTGATTGCTGCATTGATAGAGTAACATCTTTTGGTGGAGGCAGTGTGATGGTGTGGGGCGGCATCACCTTCACTGGAAAAACAAGGCTTGTCATACTTGGAGACAATCTCAATGCAGAGATATCCAGATGAAATTCTGCAACCAGTGGCAATCCCATATCTCCACAGTCTGGGACCGAACTCTATCCTCCCAGAGGACGATGCTCGCCCCCACAGAGTGGGTTTATCAGAGATTACCTCCAGAGTTTGGGAGTGGAGAGGATGGAATGGCCTGCCAGCAGTCCTGACCTCAACCCCATCGAACACTTGTGGGATCAGCTTGGGCGTGCTGTTCGTGCCAGAGTGCCCAACATACCCACGTTGGCTGAATTGCGACAAATGCTGATGGATGATATGCCATCCCACAGTAGTGTGTGACCAGGCTGGTAACCATCATGAGCTGGAGGTGCCAGGCTGTTGTGGCTGTGTATGGTTCTTCCACATGCTAATGAGGCTCCTGTCTGTTAAATGAATCAATTGTTAAATTGCAGATATGTCTTGTTTCTTCAAACTTCAATCATCCAGTCCACCAAACCCCAAACCAGTCAATGGCAGAATGAGCTGTTTGGGTTGGCGCAACGCACATACCCAGCTCTACTGCTCATCCTACACAGACATATTTCGTACAATATTTCGTACATATTTCGTATTTCGTGGCACCTTTTAAAAGGGTAATAAACAGATTTCCAACCGTATAAGATTTATTACCAAGAAGCACAACAAAGAAATAACCTACCAAACACACATCACCTTACTTTTGTGCTGAGTTTAGAAAAGCAGGAGGAAAAAATAGTTTAAGCACATCACATAATGCACATCCTGAAAACACTGCAGTGTTTAAACTTAATACCGGCCTAGAATATCTTCTCAGTCCATGTGTGCACTGTGTGACTGTAATATATACAAAAATACAAAGGTTCTCAGCCTCAGGAGATACTCAGTATTGCTAGCAACTTGACTCGGCCTGGATGTGTAGGACTGGGCCTGGATGTGTAGGAGTGTCTCGCCCCCCAAAACTAATGCTACAGACTCCAATACCCAGAACCCTTTCGTCGGTCACATGACTCCTGACTAGCCTCGCCTTACTATTGATTATCATCACCTGTTTACCTGTGGATTTAAATCCTGTTCTGTTCATTGTTTAGTGCCAAGTGTTGTTTCTCTGTGCCAGCAGGATTGATTACTGTAATGTTCTCCTAACCGAAAAAAAAGATAATCAAACAGCTTCAACTGATTCAACTTTTCATTTTAAGTCATGTTTATATATTTTCAGTATCTAAAACAATGTGAAATCACCAGGAGTATCCATAAGTGGTGCTTAACCTTTATTGCCTTTTAAATGCCTTATTTGAATGTGTCATTATATCTTTATTTATGTAAAGCACTTTGAGTTGCCAATGTAAAGGTGCTATACAAATAAACTTGCCTTGTGAGCATTACCAAGCGTTTAATCAAACCTGTCTGTTAGTCTTCCGTGTATTACCCTTTTTCCGTGTTGCTCGACTCTGCCTTTGCATTTAATTGGCTGTCTTGGTTTAGGACTTTCACACCTCTTGTTATGTCCCTTGGTCACTGTTTTGACCTGTTGGTACTGACCAGGACTGTTTAAACGCTGCCTCTAAGACCTTTATTAAAGCCTTGCTAACATTACCTTTGTGTGTGTCTCACTTCTGCGCTGTCCTGACAAGGAGGAGCAGCAAACACTGACAACCACAGACAGTGCGGCAGCAAGAGAGACTTAATTATCGTGGCTGTCCCAAAAAAAATGTATTGATTGATTTTCATCTTTCTACATTATTTGAACAGGAGAGCTACTCCTTATATTATATACAAATTTCTTGATGAATGGACCAACAGAAATGCTACAAAATAGCTTGGAAAACATTCTGGTTTCATTGACTTACATTGAAAGTAGAGATGGTTCTTGGTCTCTCCTGTAAAGTTACTATTTTGGAGATGGGGCTGTTTAGTGGAGTAGAGATACAGTGTTAGACAGATTTATACACCTGTGACCTGGTCAGTGCTGGGCAGTGGTCTCCATTTCAGTCCGATCTCTCACCAAACTTGTACTTTCTCCCGTAATTTGGTTCGCGCTCCCACTAAACTTGTACTTGTACTGGAAGCTGAACCCTGAAGCTGGAATACCAGTTGGGAAACTCAAGCATGCTGCGTCTATGAAGCTCAGCTAAAACCTGGTTTGTGGTTTCTCTGTGGAAGACGTTTGTAATTGTGTGTCTGATTTAATGTAAATGGAGTGATTTATACTGGACAGGTAAATAGAAGTGTCTCACCTCCAAATGTCCCTCCAAACCATTCCTCAAAGTTTACTTTCCAAGAACCACTAACGATCACTTCTGAAGAACCGACAGCTAACTCATAAAGAACAGCGTGAGTCTGTGAAAGTTCACTTGTACCAAAGTTCGAGTTTATTGTTATCTTCTCCATGCAGCGTTAGTGTATGTCTGCAATTACCAGCATCCTGTCTGTGTCGTTTAGCGGAGGTGAGGAACAGTGTGTGACTGCGCTCGCTTGAAATGTCATATTACACACACATACACACACCAGTGGCTAACTCTCCGACTTTATTAGAAGCCGAGTTTCTGAACATTCAGCTTTCATGTTTCTCTGTGTTCACAGATCTGTGGGGTTTTGAGCTTCAGGCCACACAGGATTAAGAAACGTTGTTAATTCGAGCTGTCAGACAGAAGCAGCTGAAAGCTGAAAGCTAAGTCTCACTGTGGAGGTGCTAAATATGCTCCCCAAGAAAGCTCACATTGTCTTTGTGCTCTGTTTCAGCTCAGAGCGAACCTGTAACGCTGACACCCCCACAGAGCACGTCATTATATGATTCTAGCAGTTTGTTTGCTTATTCTGTGATGCAGTGAGGTATTTGTAGATGTCTGATTATGTTTTCGTAGGCAATGGCACATAATCAGAACTCAAACATATGTTATATTGCCATAAGTGTTCGCTCGTGACGTCCCATTCTTGCCAGCTATACCAGCTTCAACTCCTCTGGGAAGGCGTTCCACACGGTTTAGGAGTGTGTTTATAGGAATGTTTGACCGTTCTTCCGGAAGCACGTTTGTGAGGTCAGACAGTGATGTTGGACGAGAAGGTCGGGCTCACAGTCTCCGCTCTGTTCTATCAAGTTGAGGTCAGGCCAGTCAAGTTCTTCCACACCAAACTCACTCCTCCATGTATGGACCTGCTTTGTACACTGGTGGGCAATCATGTTGGAACAGGAAGGGGTTGTCCCTAAACTGTCACCACAAAGTTAGAAATATGAAGTTGTCCCGAATCTCTTGGTCTGCTGAAGCATTAATAAGAGTTCCTTTCACTGGAACTAAGGGTCCAGTGACTTTAGAGTCCAGTGGCGTTGTGCTTTACACCACTGCATCCGACGCTCTTCATGGCGCTTGGTGATGTAAGGCTTGGATGCAGCTACTCAGCCATGAAAACCCATTCCATGAAGCTTTCTACTTTCTGTTCTTGAGCTGATCTGAAGGCCACATGAAGTTTGGAGGTCTGTAGTGACTGACTCTGCAGAAAGTTGGTGACCTCTGTGCACTATGTTTCTCAGCATCGGCTGACCCTGTTCTGTCAGTTTACATGGCTACCACTTCGTGGCTGAGTTGCTGTCGTTCCCAATCACTTCCACTTTGTTATAACACCACTGACAGTCGACTGTGGAATATTTAGTAGTGAGGAAACTTCACGACTGCACAAGTGGCATCCTATCTACAGTACCATGTTGGCATTCACATACATAGATCCAGTGTTGGGTTCAGCCAGGCACGTCAACACCACTTTAGGGTGGTCAACATCGCTGCTGGACTGCAGTTAGTACCGTTACAGAGAAGCAGTTTAAGCATGTTACTGTCCTGATTTACTCTATTTCTAAACGTTGCACTCAAAACGTGTAATAGGATTATATAATGGATAGAACTGATACTCATGTTTGTGTATTTGTTGACCGTGTGGTTGGTGAAGCACAGAGACTTATTTCTGTGGTTGCTTATACAGTGATTGTTTATGCTAAAATCAGTGTGTCTCGTTGGGGAACCAAGACAAAGACATTTAACACTACTAATCAGATACAGCACTGCACGCGACTGAATACAGTGAGTTTCAGTAAACAGCAGAGCTAGCATGCGCAGCTAACACAAAACAAACAACCCAGAACACCGTGCAGACCAGATCTGACCGGTACGAACAGTACAGCAGCAACAACTCAAGATCTACATTTAATGATTGCAGTTTAACAGAGTCTGCGTTTAATGACTGCAGTTTTTACTACATTAATTTAAATTGCTTTTTTCATTTTAAATTAAGGGTTTGCGGGGATTGCAGTATTGGTGATATTTATTTTATTTACTTTGTTTATTTACTGTTAATTTTGTTCAAAAATATTATGCTGTTTTATATGAGCTCAGTAAAAAAGGTAATAAACCAGTTTAGACCATGTTTCATGACTTGCTTGCGCTAATAACTACATGTAGCCCTGCCGTGGCATACAGACCCACCCTCGATCTGTATCGGCTATTGGCCGATCGTTCTGAAAGGTGAACGGCAATCGGAATCGGCCTCAAAAATGCTGATCGATGCATCTCTCTCTCTATATATATATATATATATATATATATATATATATATATATATATCAACTGCTTTTTCTATGCCTTGCTAATACTAGTGTGATGAGGTTTCTTTTATTATGTGTTTTGTGTACTTTTATCTGTGCAGGTGTATAAAACCAAGGGGGGATTGTGGTGTGGGGTTGTTTTTCAGGAGTTGGGCTTGGACCCTTAGTTCCAGTAAAAGGAACTCTTAACGCTTCAGCAGACCAAGAGATTCTGGACAATTTCATGCACCCAACCTTGTGGGAACAGTTTGGAGCCGGCCCCTTTCTGTTCCTGTATGGCTGCCCACCAGTGCACAAAGCAAGATCCATAAAGACATAAAGGAGCGATCATATTAAATCCTGTGGATTAAGAATGGGACGCCACTCAAGTTCATACTGTATTCTGTACATGATGTTAACGGTGAACTGTTATTAGTTTCAGGATTTCAGGAAATCATGAAGGATTTCTTTGAAGGTTAGTCTGGATGTGGGAAGGTGTGGAATTAAAAGTACCCCACCCTCAAACAAATAAAAAAGTATAAGGCTCATCACACTAGCTATACATACAAAAACTGTTACTGTATGTTTGATTAATCTCAACAAACATGCTCATTTATCAGTCCTGGATTATAAAATTCCATTAAGGAATAACGTAAATATTCTGATTAATTGATGTTATACCCTAGACTTTCATCCCTGAACATGTCTAACTGCAGGTAAAGGACATTCGATCATGCAAATGACCAATCATGAGTCTCAGTGTCACTGCTGGACTGAGAATAGTCCACCAACCAAAACTATCCAGATAACAGTGTCCTGTGGGCGGCGTCCTGTGTCCACTGATGAAGACTAGAGGAACACAAACTGTGCAGCAGTAGATGAGCTACTGTCTCTGACTACATCTACAAGATGGACCAGCAAGTAGTAGGAGTGTCTAATAGAGTGGACAGTGAGTGGACACAGTGTTTAAACACTGCACCACTACAACGTCAGTGTCACTGCAGTGCTGAGAATGACCCACCACCCAAATAGTACCTGCTCTGTGGTGGTCCTGTGGGGGTCCTGACATTGGAGAATAATTGTAGAACTACAAAGTGCTCCTACACGGTCAGCAGAGTTGATAACATGGGCAGCGAGTGGAGATGCAGTAAAATTATATGTGTGGTGTGAAAAGGTGTTACCCTCTTGAGCAGTTGGACGTGTGTGGTGAAAGTTTTTCTGTGAAAGAACTGATAAAATGATCTCTGAGCAGATACGGTCCAGTCAGACAAAGCAAACATGTCCAGAGTGTAATAAAACCTCACCCCACACCTTCTGACAGCGGCAGCTCATGTTCAGAACTCTGAGATATTGATCAAATGTCATATCGCGCTTCGCTAAAGCTCCTCTACAGCGTCCTGGAACCCTCCTCACGCCAGAAACACTTGATAGAGCTGGACGTTCCTTATTTGTACTCGTGCTTTGGGAGCCTGTGTTTATTCTCTGGCCAGCCGGCCGGTGGAGGCAAGGTCAGTGCTGAATGTTCTTGAGAAGCTCCTGCGTGTCACTCTGAGGGGCTATTTGAAGATTCCACATGAAAGGGAAATCAGAAACAGCCTCCAAGGTGAGCAGTAAACCTTCGCTGTTTAACCCTCCAGATAACGACGTCTCTCACCTGCCAGCTCTCAGCAACAGGAGCTCCTTACCGCCAGACAGAGCAGAGTTCTCACTATTTTTTGTTTTATCTGAAAGTGCCCATGGTTGCTGATCCTGGATCAGAACCTACTTCCTAACCTTAATCAGTACTTGTACACATGGTAGCTGATCCTGGATCAGAACCTACTTCCTAAACTCCATCAGTACTGATACACAAGTTAGCTGATTCTGGATCAGAACCTACTTCCTAAACTCCATCAGTACTGATACACAAGGTAGCTGATTCTGGATCAGAACCTACTTCCTAAACTCCATCAGTACTGATACACATGGTAGCTGATCCTGAATCAGAACCTCCTTCCTAAACTCCATCAGTACTGAAACACATGGTAGCTGATTCTGCATAAGAACCTTCCTCCTAAACTCCATCAGTACTGAAACACATGGTAGCTGATTCTGCATCAGAACCTCCTTCCTAAACTCCATCAGTACTGAAACACATGATAGCTGATCTTGAATAAGAACCTAAACTCCATATATAGTGATACACATGGTAGCTGATCCTGCATCAGAACCCCCCTCCTGATCTAAATAACGCTAAAAATCTGTGGATAGACTTCAAAAGGGCAGCACAGGAAAAGAGGATAATAATCCTAAACACACCTCAAAATCCACAATGGTCTACGTCAACAGATGCAGGTTCTGAAGGTTCTGCTGTGGTCCTTACAGTTCCCGGCCTAAACATCACCAAAAATCTGTGGACAGACCTTAAAATAGAAGTGCATGCAAGACTGTGAGGTTCTGGCTAAAAACAGGTCGGATAACAGCAGGGCTGTAAACAATCCCAGCGTCAGTGGGCGAAGGCGGGTTACACCATGGACAGGTCACCAGTCCATCGCATGGCCAACAGGCACACACTCACACCTACGGACGCTTTAGAGTGAGTGATCAACCTAACATGCATGCATTTGGACTGTGGAAGGAAATCGAAGTACCCAGAAGAAACCCACTCAAGCACGGGGAGAACATACTCACTCCACACAGAACAGCCGGACCGGGAATTCAACCTGGATCTTCTTGCTGTGAGGCAACAGTGCTTACTCAGATTTAAGTGCCAAACTTGATTCTGAGTAATAAATACTGTGTCATATGTTATCCTGTAATCCTGTAACAAGACAGAGCTTTAATGTGTCCAGTCTGATTGTCCAGCAGCGCTGTGTTCAGGTTTAGACCCCGTCCTCTTGCACAAGATCAGTGAGTTTATTACTTATAGGGCCTTTTAGGGGTTAATGTCACTGGAGACAAGATTAGTCACAAAACAGAGAGAGAGAGAGCGAGAGAGCGAGAGCGAATTAGAGAGAGGGAGGAGAAAACAGCATGGACGAGTCTTTCAAGATTCTGAAGAGGAACATCAAAGTAAAATGTGCTGAATGCGATATTCATATTGGGCAGAGGTCAAAAAGGAGAGAGAGGGAGCGCGAGGGAGGGAAAGAAAAACAGTAGCTTTGATGTCTGAAGAGCCTGAGAGAGAGACAGAAAGAGAGAGTGAGTGAGCAAGCGAGAAGAAGAGAGAGAGAGTGAGTCCGGCCTGAGGCAGACGGACCCTCACTGTTCATTTACTGCTTTGTTTGAAAAGTGGAAGATCTAATATCCAAAGCCAGGAGCACCTGGAGAAAAGGCCCGGAGCACCTGGAGAAAAGCCTGGAGCACCTGGAGAAAAGCCTGGAGCACCTAGAAAAGAAAGCTTTGAGCACCTGAAGAAAAGTCTGGTACACCCGGGGGAAAGTCTGGGCTACTTCTTATTCTGTAATTCAGTCACTGTGGTGTACTGATTTGTTATTGACAACAGCCTTCCTGACGCCACTGGCATCACCATGTTGTTTTTAGGCACTGCCTCTTGTGGCTAGCGGTCATCACTATGTTGGGTTTGGGCATTGCCTGTTATGACGGGCAGCTGTTGTCACTACGTTGGGTTTGTGCACTGCCTGCCATGGCTGATGATTGTTGTCACCACTCTGTTGGGTTCGGGTTCTGCCTCTCGTGGCTAGTGTCACCACTTTGGGTTCGGGCTCTGCCTCTCGTGGCTAGCAACTGGCGTCACCATGTTGGGTTCAGGCTCTGCCTCTCGTGACTAGCAACTGACACCACTCTGTTGGGTTCGGGTTCTGCCTCTCATGCCTAGCAACTGGCGTTACCCTGTTAGATTCGGGCTCTGCCTGTCATAACTAGCGGCTGACACCAGCCTGTTGGGTTCGGGCTCTGCCTCCCGTGGCTGGTGTCTGGTGTCTGGTGTCTGGCAGCTGTTGTCACACCAGTAAGTTCTCTGGTCCCAAAAGAAAACAGCGCTGTGTTATTATGATGTGAAGTTTTACATTTAGCTTGTTAGTATTGAGTCAGAAGGGATATCACAGGTGCCCCAGCAATGGAAATAGCAGGTGTGACCTTTCTTCTAATCAAGCTCTAATCAGGTGCTGTTAGCATCGTTTGCTTTTTTGCCATGCAGAAAGTCTCTGGTCGAAAGCTTAAACATTAACGTACTTTTGCTCAGATCTCAGTCTTCAGATTCTCATTCAGTGTTAATCAATAATAAACACTGCTGCTGCGCTGCACAGGTCTGAGCTCCAGGCTGTAACGATTTGATAACACAGATGTAGATTGCTTGTGTTAATTAAGCCTGTATTGAATTGAATTGAACTAAGAGGGCAGAGAGAGAGAGAGAGAGAGAGAGAGAGAAGGGCAGGGAGAGAGAGAGAGAGAGAGAGAGAGAGAGAGAAGGGAAGAGAGAGAAAGAGAGGGAGAGAAGGAGATCAGAATTAGACTGTGAAAGGGAGAAGAGAGGATGAAGAATAAGAGAGCTGTGAAGAACAGGCAGATGAGAAATGAGAGGATGAGAGAGAAGGAGGATGAGAGTGTGTGAGAGTGATCAGAGCTAATCTGCAGACGCGTGTTGGTGTAAATAATGCACTAATTAGAGTCTCCTCGTTCACATTACAGAAATAAAACCTCCTGACCTTCAGTCAGACTGCACAATCAGACTGAGACCAATCTTCTCTCTCTCTCTCACTCTCTGTCTCTCTCCCTCTCTTTCTCTCTCTGTCTTATTCTCTCTCTCACTCTCTAGCCTTCTCACTCTCTTACTTTTTCTCTCCCTCTAGCTCTCTCTCTCCCTCTCTCTCTTTTACTCTTTCTCTCTCTCCTTCTCTCCCTCTCTCTCCTCTCCCTCTTTCTCTCTCTCCCTCCCCCCACCTCTCACTTTCTTTCCCCTCTCTCTCTCTCTCTCTCTCTCTCTCTCTCTCTCTCTCTCTCACTCTCTCCCTTTAGCTGTCATGCTCTCTCTCTCTTTCCATCTCTTTCTCTCTCTCACCCTTTCTCTCTTTCTCTCTCTCTCTCTCTTTTTCTATCTTTGTCTCTTTCTCTCTCTTCCTCTATCTCTCTGTCTCTTTCTCTCTCTCCTTCTCTCCCTCTCTCTCTTTCTCTCTGTCTCTTGTGATTTAGAACCTGATGGTGTAAAACTCTAAATAAGTATGTCTAAACGTCGAGCTCATTGGAAAGATTTTTGATTATTTGCGCAGCTGCATGAATTAAATGACAGTTTTTGCGTGTAAACTTTAATGAAATCTGATAATTGATCATGCAGACGGGTGTAAATTGGCATGTAATGAAACAGACAGCTTTACAGTATGAAGTGAATAATAAATAAAAGTACATTTATAACCAGAAAAGTGTATTTCCTTAAGGAAACAGAGGATGCTTGCACATAAATGACAAGTAGAGGAGTGCGGGTCAGTATGACTGTGGATTAGTGTGTTCGGGGATCTGCTTTAAAATAGTACAGGCAGTTTGGAGGTTGTAAGTTAAATAAAACCATGAGGCTTGGGTGTGTCTGAAAATGAATGGGACCCTAGGGGAAAAAAGAAGGATGGGGAAAATACAACAAACAGTTGAGTGTGGGTCAAACCAACACTACAGTCGTGGTCGGGGGTCTGCCCTGAGTCAGTTGAGCAGAAGTTCAGTAGATTGGCATGCACTTTTCCATTCTAATCTGAATTTGTGCATCCGATCAAAAAGCTGAACACAAGCCCAAATCAGACCATACACTCTAAAGCTAGAATGGAGTTGATATCTCGAAAACTGGACGAGTTATGCAGCAAAGACCTGAAAACAAAAGCAAAACATGAATAACAATATAGTCGCTCGTTGATTTGTATAATTAGTGGTGACGTTCACTCTTTTGAATATGGACAGTAGAAGCTCTGCAGCAGTTCTTGTTTACATGAATGATACTATATGTGAAATGGAGACAGTTCCAGCTCAGATGCACTGTGGAATCTATGAAATGCCAGCACGCCATTGCCCACAAGTTAATTACCCACAATTCCCCTCTCCACAGTGAGTGGCTACAGGCTGCCAACAGCAACCAGCCACCAGCCAAAATGTCTGTTTGTTATGAGGCTTGTATATACAGGCATCTGCGGCAGTTTCTGGACAATAAGGGTCTGAAAATAGGACTTAATGGCTTCCCTTTGGAGTAATAACCACCAACAATTCCATAATTACTCCACAATTACAGCCGTTACCCTCTCCTGATGAGACGCTCCCCTCCAGGTTGAGGACGGCCGCTGCAGAGCTGGCAAACACCACAGCAACCAGAATGCAAACGTGAGTAGTAAATCTGCAATAGCTCCTGACTTTTTTTTAGCAATTAGCATATGTACGTACATCCAGAAACCGTACACACAGTTTAGAAACCAGAGCAAACAGCCAGAGGGGTCGCAGCGCTGAAACCTGGCTGCCATTACAGCAGATGGTTTTGCTCCATGATTTCCGTGTCTGATTGCTCTGGACTGGAATTATGCTAACTGCTCATGCCATGCACTCCTGATCCCTGAACCCTTCGGTCCGTTACGGATGAAAGAGCCGGGAGAAAGAGCCACGGCCCCTCAGCCTGAGAGCCGCTGCTTTAGAACGGGAGGAGCTGTGAACACTATAAACCAACAGGCCAGGCTTTCTCTCCACACAGGCTCTGGTGCTGGTCAGAGCTTTCGGATTTCCATAATAAGAAGGATTTGCCCCCCAATCAGACTCCGCTTTGCTTCCCGTATCCCAAAGAACTCAAAGTTAGTATTAACAGTGTAATATTAAACCTCAGTGCTTTATTAAACGTCAAGCATGAGCTGAATAATGTAACGAAAAACTAATATGTCACAAAAACTGCCCAAAACACACCTCACAACCCCCAACAATTCAGTCTGATCTCCCACCAAACTTACACTTTCTCCCGCAAATTAGTCCAATCTTAACCAAACTTGTATTTTCTCTTGCCACTCAGTCTAATCTCCTGCCAAACTTATACTTGCTCCCGCAAATTAATCCGATATACCACCAAACTTGTATTTTCTCCTGTAATTCAGTACAATCTCCTGCCAAATTTGTACTGTCTCTCACAATTCAGTCTAATCTCCTGCCAAGCTTATACTTTATTATACTTTATATTTTCTCCTACAATTATATCCAAGTACATTGAGCTCATTTCTGGATCCAAGTATCCCAACATAAAGTGAGCAGGTCGCTGATTGGATGACAGCAGGTGGTATGTATAGCTGATGGCTTGACAGAGGTTCCGCCCACTTTATGTCACTGAAATGAAAGCTGCACTTTCCAAACTCACAATACAAAATGTCCTTCTGCGCGCTGTCTGCAGTTACACATTTCTACTATAGAGGTCACCAAATCTCTGAATCCCGGACTAGGATGGTGGTGTTTGGTTGGAGAATAGTGACGTTTGCTTGGATAACAGTGGGGTTTGGTTATTTAATGTTGAGGTTTGGTTTGAGAATAGTGGTGTTTGGTTGAATAACAGTGGGGTTTGGTTATTTAATGTTGAGGTTTGGTTTGAGAATAGTGGCGTTTGCTTGGATAACAGTGGGGTTTGGTTATTTAATGTTGAGGTTTGGTTTGTAGAATGTTTGTGTTTGGCTGGATGATTTTGGTGTTTGGATGGAAAATGGTGGTCTTGATGTAGAAATGTGGTCAGTTAAATAATGGTGTTTACTGGTTGTGTTTAGTTAAATAATAATGATGTTTGGTTGGAAAACAGTGGTGTTTGGCTGGAGAATAGTCATACTTGGTGTAAAATAGGGTGCTTGGGGTAGAATGATGGTGTTTGGTTAAAAAATGATGTAGAATGGTGGTGTTTGGTTAAATATTGGTGGTGTTTGGTTAAATATTGGTGGTGGAATAATAATACTTGGTGTAAAATAGGGTGCTTGGGGTAGAATGGTGGTGTTTGGATAAATAATGGTGTAGAATAGTTGTGTTTGGTTAAATGTTGGTGGTGTTTGGTTAAATATTGGTGGTGGAATAATAATACTTGGTGTAAAATAGGGTGCTTGGAGTAGAATGGTGGTGTTTGGATAAATAATGGTGTAGAATAGTGGCGTTTGGTTAAATATTGGTGGTGTTTAAGTATTGGTGGTGTTTGGCTGGAGAATGGTAGTGCTTGGTGTAGAATGGTGGTGTTTGGTTAAATATTGGTGGTGTTTGGTTGGAGAACAGTGGTGTTTGGCTGGAGAATGGTAGTGCTTGGTGTAGAATGGTGGTGTTTGGATTGAGAATGCTTGGCTGGTGGTATCTGAGCTTTAGTTCTGCCTCTGGTTAAATACACACTGCAGACTGATTTAAAGTGAGCAGTAAGATGAGACAGACTAATGACCCTGCTTTAATTTAACCTTTGTGTCTGAGTGAATCTTTCTTTTTAATCGTCCCCAGTTTGAGGATGAACTGATTGTTATTGTTGTTCCATCATCAACAACAGTCTTTTGGTTTATATGAAGGATCATTAAAAATCCATCATGAAACAGAGCAGCACTTCAATTGCTGGCAGAGTAGACGGTGTTCAGGTCTTTCAGACGTCGACTGCAATTACTGATCCCTCTAATAATAACTCACAGAGACGGAGAGAGATTCAGAGAGGGAGAGAGTGAAAGAGGGAGAGAAGGAGAGACCTAGGAGGTAAGGAGACTGAACAGGATTTGGAGAGGAAGATTCATTAAATCAGCACTAATTGCTCCTCTTGTTTGTTCTGATGCGCATCTTCGTTCTTTTTCTCTTTCTCTCTCTCTCTCTTCCTTTCTGAATAAAGAACTCTCTTCTTAAAGAGCAGTGCTGAGCAATGCTGTTATGGGTAAACAGGTTCAGTACAGTTCTCCTTTCTAGGATCAGGTTTTATTTACCCCCCTATCCCAGGTGTTCCTCGTCTGTGTATCTATACCCCTGGTCTTGGTCTGGCATTTGTGGATATTGAATGTTGTCTTGTAGATTGTAGCTTTATGTGTGTGTTCTCAGTTTTGTTCTTCTCTGTATCTTTGTCTTTCATCTTTGTTATTGTTGCATCGTCTCAGTGTTTCTTAATCATGGACTCTCCAGCTCTCACAGCCTCTGTCTGCACTCTGACTTCTTGTTACGTACTGTATATGGATGTATATGTCATTTTCAGGTCTCTCTGGAGATGTTCGATTGGGTTCAAGACAGGACATTCAAAGAGTTGCCCCTAAACCACTACTGTGTTGTCTTGGCTGTGTGTTTAGTGTCATTGTCCTTTTGGTAGATGAACCTTTGATCCAGTCTGAGTTCCTCATCTCTGAATGCTCTGGATCATCAAATTGTTTTTTTGACCTTGACCAATACGTTTTTGTGGTGTTTTGTATCAGCTTTGGCAGGAAATTAGAGTTCTTCAATTAGATGTTCACCCTAGAGAATCAGAGCACAAGAAGAGAGAACAGAGAAGACTTTTAAGTAGAAAGCAGGTAGCTGGGAGAGAAGTTTATAAATGGCTGGAATGAACAGGCCTTACAGAAGAAAAAAGCAATCTTCAGTACTCAAGAAGACTGGTTAATGTATTTTTTAACCGGTTCCTGGGTTAAAGGTGGCTTACAGGCAGTAGCATGCCAGAATCTTAGCTAGTTGTGGATGTGATGTGAAAAGCTTAAATGTTGTTGATAATGTAGGCTATAATTGAAATTGCAGCTACAAACATGCTCAATGGAATCTTCAATCCAGCTAAACTGGAGACCGGAAACTTAAGGATGCGCCAGGCTGGGGATGTTTTGAATACATTAAATAGCTTAACACCACTAATATAACACAAAATGTCACATGGGGGTTGAATAATTCTGATTGCAGCTGAAGCTGTGTTGATGTGAATAAATAAGCTCAACCTACCCAGCCATAAAGTCCACGTGGGCCCCACATGGGTTAAAGATGGGCTGCCAACTGGGTCCCCTTTAGGCAATCCAATTGGGGCCCACAAAGATTTGTCCATTGGCTCAATATGAGCCCTGTGTGTGTTTTTGCCCACTAATAGGGCCAATCTGTGCTGCAAGGGGGTCCCATGTGAACATTCATTCACTGGCCCCACAGTCAAAATAGAAATAACTAACCTTGCTGGGACCACTAATGTAGCCCAACTGGACCTCATGACAGTGAACTAAATAGTGCCCTCAACTGCAGCTAACTGAGGTCCCACAATTGTAGCCTGTAGCCAAACTGGCTGCCTTAACTGTAACTCTGCTGGGACCACTAATGTAGCCCAACTGGGCCCCATGACAGTGACCCAAACAATGCCCACAACTGTAGCTTAATTGGAGCCCACAATGGCAGCCTAACTGGGGCCCACACCTGTAGCTTAACTGAGTCCCATAACTGTAACCCAACTGTTCCCCAACTAATAGCCTGACTGGGGCACACAACTGTAGCTTAACTGGGACTTGAAATTATAACCCAACTGGGGTCCATGTGCCACACATGAAAAAGCCACTATAAGCCTATGTAAAACTCATACAGCCCAGATAAATCTTAGAATAATATTAATATACGTTTATGAGTGACTAACTGTTAATATATTACGTGGAAAAAAAACTGATAACCTTTAAGTAATCATGTCATTGATGTTGCCCGCTTGTGTTTTGACCCCCTGCATGTTCTAAAGACTGACCCTAAAGAAGGTTTGAGTAGTACAACATGACATTTCCTTTTCAGAGCCCTGAATAGAATTGCTTGCCTTCAGGGACCCAGAGATCTCACAACTCCTGAATTCGGTCAATCAGTATTCGACTGTATTTGACGCATACTAGTCCACCTTGCCAAGACACTCGCCCAGGGAAGAGGTCCAGAGAGCCAGAGGAATTTAGAGTGTCATAACTCAAAAATAAGTGCAACCGGCTTTAAGGCTCTGTATTGGCAGGAAAGGTACAATACGTATTGTGACACAGGGGTTACGATTCAATATATTGTGATATATTGTGATACTGTGAGGAAACCAATATTTGTCAGATCCCTGGATTGCATTATCAGATTCCTGAATTGTATTGTCAGATTCCTGGATTGCATTGTCAGATTTCTGATTTCCATTGTCAGATTCCTGGATCGCATTGTCAGATTCCTGAATGGCATTGTCAGATTTCTGAATTGTATTGTCAGATTTCTGGATTGCATTGTCAGATCCCTGGATCGCATTGTCAGATCCCGGGATAGCATTGTCAGATTTCTAAATTGCATTGTCAGATTCCTGGATCACATTGTCAGATTTCTGAATTGCATTGTCAGATTCCTGGATCGCATTTTCAGATTCCTGGATTGCATTGTCAGATTCCTGAATTGCATTGTCAGATTCCTCAATGGCATTGTCAGATTCCTGAATGGCATTGTCAGATTCCTCAATGGCATTGTCAGATTCCTGAATGGCATTGGCAGATTCCTGAATGGCATTTTCAGATTCCTGAATGGCATTGTCAGATTCCTGAATGGCATTGTCAGATCCCTGGATGGTATTTTCAGATTTCTGAATGGCATTGTCAGATTCCTAAATTGCATTGTCAGATTCCTTGATGGCATAGTCAGATTCCTGAATGGCATTATCAGATCCCTGAATGGCATTGTCAGATTCCTGAATGTCATTGTCAGATTCCTGGATCTCTGGATAGCATTGTGAGATTCCTGAATTGCATTGTCAGATTCTTGGATCTCTGGATAGCATTTCTGAGATTCCTGAATTGCATTGTCAGATTCCTGGATCTCTAGATAGCATTGTGAGATTCCTGAATGGCATTGTCAGATTCCTGGATTGTATTGTCAAATTGTTATTAGTGTCAGCATCACATGATCAGTGACTAGTCAAGGTTAGAGCCTCACTGTCGAGTAGTAAAGTTGACAAGTTGAAAAAATTAAACGTTTGAGTCGTCATTCCCGTCTGGGGAGATTAATTATTCTGCACATTACGGATGCCCTTTGGTCAGATGTCATTACCCCACGTCCCCACAGACAGCTCTTCCCCTCCCAACAGTACTGCAGGGACGCTGTCAGTTTTGGTGGGTGGTTGTGGGTAATGCAGACTCTTTCTGAGCGAACCTGCTGGAGTTTTCGTTTTTTTTATTTATTTCCTCATCTTTCCCAGCACTCAGCAGGATGACTGACAGGAGGCCGGAGGAGTTCAAACAGAATCTTATTTAGGAGAGACTTGTGTGGCGGTGTGTTTGTGCAGAATAGAAACACTCAGAGGTTCATCTGTGGTCAGTTCCTGTGTGATTTCCTGATTATGGGGATTTTCACACCGGCACGGTGTGTGTATGTGCCGTAGCTTCTTCCTGTGAAATCACTCAGTAATGAAACACATTCAGGAAAACAGAAGCTGCCAGAAACAGCAACTACATGTTCATTTGTGATCTTCTAGTGTTCATATTACTCGTCAAAAATATATCTGGCAGCAATTAAACAAGCCTCAGTTACCACAACCCTTCTGTGTGTGTGTGTTTGTTGCACAGTGTGATGATCTGTAATTCGCCACATGGGGGCGTTTACACGTTTCACCCCGCTCCCGTCTGCAGTCCCTTATGAGGGTAGATGACGTTCAATACTTGGAACACAATTAAATGATATTCTCCTGAAGTAATCATTTACAATACAGCACAAATGTTTTGGAACAGTAAGCAGACATGAAGCTTTTATTATTTAAACTTTATTATTTAAATATTCAAACTGTATTAATAGAGTAAGTAGTGCTTTAACATACGTTAGTGTGTGTATTTAACCCTTTCCAAGCATCTCCTTGTGGAAACAACCCAGTATTATGTACAGTTCTCATCTAATACCTGCTTTGACTGCTCAGTACTTCATTAAGCTAAATCTAGATTACTGCTGAAGGAACTGAATACATTCATACCATGTCTGGGGCGTCCAGGAGAAATCTGGAACTACGCTTTGTTCTTCAAACTGGAGCTCAAGATATGATCTACTTCTTTCACAATAAGATATTCTGATGATATCTGCTGTAAACATACACTTATGAGATATACATATATACTACTACTACTACTACGAGCAGGAAATGCTTGGGATATTAGACTCTGAAGATAAGCCGACTGGTTCTCCTCCATCCTCCTGGATGTGTGGAGGTATGTACTGTCTGGTGTGAGAGGAGTCTTAATTTCACACCTAATTTTCTTTAGATAGATTCACACTTATATTGATTCCGAAGGAAAATTAGGCAACCAGTGGCTTATACACAACGCAGGTACACATATAAAGGTAGAGAAAGTCGCCCCTCCTGAGATTATTACCCACATATATGGAGGCTAGTTATATATGCAAACGTGCTTTATTCTTTATTCACTCGCTGTGTAGACTGACGGATAGGATTTCAGTTTCTCTCCTGAAGGTTTGAAAAATTTAGAGCTCTGTTAAAAACTTCAGAATGCTGAGCAGCAGGTCAGACTGCAGTGGTCAGTTTTAATGAACACTCTGTGCTCATTAGATCTGTACATTCTCACCGGTTTTTCACTGACCATGGTGAGATAAGTGCAGGGTATGCTCATGACTGCACAGTTGGCGGGAGTCACTGAGATTGTGCTTACTAAAAGGCAGAAGGACAAACTGAGTAGCGGTGTTAGTGTTGGACGCAGGAAAGGGCTGTTTGTGCGACTGGCTGTACAAACACACAGCAATTCTTATACAGACTAACCAAAGATAAGGAAAAGAGACGGACCAGCTTCCCGTTCCAGTTTTCCTGTCCCACCTTAAATGGTGCAGCACTTAGTATTATAATGCCTGAGGCAACAGAATGTAACGGCTGGTACCATTTAAGGTGGAATGAAAAGCTAGTGAAGAGGAAGTCAGCTTCAGCTGATACAGATCACTGCAGTTCACAGATGCGTCTGGATTCCAGGCGCTGAACTCTGGATTGTTTTGGTTGTTGTTTTTGGGGCTGAAAGCAAACCATAAACCATAAGTTATATTGTTACTGTACAAAGAAAATCAAGTATCTCTTTACAGGAGAGGCCAAAAACTTTCATTTCCTTAATGTAATTCAATGGAACCAGAATTGTTTCCAAGCTATTTTGGAGCATTCCTATTGATCCATTCATCATGAAGTTTGTACCCAATGTAAATGGCAGCTGCTTCGTTCCAATCATGTAAAAAAAATAAAAATGGTAAAAAATGGAGATATCTGGTTTTCTTTGGACAGCGACAATCTAATCTTTAATTTATCATCTTTGATTTTGTTTATATGCTGTGTAACTGTCTATGTTTTGTCAGTGTTTATTAAAAACATCCCCGGTTATGGGGTAGTTACACAGAGTTAGCATTCATACTGATCTACTACTGCTGCCACTCGGTGTGTGTAACCGCAGTGACTGCTGGCACACCGCATTAGTGCTCTATAGAATTATTGGAGTCTTTAGACCAGGAATGTCCAAAGTCTAGCAGTCAGATTTTTATTGGCCCGCGGTATCACTCATAAGAATACATTATTGGTGGCCCGTCAGCAATTATTCCTTTCACCTGACGGGGGCGTGTTAAATATGAAGAGACAATATGAAACAAAGACTGGACATCATAGTAAATACTCAGGGGACGAGAAGACAGAGACTTCTTCAGGGCACATGGGGCACAGGAGAAACTGACCAGGTGGTCTTCTTTGGAAGGCGGCTTTACAACACTGATCTTTATGTGCTGTGTTCGTAACTCTGTTGTTCAAGCCAAGTTTTCCTCTTCTTCCAACTGACTCCCTCTAACTAAACATTATATGCTAGTCATTTTATATTTTGCTAGTCAGTTTATTGTCGTTTTGCTTGTAATTAGTATCAACGTATTCAAGGGGCACTGGAAGTTTTAACACAAAGTAAACAAAGATGGCCCCTCAGTGTCGTCATGGAAAATAGTGTGAATACCGTCATGGTTTCTGAATCCAAAATGTAGCCAGACATCTGCTTTCAAGTTCTGGGGTGCCTTCATTTGTGCTCTAGCCATGCTTAACTGATGTGCCCCCCCTAGCCAGATCTCGTTGCACATTTTAGGGGGGGCTGGTATGCTAATTTTAAAGATCGGTCTCGGGTTTATACAAATCGATATCAGATTATTTAAATGAGGATCGATTTGAATCATCAAAAATCATTTTTTTTAACACACCCCTAACCACCACCACGTCAGTGTGACTGCAGAGAGAAAGGTTCTGCATTCCATAATAGATTATGTGAGTTAAGAAATATGAGACTTGCTGTTATAGAGGTATTAAGTTTGGTGATGCAGTGACTGAGTGATATACAGTACCTGATGCTGGAATGTTGTTCAGTACATTTTCAGACTGAATATCAGTAACACTGTAACACTGTTTACTCTGCTGATCTCCTGCTGCTGCAGTTACAGTACAATTAAACTCATTAGTTATAATGAGTTTAGTTATTTAGTTATTAGTTTAGTTATTAGTAATAATTATTCATTATTCTGTACATGTGTGTTTTTTTAGACTTTGAAAACAGTGTATATATAATTTATGAATAATAATTGTGGAAAGAGAGATCGGCCCTTAGGTAGTTTAATATTGTCCAATCTGTCCCCCCTTGAAAAAAGTTTGAACACCCCTGCTTTAGAGGGTCAGTCGGGACAGAAAGTCTGAGGCACCTAACGTGATAGTTTAAAAGTCTTCATCTGATCAATAAGTGTATTTACACCAGTAAGAACAGCAGGTATGATTAGAACAGATGTAAATAATACAATACAATACAAAGTAACATGAATATCTTATTGTGAAAGAAGTAGATCATATCTTGAGCTCCAGTTTGAAGGACAAAGTGTTGTTCCAGATTTCTCCTGGACGCCCCAGACATTGTATGAATGTATTCAGTTCCTTCAGCAGCAATCTTGATTTAGCTTAATGAAGTACTGAGCAGTCAAAGCAGGTATTAGATGAGAACTTTAAACAATACTGGGTTGTCTCTTCAAGGAGAAGCTTGGAAAGGGTTAAATAAACACACTGACGTATGTAAAAGCACTACTTACTCTATTAATATTGTTTAATATTTACATAATAAAATGTTTTACAGTGTTTCCTTTTTATAGAGGGGTCAGAAACACATGAACTTTCCAGAAACAACAATATTATATAAGGTCTTAATGTACGTTCTCCCCTGATGAAAACCTTGACCATGGCTCTTCTGCAGGAACTCACAGTGAATGGACCTCAGACTCACCTTCACACTTCACCCAGCATCTGTATCTGCCTGTTTGAATAACACCAACATAGCGTGACTCTGAAGGTGAAGAAAAATTACACACAAGCAAAAGGTCTGACTATCAGAGACGCTCTGAAAATTTAATCAACAGTTCTGCTGAAATGAAAGACGCTTCTGTTGAATTTGACTGACCAGGTCAGTCAATTACATGAACTAATAGTGTTCACTCCATGCACTAAATATATTGACTGTACTGACTTTCAGTTTAAGATGATCTGCTTCAACCTGCACACAGTGATACACTCACACTGTATGGCTGCTACTTACAGTCACTGTTGGGGTTGTGGTGCTAATAAAGGTGGAGCTGCTCGTCTCTTCAGTCTCTTCAGTGTTGAACACTGAGCTGAAGCTGCTCCATGTTGTCCGAGTGTTGGAGAAACTGTCCGGAGTGAAATGTACAGAGTTAAAGTTGTTCAGGATTCTGTTAAAGATGTTGGAAGTTCAGCAGCTTGTTTTGGGAATTTTCCACCTTAAACGGTGCTGCAGTTACATTCTGGCGTCTGTACGAGCTGCAGTATTTAAGGTGGAACATCAGATGAAGAATCTGGCGAATAGGAACTTCAGGCTGGTTTAAAGATGAACATGTAGCTCTGACAGTTGGGTTGGTTGGGAAGGAATGAAAAGTAGTGACATTCTCTTCACAGTCTGGAACGCTGGATTTCTCCACCACTGTTCTGGTTGTTGGTTGTTGTTGTGGTTGTATGTAAATGTTGGGGGTGTAAATATTAACAAATCCTACCCTGTTACGTAACAGGGTAGGATTTGGAGCTCGGCTCGTTTAATACTCCCTCTTCTGTAAAAGCAGGATTTGTATCTGAGGAACAGAGTTTGAGGTTCAGGGTATCTACAGTTCTGAGTACTGAACTGGCACTATTACACTATGACAACATATATAATATATATAGAGAGGATATGCAGGCCAGTCAAGCTCTTTCACACCAAACTCACTCCTCCATTGCTTTATGGATCTTGCTTTATGCACTGGTGTGCAGTCATGTTGAAACAGGAAGGGGCCGTCCTCAAACTGTTACCAAATTGGAGAGCATGAAACTAAGGGTCCAAGTCCACCTCCAGAAAAACAACCCCATACGGTAAGCCCCCTCCACCAAACTTTACACTTGGCACAATGCAGTCAGACAAATATCGTTCTCCTGGCGACCGCCAAACCCAGACTCGTCCATGAGATTGCCAGGCGAAAAAGCATGATTGGTCCACTGCTCCAGTGTTCCAGAGACCCATTCCATCAAGGTCTCTACGCTCTGTTCTTGAGCTGATCTGAAGGCCACATGAAGTTTGGAGGTCTGTAGTGATTGGCTCTGCAGAAAGTTGGTGACCTCTGTGCACTATGCTCCTCAGCATCTACTGGCCCCGCTCTGTCATTGTACGTGGCTACCACTTTGTGGCTGAGTTGCTGTCATTCCCAATCACTTCCACGTTGTCATAACACCACTGACAGTCGACTGTGGAATATTTAGTCGTGAGGAAACTTCACGACTGGACTTGTTGAACAGGTGGCGTCCTATCACAGTACCACGCTGGAGTTCACTGAGCTCCTGAGAGCGACCCATTCTTTTACTAATGTATGTAGAAGCAGTTTGCATGACTAGGTGCTGGTTTTATACACCTGTGATCATAAAGTGATTGGAACACCTGAACTGATTTGGATGGGAGAGTGAACACTTTTAGCAGTATAGTGTGTATATATTTCATTGAAAACATTAATTCCAAACTTTTGAACAGAAGTGTATCATTAAAAGAGAGCCAGTGGACTAATCATTTTAAGGATGAATAGCAGATTAATCAGGCTTTGCAGCATATTGTTACCATGTGCTGATACTCTAATACAAAGCTGTGCTTTCAGTCTTTTCTTTCTGATTAATAATTCTTTGCCTTTATTTGTGCCTATGTCTGTGTTTTTCTATACGCTTCCTTTGCTACGGTAATTGCTTTGGCAGTAATACAGACTGTAACATTCATGCCAGTGAAGCACTGTTGTATTGAATTGAACTGAGAGAGTAGGGAAGTGAAAGACAGAGAGGAGAGAGAGGGAGAGGGAGAAAGAGTGGGAGAATGTCTATGTTTTCTTCTAGTGAGTCCCTAGTGAGAATGACATGGTTATGAATTAACCATTATAAGTCTCGAGTCAATTTTCTGTACGTTCACTGCAAAAAGATGCCATCTTCGTATGTGAAGTCATCTAATCTCAATATATCTCATTTTTCATCATGACACTCTAATAATGTTTTACTGCCAATCAGCCTTATTAACAGTGGCGGAAGTTTGCATGAGCTATTTCTCTTGGAATATGTTACACTCTGTGTTCAGCTAGGTAATAAAATTAGCCTGTCAGCATTGCAGTCATCATACCTGTTCCAGCATCTCACATCTGCTCTCCACAGCCTCAACTTCTACCCCATGAAGACACCACCCTAAATAATTCAGCTGAGATGTAGAGAGAAATAACACAGCAGAGTGATTAGGCTAAAGCATACTGCCACACCCAACATATCATTCGTTTATGGACCATTTGTGTCTCACCTGTTATGACTTTGTGTGAAAGTAGTAGCTCATTTTAGCTGTTGTTAGCAATGATAAATTAAAGTTACCAAAGACAACCAAAGCAGCAAGCTGAGCCTGAAGGTGTAATGCCTTAAATTGGCCATTATGTAATGACTACACTCAAATCAAATGTCATTAAGTTTAATATAAAGTATATTAATCAAATATTTCTCTTTATCATTTGGCTGTCATCAATCTGGGTAGAGTCAACTAAACTACACTGAAGATACATCTACAGGAGGGTTGGAGCTAAACTTTGCTGGAGATAAATGTACTAGATGGTCAGAGCTAAATTCTACTGGAGATACATCTATGTGGGGGGGTTGGTGCTAAACTGATCTGGAGATGCATCTACAGGAGGGCCTAAACTCTGCTGGAGATACAGCTCCAGTACAGTTGGAGCCAAACTCTGCTGGAGATACATCTACAGACGGGTCAGACATAAACTCTGCTGGAGATACAGCTATTGGAGGCCTGGAACTAAACTCTGCTGGAGATACATCTACAGGAGGGCTGTTACTAAACTCTGCTGGAGATACATCTACAGAAGGATCAGACATAAAATCGCCTGGTGATACAGCTATTGGAGGCCTAAAACTAAACTCTGATGGAGATACATCTACAGTACAGTTAGAACTAACTATGCTGGAGATACATCTACAGGAGGGGCAGAGCTAAATTCTACTGGAGATGCATCCATGGGAGATTGATGCTAAACTGAGCTGGAGATGCATCTACAGGAGGGCCTGAACTAAACTCTGCTGGAGATACATCTACAGTACAGTTAGACCTAAACTCTGCTGAAGATACATCTACAGTACAGTTGAAACTAAACTATGCTGGAGATACATCTACAGTACAGTTAGAACTAAACTCTGCTGGAGATACATCTACAGAAGGGTCAGACATAAACTCTGCTGGAGATACAGCTATTGGAGGCCTGGAACTAAACTCTGCTGGAGATACATCTACAGGAGGGCTGTTACTAAACTCTGCTGGAGATACATCTACAGAAGGATCAGACATAAAATCGCCTGGTGATACAGCTATTGGAGGCCTAAAACTAAACTCTGATGGAGATACATCTACAGTACAGTTAGAACTAACTATGCTGGAGATACATCTACAGGAGGGGCAGAGCTAAATTCTACTGGAGATGCATCCATGGGAGATTGATGCTAAACTGAGCTGGAGATGCATCTTCAGGAGGGCCTGAACTAAACTCTGCTAGAGATACATCTACAGTACAGTTAGAACTAAACTCTGCTGGAGATACATCTACAGTACAGTTGAAACTAAACTATGCTGGAGATACATCTACAGTACAGTTAGAACTAAACTCTGCTGGAGATACATCTACAGTACGGTTAGAACTAAACTCTGCTGGAGATACATCTACGGTACAGTTAGAACTAAACTATGTTGGAGATACATCTACAGGAGGGTCAGAGCTAAATTCTACTAGAGATGCATCCATGGGAGATTGATGCTAAACTGAGCTGGAGATACATCTATAGGAGGGTTGGAGTTAAACTCTGCTGGATGCTCTCTTGGGATGATAGTGATGTAGTGATCCAGAACTGACCATGCGATTTTCTATCAGTACCCGATCTCACTAATAATCAAATCCTCATAGCAATGTTCCATCAGCATCTGACCTTACTAATACGCAATCAAATCCTCACAGCAATTTTCCATCAGTACCTGACCTCACTTAATCAAATCCTAACAGCAATGTTCCATCAGCAACTGACCTCACTCAATCAAATACTTACAGCAATGTTCAACATCAGTACGTGATCTCACTAATACTCAATCAAATCCTCACAGTGATGTTCCATCAGCACCTGACCTCACTCAATCAAATACTTACAGCAATGTTTAACATCAGCACCTGACCTTACTCAATCAAATACTCACAGCGATGTTCCATCAGTATCTGATCTCACTAATGCTCAATCAAATACTCACAGCGATGTTCCATCAGTACCTGACCTCACTAATATGCAATCAAATCCTCACAGCGATGTTCCATCAGTACCTGACCTCACTAATATTCAATCAAATCCTCACAGCAATGTTCCATCAGTATCTGACCTCATTAATATGCAATCAAATCCTCACAGCGATGTTCCATCAGTACCTGATCTCACTAATACTCAATCAAATCCTCACAGCGATGTTCCATCAGTACCTGATCTCACTAATACTCAATCAAATCCTCACAGCGATGTTCCATCAGTACCTGATCTCACTAATACTCAATCAAATCCTCACAGCGATGTTCCATCAGTACCTGACCTCACTAATATTCAATCAAATCCTCACAGCGATGTTCCATCAGTACCTGATCTCACTAATACTCAATCAAATCCTCACAGCGATGTTCCATCAGCAACTGACCTCACTCAATCAAATACTTACAGCAATGTTCAACATTAGTACGTGATCTCACTAATACTCAATCAAATCCTCACAGTGATGTTCCATCAGCACCTGACCTCACTCAATCAAATACTTACAGCAATGTTTAACATCAGCACCTGACCTTACTCAATCAAATACTCACAGCGATGTTCCATCAGTATCTGATCTCACTAATACTCAATCAAATACTCACAGCGATGTTCCATCAGTACCTGACCTCACTAATATGCAATCAAATCCTCACAGCGATGTTCCATCAGTACCTGACCTCACTAATATTCAATCAAATCCTCACAGCAATGTTCCATCAGTATCTGACCTCATTAATATGCAATCAAATCCTCACAGCGATGTTCCATCAGTACCTGATCTCACTAATACTCAATCAAATCCTCACAGCGATGTTCCATCAGTACCTGATCTCACTAATACTCAATCAAATCCTCACAGCGATGTTCCATCAGTACCTGATCTCACTAATACTCAATCAAATACTCACAGCGATGTTCCATCAGTACCTGACCTCACTAATATTCAATCAAATCCTCACAGCGATGTTCCATCAGTACCTGATCTCACTAATACTCAATCAAATCCTCACAGCGATGTTCCATCAGTACCTGATCTCACTAATACTCAATCAAATCCTCACAGCGATGTTCCATCAGTACCTGACCTCACTCAATCAAATCCTCACAACAGTGTTCAACACGAGTACCTCCTCCATTTTTTTGAGAAGAAACTCTGGAGTGTGGAAACTTTTGGGTTTGTGGTGTTTAGCAGAAATCTGAGTGAGCAGCTCAGAGAGCGTCTGCAACCAGACTTCAAACTTACTTATTAATTCATTCATTCATTTTTTTATTTATTCGTTGGTCTTGCTGGCAGTGTGTTCTTCTCACTCATTTAGACTAATTGTGTGGGAACGAGGAAGTTAAACGGTTTGGAAAGGAAGTGTGGACTGGAGGAGAATTCCGAACGGATAATCGCTCTGGATCTTTGGGCTTCCACTTCGGAATGAACTAATTGAGGAAAAAAGTGCGGAATGTGGATAAAAACACCCAGACGTCTCTTTTTCTTTGATGTCTCATCACTCGGCCGGCTTTATACTACAAACACTTCAATTAACATCAAAGCAGATACGAGAAACAAGCACGCGCACCGAGAATCAAATCTCTCTGCAAAGTATGAACATTATAAAAAAATGTTTATTCAGCCGCCTTTGATGGAGTTAATCATTAAATGTGAGTGTGTATGAACTAACGAGCAGCTGTTCAACTGGAAAAAATTCTTTCTTTCCTTTTTTCTTTCTTCCAACACGCATATGAGAACACATCACATCAGTCATCCCTTCAGTTTCTTTCAGGATAGACTGAAAACATACCCTGAACCTCAAACTCTGTTCTTCAAATACAAATCCTGCTTTTACAGAAGAGGGAGGATCAAACGGGCTGAGCTCCAAATCCCACACTGTTACGTAACAGACTCGTTAATATTTACACCCCAACATTTACATACAACCACAACAACGACCAACTGGAAAAAGTTTTTTAACACTAGGACGAGAGGGAAAAGTTTGAATATCGCTAAAGTGGAGAAAACAAAAAGAGTGATGGAGGCACTTTCCAAATAAATGATGATGTTTCAAGTCTTAAAGACACCTGTTCTACCTGATCATGTTCCACCTGATCTTATTGTTTTACATATGGCATATACACACAGTGAATGGCTGTTACGCTTAACAGTGTAACAGTGTAAAACAGTTCTTGAATTTTTATTATGTATATAGTATATACTGTACTGTACAGCTGCTGTAACACTGCTGTGAATTTCCCCACTGTTGGACCCTACAGTCCTCACACACAGCCAACTTACACAACACAGTGGTCGTTCTCCTCATTGGGCACTAGTGGCCAGAAACAACTGGCCCTACAGAGGGTCCGATCATGCAGCACAGCCTTCCCAAGGCCATGTTCTCCATGTTCTGCAACGTTCTACCCAAAAGCGAGTTTGAAAAAACTGGTGGGTTTGCATTCTGGAGAAACGAGGTTCTCTCAGTTTTTCATTCCACACCAGTTACATTCTGGCACCACTTAAGGTGGAACAAGAAGAAGCCAAGAAGAAGCCGGTTTCAGCTTCGTAAAGACAGACGTTGGAGTTTTCAGCCCTCATTCTTCAGTGTAGCTGAGCTGCACAATCAAACAAAGATGACAAACGGGAGTAAAACTGACTTGAGGCTGGTTTGCTCCTCCCGACAATCGCAAGAGGTCTCCAGATTTTAGGGTGACCTTAAAAGATGATCTTCCCAGATTGTCCTGTAGTTTGGGGAGTCAATAATCCAATCTCCACTCCTCTGGTCTTCTTGCCCCGATCGTGAATGGTAAATATGAAACATGTTGAATATTCACAGCTCAGAGTCCTATAGCGTGGGGCGGGCGCAGACACTTGTTAACGTCATGCCTGAAAGACCATTGACCAATAAGAGCCGAGCTGAACTGAACTTCTCTGTGTACATCAAAGAAGTTGAAGTCACGGTGGCTACGAGAGCGAGGTGGACCACTGAGAAGGAGCATAAGCTTGTGGAGCTTTGGCGACAGCAGTGGTCTGGCCGTCATCCGCCATGTTTATTCACGTCTCGTTGGTGAGAAATTCCCACCTGCTCTCACAATGTAGCAGTTGGCGAGAAGCTTTCAAGAGGCTTTGGGGGTCGGAGCTGTCAGTCGGGCGTGAGAAATCTGAAAGTGTGTGGTGTTTCATTCGGGGGGGATTGTGTAGTGTGAGAACGATGAAGCACAGAAACATCTGTGAACAGTGTTTTTATGTGTGGGGGTGTCACGGTTTCTACATCAGTTAAGATTTTTTAAATCCTGTAGTGTGAGGCAGGCATAAAGCAGAAACCCTGGTACATCTCTCCATCTTGTTTGTTTTGACGAAGCCCCTAATCATGCTAGCCCACTGTGAAGCCTTGCTGTTTCACCTCTTCTGTTTTTCTACCCCTGCTCATTTTGCCCTCATCTTCTTTCCATGTGCTTCTGTTTACTTTGATTTCTTAGCTCCTCCCTGTCTCCACCCACTTCCCAATTGTGATTATCATGAACTTTCCTGAGCTCTTAGTTTCTGCGGATTCCTTGAACCGGGAATCAAATAAATAGATTTTGCATCTGTATCCATCTCCCTCGCCTGCTCCATCATCACACCGACGTCATCTAGTTTCTTTGCAATTTACTCATTTAACTGGGGGGCTCAGCCTTGTGTGTATGAATGTACAGGGTCACAAGCTCAAAAGTCTCAGGACACCCTTTTATTTCAGAAAGGAAAAGGAAAATGACGTATCTGAATACCCCAGCAAGTAACAGGTGAGGGGGCCTATCTTTTATACTATGTCCCGAACATGGCCGCCATCTTGAAAGGCGCTATATTGGATCAAGGGCAATCAGATTTGCAGTATCTCTTGTTGTTCAAACATTATCAACCCAAATGTTGCAACAACAACCACATTGAGCGTGTTCAGTGCGCTGTCCCTGGTGCTAAACACAGATCTGATGGCGCAGTTCAACCCCAGGGACAGCAAACTGAACATGTTGATCAATGTGAAATACTGCAAATCTTTGCATCAATTGATTTCATAGACAATTTTGGTTTTCCTTGATCTGCTACACGACCACCTTCCCATTGATAAAACTTGCCCGTGATCCTATAGGGTGGCGGCCATATTCGCGACATAGCCTAAAAGATAAGCCCCCTCCCCCGTTACATGCTGGTCTGTTGCTGTTATTTATACAAATCAGTCTGTTAACAAAATCCAAAAGTTTTTATTTGTAAGAAAATTTCCCAGATGTGTCCCAGGCGGTGGACATGAGCACCCATTTAAACTGCCTTTATACTATTACAACTCCGACTCCAGACTGTCGAGTGGCAGCGTGAGGAGTTAAAGCAGAAGTAAAGGAGCCTCTGGGTTTCCACAAAGTGAGAAAGATCCGTCCTCAGCGGGCCGCACAACTTAATTGAAAAGCTCTTTTCCCTGAAATCATTTCCAGCAAAGTTATGAATTATTGAAATGAATAAAGAAACAGCTCTATAGTCACTCAATACGTCTGATCTTTCACAGCGACGAGAAAAAAAATCAATTTCAGCACATCGGCTCGCGCAGTCGTCTGAAAACACAGGTGCAGCCCAAACGATCTGAATTTCACACCCACCCTCAGTTGCATTTCTCTCCCTGCTGCCCACCCAGCCGGACAGGTCATTCAGATCAATAAAAACAGCTCACAGACACAATGAGCCATGAACAGTGAGACTAATCAGAGAAATGGCCCGAGTGTCTAATAAAGACAAAGAATTGCAGCACTTTATAAGAGCAACTCAGGAAAACTAGAACTTCAGACCATCATGGTGGAGAATTTTATCTCCAAGTTCATACATAATTCAGAGTTTGAGGTGTAAACAGAGTAATTTAGAGTGGGTTTGGTGTGAGATGGTGTTTACAGTGGTGGTGATGGTGTTTACAGTGGTGGTGATGTTTACAGTGGTGGTGGTGATGATGTTTACAGTGGTGGTGATGTTTACAGTGGTGGTGATGTTTACAGTGGTGGTGATGATGTTTACAGTGGTGGTGATGGTGTTTACAGTAGTGGTGATGGTGTTTACTGTGGTGGTGATGATGTTTACAGTAGTGGTGGTGGTGGTGTTTACAGTGATGGTTATGGTGTTTACAGTGGTGGTGGTGATGGTGTTTACAGTGGTGGTGATGGTGTTTACAGTGGTGGTGGTGTTTACAGTGGTGGTGATGATGTTGACAGTAGTGGTGGTGATGTTTACAGTGATGGTTATGGTGTTTACAGTGGTGGTGATGGTGTTTACAGTGGTGGTGGTGGTGATGGTGTTTACAGTAGTGGTGAAGATGTTTACAGTGGTGGTGATGGTGTTTACAGTGGTGGTGATGGTGTTTACAGTGGTGGTGATGATGTTTACAGTAGTGGTGGTGGTGTTTACAGTGATGGTTATGGTGTTTACAGTGGTGGTGATGGTGTTTACAGTGGTGGTGATGATGTTTACAGTGGTGGTGGTGGTGTTTACAGTGGTGGTGATGGTGTTTACAGTGGTGGTGATGATGTATACAGTGGTGGTGATGTTTACAGTGGCGGTGGTGTTTACAGTGTTGGTGATGGTGTTTACATTGGTGGTGATGGTGCTTACAGTGGTGGTGATGGTGCTTACAGTGGTGGTGATGATGTATACAGTGGTGGTGATGTTTACAGTGGCGGTGGTGTTTACAGTGTTGGTGATGGTGTTTACAGTGGTGGTGATGTTTACAGTGGTGGTGGTGGTGTTTACAGTGTTGGTGATAGTGTTTACAGTGGTGGTGATGTTTACAGTGGTGGTGGTGGTGTTTACAGTGTTGGTGGTGGTGTTTACAGTGGTGGTGGTGGTGTTTACAGTCGTGGTGATGGTGTTTACAGTGGTGGTGGTGGTGTTTACAGTGTTGGTGATGGTGTTTACAGTGGTGGTGGTGGTGTTTACAGTGGTGGTGATGGTGTTTACAGTGGTGGTGATGATGTTTACAATGATGTTGGTTGGTATTTACATAGGTGGGGATGGTGTTTACACTGGGATTGGCTCCAGCCCTTATGGGTGGATAGAGGGACGTATGTCTGTATTTACTCTCTGTCTCAAATGCTCTGTTAGAGCGCCTGTGTCTTTAAGCCCTGCCTCCCATAAAGCCCAGTGTGCTCTGATTGGTCAGCTCACCCACTCTGTTCTGCTCGTTCAACCGGCAGATGCTTCTACACCGCCATGGCTGTTCTTACATTGATATTAGTTTGAGTCAGAGCCCGACACCTGAGAGTCTGAGGGAACAAGCTTGTAGTCCCACCTTTTCAAGTTACACTGGAGCATCAATACGTTATACTCAGCAAATAAGCGTAAATTGTGCTCTAGTGTTTGCGGAGCAATGCCACATTAATCTACCATGCTTTAAATCTCTCCGCAGAGCCGAGATGACTAGACTGAGGAAGGAGAAAAACTCTGAGCTGGTAAGACGGAAGCAGAAGCAGCGATTTACTGTCAGGAGCTCCACTGTAAGATTTTCCTTTTTTTTTCTTCTGTTCTGTGTAAATGTCAGCTCAGGTAAAGAGGAATGCAGCTGGAGCTTCAGCACAGCGCTCCCTGATGGCAGTGCAGCACACTGCTGCACCAGCGCTGCCCTAACGAGGAGCTCTGTGGAGGACGAAGAGCCAGTGGACGCTCCGGTCTGTCCTCCGCAGCAATTAGAACTAACTCAACTCCACAGTTTCCTCAGCTCTGTCACTTCCTCTCCGTCTCTCTCGCTCTCTTCTTATCCATATTGTGCCTCTCCTGGGTGATTGAGCAGGGAGGGCAGAGTGACGCTCTCCAGAAAAGAAGGAGAAAGAGAGATCTCATATATGAGAAGAGCACGCTGGTCATTTTCCGTTGCTCTGGTTTCACTGATAGAAAGAAAAGAAGAAACCAAAAACAGATCATTACTTGCTATCGATTCAAATCTACTTCTGATGCATGATGTACACGCATTTGTTTCTGTCTCTCTCCAAACCTTTCAATGAAACTTTGCATTAAATATATATTTTCAGTGAGTGCTTCATTACTGGTATAGCAAACATGGCCATGTCCACCACGGAGCATCGGATCGGGGAGCATAGTGCACAGAGTCAATCACTACAGACCTCCAAACTTCATGTGGTCTTCAGACCAGCTCAAGAACAGAGCGTAGAGAGCTTCATGGAATGGGTTTTCATGGCCGAGCAGTTGCATCCAAGCCTTACATCACCAAGTGCAATACAAAGCGTTGGATGCAGTGGAGTAGAGCACGCCACCACACTTTATTATTTAAATCTTCAAACAGTATTAATACACTAAGTAGTGCTTTTACATACAACAGGGTGTTAATTTAACCCTTTCCAAGCTTTTCCTTGTGGAAACAACCCAGTATTATTTACAGTTCTCATCTAATACCTGCTTTGACTGCTCAGGTATCAGAATTTATTTATATAGTACAGAAGTCTGTGAGGACTAAACTCTACAGAAGTACAGAAACACAGACTGTTCTGTATCCACAGTATTCACTGAATAATTTTTACTGCATCGGTAATAATTCATATTAGATACTGAATAATTCATATTAGATACTGAGTCAATCACAGTGGTTACCAAATACTTAATAGTACATACTGAATGCTTAACAAATTAGAATCCTCCAGAAAGTATCTATCATAGCAGATACTGAATTCTTCATAGTAGATACTGAATCATTTGTAGTTATACTGAATCGTTCAGAGTAGTTACCAAATCCTTCATAGTGAATATTGAATTGTTCATAGTAGATACTGAATGATTCATAGTGGACACTGGATGATTCATAATAGATACTAAATCATTTATAATAGATATAGTAGAGGGCTCCACCTGAGACCCCAAGACCCCAAACACAGCCCCATCAGCAGAGGGCGACGAAGAGGCATGAAGAACCTATTCCTTGTCACTAAACTATGGATATGTTAGTCCTAGTCATGATCAGTCCTCTATAGATATGTTAGTCCTAGTCATGGTCACTAAACCATAGATATATTAGTCCTAATTATGATCACTAAACTATTAACTATTAACTAAACTAGTCATGGTAATTAAACTATAGATGTAAGTCATAGTAATGGTCACTGAACTATGGATATGTTAATTCGAGTCCTGGTCTTTAAACTATAGATATGTTAGTCCTATTTATGATGTCTAAATTATAGATATGTTAATCCTAGTCATGGTCACTGAACTATGGATATGTTAGTCCGAGTCCTGGCCTTTAAAATATGGATATGTTAGTCCTAGTCATGATCTCTAAACTATAGATATGTTTATCCTAGTCATGGTCACTGAACTATGGATATGTTAGTCCTAGTCCTGGTCACTGAACTATGGATATGTTAGTCCTAGTCCTGGTCATTAAATGATTGAATATTGTTTAATAGAGACCTGATTGTGACTCTCAGAGAGGTTCTGCTAGACGGTGGGATGTCAGGAGGAACTGGGTTACGGCAGGAATGGGTTCTATCCAAGAAGAGAGGAGGGGCGTTATGACAGATGTTATGTAGTGTCTGACTCCTCCATGGCCAGGAGGACAGGAGAGAGAGAGAGAGATGAGCTAGAGAGGCTCTGTGACTCGAGTTCATTCCTACACAGGGAGGAGTACTAACGGAGGACGAGGGAGAGTTGGAGGAGAATGGAGAGCTGAGTGACACGTCTGGTGGCAGCATGATTGCTACTAGAGAGAAGACAAACAGAACCGAACAGAGACAAGCAGAACCGAACAGAGACAACCAGAACCAGAGAGAGACAAGCAGAACTGGAGCCGGAGTCGAGGAAGAAATGACACACATCAAAAAAACAATAAAAAATAAAAAAATACAGATATTCTATTACATAACCAGGTAAAAGATACAACGTGTGGGGTAAAGACCCCAAAAAGACCACCTAAATCTATGTACCAGTTTAACCCATTTGCGCTCCTAATAAGTTTGTTTCCTGTTTTATTTAGTTACCTCAGTTTTAAGATCAGCATGTTTTAAAATGTGCATGATATGCAGGTATGCTGTGTTTAAATGAGGATTTTATGACTGAACAGCTTTTTTATTATTTTAATGAATGGGGGTCATGGGGTGCTGGAGCCAATCCCAATGTCATCGGGTGAAGTTGGGGTACACCATGGACAGGTTGCCAGTCCATCAAATGGCCAACACACACACTCATGCCCACACTCACGCCTAAGAGCAGTTTAGCATTAGTGATCAACCGGACATGTATGTGTTTGGACTGTGGAAGGAAACCGGAGTACCCAGAGGAAACCCACTCAAACACAGGGAAAACATGCACACTCCACACAGAACTACCCAGACCGGAATCCTACCCAGATTTTCCACATAGAGGGAAACAACGCCTCTGGATTATGTTGTTTACAGTCACTCAGAATCAGTTTAACTGAGAACCACGAGAAGCTTTTATCTAGTACCAAAAGTTTCTGTCCACAAAGAGAAAAATACAAGAAACTGGCCAAAAATTAGCAGCAAAACTGTCTGACCCTTCGTCTGCAGTCAGGACGAGACACTGAAGTTCCTGTTCCAGTTTCTAGTAGCTGCAGGTTTAAATCTCTCACCAGTGACCACTCACATCACCCACAGACCAATTGTTTACAATACTGTTTGCGTCATTGGGTGAAGAGGGGGTACACCATGGACAGGCCACTAGTCCATTGCATAACCAACACACTCTCGCACACATTCACACCTACGGGCAGTTTAGAGTGAGTGATCAACCAAACATGCAAGTGTTTGGACTGTGGGAGGAAACTGGCGTACCTGGAGGAAACCCACTCAAACACGGGGAGAACATACACAGTCCACACAGAACAACCCGAACTGCGAATCAGACCACTTCCTTTTCGTTATAACACCACTGACAGTGGACTGTGGAATATTTAGTAGTGAGGAAACTTTACAACTGGGCTTGAACAGGTGGCGTTCTATCACAGTACCACGCTGGAGTTCACTGAGCTCCTGAGAGCAACCCATTCTTTCTAATGTGTGTAGAAGCAGTCTGCATGACTAGCTGCTGGTTTTATAGACCTGTGGTCATGAAGTAATTGGAACACCTAAATTCAGTAAATTGAATTGGGAGAGTGAATACTTTTGGTAATATAGTGTGTAGGTCTTCTGAGTTTATATGAATGTTAATGATCATAAAATCTGAAAATACTAGGTTTTCTTTGGGGACTGCATGTATCCCTCCACCATGAATGGAGTTTAATCTTCTCTAAACTATCATAAACAGCATCTCAGACACCAGACAGTGTCTTTATAACCATCTACTGTAATAACTTTCTGTGAGAGAGCTTTTAGAGGTGGATGTCTGGTTCCATTCACCTCCACTGTGAACAGTTCTGACTTGGTAAGTTTCTCTAGAACTTAGCATTTTACACCAAACCACAAAACATTATCTGAATTCCCACCTAATGTTTTCAGAAGTGGGTCTACAGATGTTGTTTTTCCTCTCATTGGCTCATAAAACGTATGATCAAAAGAACAAACACAGCGTTTCCAGGCCTGCAAGTCTTCTCAGCTTCGGCACAGTGAGAGAAACTTTAAACCCACCGATTTAGATCTGCATTGCTCAGATCCGGAGGAGATGATTGATGTAGGTAATCACTATTTACCTTTACTTGAATAATAAGTTGCGAGAAACACAGCGCAGCGATATTTTCTTGTATAAAAACACCCTCAGCTCAGCCCCCAGAGGGCTCGGGAATTAACCGGCTGAATCACATTGCAGGAACAAAAAAAAACATTGAACTCTGTGGTGCCAGGGTTGGAGTCTGGCAGCTGTGGCTTAGTCTGTCTTCTGTCTGTCTTCTCTCAGCATGCTTGTAGACGGATTGCAAATTGTCTTTCTGACAGCTTGCCTCACGGTGAGGCAAACGCAGTGGAAGCAGATGGGGTACCACATGGCTCTATACTAAGACCTACAATATTGTGTTTGTGATATATATCATGCTGGTACAGAAGCAGTTCATAGAAGAAACATAGAGCGTACTCCAGTGCAGGTGAGTCTGTGATCCTGCATATCGTCGCTGTCCAGTAAAAAACTTCACCTCCATTTTTTGTTTTTTTTTCTAACTCATTTGAACACAACAGCTGATGTTTACATTGAGTACAATTATAATGAAGAACAGACCATGTAAATGCTTCAAAATCAGCTTAAAGTCATTCTGGTTCCATTGATTTATATTAAAAGTAAAGAGTTTTTGGCCTCTCCTGCAAAGTTGCAATTTTGGGGGCAGCGATGATTTTCTGAATATCTCTACTTTTTAGAGTTTCCCAAAAGAACATATACAGACATTTAACTTTAGGTTAAATATATGTTGAGTCATATTTCCATCTGGACTGTGAGAGTTATGAAACAGTGATATATGAATTGTGTTTGAAAATTGTACCATCAAACTAGAAATTGACATTGTTTTTTTATAGACAACACTTGAAACTGTATTCTTAAGAGAGCAGAAATTGATGTTGGTATTATGTACTTACTACTATTTGTGGTATATTATGTTGTTTACTCAGAAGCGATGTTGTAAAGATGGCATTTACTTGTAAATATATGTAAGTTTATGTACAGGGAAAGAGATAGTGCCAATCAGGCCTGACGTCCCACCTGGAGAGCCTTCTGTCAATGTGAAGAGCCTCTAAATTCTGATCTCTGTGCTTTAAGTACCCAAGTTGTTTTTTAAACAACTAAAAAAACGTATGGTAGAGCATATTTCTTCCATATAAGACTAGAAGAAAAAGAGAAAGAGGCCCCTTCCTCAAAGGTAATTAATTATTCTCGTCTTTACTTTGTATTATTATTTTCTGCCAGATCTTCACCACGTAAGTCGTCCAATTTCAGAGTCTCCAGTCTGATTAAGTTATTCGGGCTTGTATACAGCTTTTTGAATTCTGAAAAATTATAGATTTTTATTATATTTTTCCCATAGAGAATAAATAGGATGAAAATTTACATGCCAATTTAAAGAACTTCTGCTCAACTGGCAGACACCGTTCCATATACATTGACTGATCCGGCTGACCCTCCGACCACGACTATACTGTTGATTTAACCCGCACTCACCTGTTTGTTGTTTTTTTATCCATCTTTTTTCCCTCATAGAGTCCCATTCAAAACCAACAGCATGTTTTTTTAGTGTACAGCCTTCAAAATGCATGTACTGCAAGCACTAATCCAAGCACTAAACCCCCCCCCCCACCCCCCACCCCCTTCGCACTCCTCATTTGGTCATTAATTCATCCCTCCCATAGAGTCCAATTCATTTTCCACCCCACATCTATAACCACAAAAACTGCATGTACTCACTCAGGGCAGGTCCCCAAACACACTGACCTGCACTCCTCTACTTGTTGTTTATTCATCCCTTGTTCTTCGCACTGCTTAAGCTGCACAACCATCCTGTGTTTCCTTCTGGAAATCACCAGTGAAGAACAACGAACCTCCTGCTTTTAATGAAGCGTTTAACGCCACTTCTACAACACCAGTTCAGCCCAATGAACCTGCCGTAAAACACAGCCTTAGATTGAATTCCCCATAAAAGACAATGATAATCCATCCAGTCTGGAGCGATACAGCTCATAGTCGTGTACCACGGCCCGCATCCCAGGGGACTCACTCAGAATCACCACACACTGAAACACTGAGTCTTATCCACTGCTCCGATGCTTTCTACTGCCTTTAACGTTCGTTATCATTCATGTTTAAAGAGTCGAGAGAAATTAGCCTCCAGGGACCGTTTAGCTTTAATCGCTGAATTTCACCCTGAAGGGCATAATTTTCCTGAATGGTAGAGATTCTGAGCTGCTGCTATTAAATTATAAATTTCAATTTATAGGCGTAAAGGTCACAGGTGCAAATCTGATATCGCCCAGCGCTGTTACTTTTAGCCATATGTGGTGGTTTAATGGAAGGCACGATTGCACTATACAGCAGAATAGGAAATATTAGTCCTTAAACAAACTCAATGAAGGTTCTGTGCACTTAAATAGGAGACATTAGACAATAATCAACCTTAATAAAGTCTTCCCTCTGACAAAATATGAGACATCAGTCTCTAAATGCTTGCATATGACGTAATAGTCTATAATTTATCTAAATAAACACTCATACACTGTAAGGATAGAACACAATTACATATATCAAGGTATAGTAGTCCATAACCAATTTCAATAACATCTCTGTTATGCTACAATAGTAGATATTAGTCCATGAAGAACCTCAAGAATAGCTCATATATGCTGAAATATAAGATATTAGTCCATGAACAACCTCAAAAGACACTCCTATACACTAGAATTGGAGATATTAGCCCCTTAAAAGCTTGTATATGCTACAATAGCAGATATTATATATACACTATAATAAGCTATGTTAGTCAATAAACTCTCGGATACACTAGAATAAGAGATATTAGTCCCTAAACACCCTCAATTAACACTCCTATACACTAGAGTAGGAGGTATTAGTACATAAACTCCCTCAATTAACACTCCTATACACTAGAATAGGAGGTATTAGTACATAAACTCCCTCAATTAACACTCCTATACACTAGAATAGGAGGTATTAGTACATAAACTCCCTCAATTAACACTCCTATACACTAGAATAGGAGATATTAGTCCATAAACAACCTTAATACACTCTTATACATTGAAATAGGAGATATTAGTTCATAAACACCCTCAATAAACACTCTTATACACTAGAATAGGATATATTAGTCCATAAACAACCTCAATAAACACCCTATACACTAGAATAGGAGATATTAGTCTATAAACAACCTCAACAAACACTACTATACACTAGAATATGATATATTAGTCCATAAACAACCTTAATATACTCTTATACATTGAAATAGGAGATATTAGTTCATAAACACCCTCAATAAACACTCTTATACACTAGAATAGGAGATATTAGTCAATAAACAACCTCAACAAACACTACTATACACTAGAATAGGAGATATTAGTCCCTAAACACCCTCAACGAAAACTACTATATACTAGAATAGGAGATATTAGTTTATAAATAACTTCTGTAAATGTGCATGAAGTTTAGAATAAGACACAATAGTACATAACCCAAAAAGTGATTTCTCCATATCAGACCATCAAAACAGATTTACATCCAAAACCAACATCACTGAAAAGAAGACTACTCAGCTGTAGTTTTGTTCTACAGCTGATATGAACAACCTCTGTTGTCTTGTTGAGCTAGATATATCTTCAGTTTGCTTATAATAAACATCCATCTTGTTCACCTGAACTCCTGTCTGAGTGGTTCTGAACACCTGTTTACATTTCAGTCTGATTGTACTGTGTGGGCTAAACCGCCCGAGGACTCTTCTTTGAAGAAACAAAAGCAGTCGGTGGCAACAAGCTGGAAAAAACGGCTTCTGCTAGACAAGCCATATTAATAATTCATAACAAGGGCAGTATTTAGGTTTGAGTAATTGTCCGCCATTGATGCTGGTCTGGAGCCAAAGGCATCAAATTCTCATCAGTCTGTATGTATCATCCTGCTGGAAAGTCCTCCACAGCTTCTGTAGATTAATGATAATGACTCATCTCTGAAAGACTGAACTTATCAGGCCGTCCCACACAAACCACCACGGCAGAACCAGATATAAACCCAAATATCAGCAGTTGTACTGAAAGTTGAGCCAAATGACACATTTTTAACATTATGTTGAATAAAAAAGACATGAATACAACCTGAGCAAAATATTATCCTGCAAATGTTGATGCCCAGTTGCGTCATATTTTATTTACAAAGGTTTGCAGACCCTTACAGTCATAACGACTCGTTAGAGCTTAATTAACTTCAAGAGTGTAAGGAAATATTGGATTCTTAAATGCTTAGTATAGTTCATAATCAACAATTTGGTGCAGATGGTGGTTCATTTTGAGTTGAGTTTAAACCCCCAACCACTAAATGGCAGTGTTCTTTACTATTAGACTCTAAGACATACGGTATTTAAATTTCTGTCATAAAAAACCTGTCATAATTTAATCCATGAGCAGTGCATCCTTATCCTACTTGTCCTACTTATCCTAAGAATCTAGTGGTAAATCTAGTGGTCAGGGGGTTTCAACTCAACACAAAATAAACCATCACCTGCACCAAATCATTGATTGTAAACTATTATTTAAAAATCAATACTGTGTTTTTGGAGACTCCATACAGTATCACCAAGCATGATTTAACATAAACAAAATAAAATTTTTTAAGGTCGCCGCCTTAGCCAGTGGAAGCAGCAGCAGCATATCAGCTGCCAGACGCAGATGGTTCCTCACCCCACCCACAGCCGGTGCTGAACTCCGATCGCCGGCCTCCGATCGCCGGCCTCCGATATATCCAATATACATACCCAGTTACGTAAGCCTGTATTATCCGAAGCCAGAGGCACTTTGGAAACAAGTGCTAATGAAGTAAGAAGGTCAGCATTTGATGAAAGGAACACCGTGTGACCTGTAAAAGCATAGAGGGCATATCTATTCCACGTTGGGCTTGTGTGGAGGGAAGCATTGCCGAGTAAACAGAAGGTTGGATTCCACTAAACAGATTAGTCACGAAACTGAAGCTAATGAAGGCGATGGCTCCTACAGCAGAACACTTCAAAAACCCCCAATAAACTGTTACAGGTAACTCAAACCTGAGCTTCTTGAGTGGCCCCTCACAGTCCACTGTCAGGAACGTCACTTGAAATCAGTAGGTAGACCTAAAACGTGCTGTGCATTCAGTACAGGCCAAACAATATCGCAACACCAGAAGCATTCTGAATAGTTTGAGGCACTGCACCAGACGCTCTACATTGCACTTGGTGATGTAAGGCTTGGATGCAGCTGCTCGGCCATAGAGACCCATTCTATGAAGCTCTCTATGCTCTGTTCTTGAGCTGATCTTAAGGCTACCTTAAGTTTTAAAGTCTGTAGTGATTGACTCTGCAGAAAGTTGGTGACCTCTGCGCACTATCCTCCTCGGCATCTGCTGACCCCACTCTGTCATTGTATGTGGCTACCACTTCGTATTTGCTACAGTGATAGAAACAGTAGAAAACACTGAGCTGGTCAGTATGAAATGCAGGTGTATCCTATTTGGTGTGTTTTGGCTGCTCGTAATCTTACAGCAAGTAGGCAGTATTTCTTCACTGTCTAATGAAAAACAAGCATCTCCATAATGGCAACTTTACTGGAGAGGTCAATGGAACCAGAAGTTTTTCCAAGTTATTTGGGAAGATTTCTATTGGATCATTCATTATGACAATGTAAACAGCAGCTGCTGCGTTCGAGTAAGAATCAACAACAATGGAGACACATGTTTTCCTTTGGAGAGCAACGATTTGCAAAGGTGAGAAAAATATTAGCTTGGTATCAACCAAACAATAAGTGCATTTTGTTGTCTTCTGTGAAGTGAAGCCAATTTATTGCATCATGATACGTATCATATCACTAGTTTCTTGTGCCGATATACAGTTCTAATGAAATTGTAAGGGCTTTTAGGCAAGACCTGAATAGTCCAGGCACATTGATGCAGTGAAAGAGCTAATTACAGTGACAGGGTGCCTCATGGTTCTGTACTAGGACCTACAATGTTTTATTTTTCTGTATATTCATGAGATATTAATCAGCCTTCTTCACTTTATCTGTAAATTGTCATATGTATAATGCACGTAGGCGTACATACAGATTGTGTGGGTGTGCAATATAGCACAATATGGCTGCAGCTTTACACAATTCCTTCATTTGTTTGTATTGTGTGTGTAGGTTTTTGATGTTTCCCTGCTGGCTGAGGAGTTTGCCATCATATCCCCTGAGATAGTAGCTAAGAGTTTTTTTCATCCCTGACTGAGAAGGTCTTTATACTGGCCATTCAAGAGATGCTACATCTCAGCTATAAGGCTGCCTGTTCTGGGAATTTACAATGCAGCTATCCTGCTGCCCTGGGTCAGTTGCTTGAATGATGCTGCTTGGGCTGGTGGCTCTAGGATCTTTCTAGGGGCCATCAAAGGGTTACAATATTCATAGACAGGCCAAAAACAATTACTTAGCCTGTCTATGAATATTGCACACAATCTCTGGTTTTGGTAAGGTATATTTCACCACCGAGCGAAAACCAAATGAGCACCGAGCAAATCCTGAATGAAGAGAAAGAGCAAAAGCCAGTTGCGTCGAGATAAAGCCAAGCCAGTGCCAAGCCAGCACTGAACGAAAGCCAACCGAGCGAGCACCAAACAAACAGCAAAAGCCAAACACACCAAGTGAAAGCCTAAAAAACAGCAAGCGAAAAACAAACGAGCACCGAACGAGCCGAGTGCAAGCCAAGAGAATGTCAAACGAACACCAAGCAAAAGCCGTCTGAGCGAACGCAGAACGCCCGCTGAGCAAAAGCCAACTGAACAAACGCCGAGCCAATGCTAAATGCACAGCAAGCGAAAACCGAATGAACACCGAGCGACAGTGGTGGTCCAAGTATTTGTCCAACATCCTTGCACACAATCCCTGGTTTTGGTAAGGTGTATACATGTCACCAGACCCACTGGTGTAACGTGGTGATACAAACCAATAAAAAATATAGCCATTACATCATTGTTATGGCAAATCTGATCACCAGGAGGTGTAAGAACTCAGTGAACGTATGTACCATTTCACAATAGCAATAACAGACACTTCATACATTACAGCAGTAACTGTTGCTGCTCTCCTTAAATGATTTCAGACCTGATGAGGGACTGGAGGTGCCATGCTCCTGACTATCCTCTGGTGTACAGTCTCTCTCCCTAGCTCTTTCTTTTCATATTCTCTATCATTACAGTTAATGTTAACACATAAATGCAAATTACAAAGAAGTACATAAATTAGCATTACATTAATTAGCAAAATGCTAACGTTCATGTCTAAACACAAGTAGGGCCTCAGTTAGCATTACTGTTAACTACTGTTAGCTTGGCTTCTTAATTTAATGTTTGTAAGACTTAAGCTATGTGGCAGCTGTGAGTAAATAGGGATTTATGACTAAACCAGCTCCTCAGAATGTGGACAGCCAGAAAAACCTGCTCCGTGGGATTGTGCAAATCTTCTTCTTCTGTAAGCTCTATTCATGCTGGACATTCCTATTTGGCTCATCCCTCATGGCATCCACCTGTGATTTAATCATCAATTTCGAGCAAAGGACAGATGAGTGACAGGACAGGGCAACTTCAGGGGGCCAATTAGATTACAGCTGGGGCCAATGCCCCTGTGGCCCCACCCCTAGAACCACCCCAGTGGCTGGTGGTGTTTAGTTGCATGCATGAGTGGCACTATGCCAGAGCTGTGAGGCCTTCTGGGTCCGCAGTGCAATGCAGCTACTTGACTGTCCAGGTTGGTGGCTTGGGCAGCAAAGCATTCCAGCTACAAAGCTGACTGGACTGCACTGGTGGTGTTCGGCTGCAGGAAAATGCTACACCTTTGCTGCAATGCCATTTCTGGACTCTCCAAGTTTTCCCTAGCTGGCCACTTCTGTGGCACACCATAGCCACACAGTGAGATCTTCTCCGCAGTAAGGTCCCTTTCTTGACTTGCCCCTGTCCGTTACTCTGTAGCATGGTCTGAGGAACCTCCCCACTAGCTGTGGGAACAGTGGAGTTGCATCCGTCTGTGTTAAATATTCTCATTAAATATTGATTACGTCAATTAAAAATGATGGTGATGTCGTGATCTAGGCTCTAGAACCCACTAATGCTTGTTTGAATAAATGCAATCAAATCCTCAAAGCAATGTTCCAAAATCTAGTTGTAAAGCCTGCCCAGAGAGCAGCAAAGAGGAATAGGCTCCCTCTTAGTACCCTTCATTTCAGAGGAAATGCTGTAAGAGCAGGCGTCCACAGACTTTTGGACATGTAAGCATGCATATTTATTGTTTTCTTTATTTTTCAGGACTGACAGAAACTCTACTGTCTGCAGTGCGCTTGTTCCTCAGGCAGACTGGAGTTTATGATGTGTTTTGTTAAATTGGAAGTGCAGTTGAAGTGTGTTTGTGTGTGTGTGTGTGTAGAAGGACTTGAAGCTCTGCAGGTGAGCTCTGTTAGAAACTCACTCCTCCACTTCCTGACAGAAAGCCATTGTGTCTTCTGAACAGAAGAAGAAAGGAACACTATGCTCGTCATAAAAAGTGTCAGGAGAGGCTGTAAACACACCTGCACCTGTTACAGTCTGCAGCCGGTAAACACGTTTGTTTAGGCCGCTGTAGATCTGCTGTACTGGTGTTTTATTGTTCTGTTGTTTGTGACTGTGCTGTTAGTTGAGTCGGACATCAGTATTTTATACTTCTCCAATGTTTTACTCTTGACTATATGTCATCCATCCATCCATTATCTTCCACTTTATTCCACTAGTCGGGGTCACGGGGGCGCTGGAGCCAATCCCAGCGTCATTGGGCGAAGGCGGGGTACACCATGGACAGGTCACCAGTCCATCGCATGGCGACACACTCACGCGCACACTCACACCTACAGGCAGTTTAGAGGGAGAGATCAAACTAACATGCATGTGTTTGGACTGTGGGAGAAAACCGGAGTACCCGGAGGAAACCCACTCAAGCACATGGAGAACATGCAAACTCTACACAGAACAACCCAGATCGTCTTGCTGTGAGGCGACAGTATTAACCACTACACCACTGTGCTGACCACTACCCCACCATGCACCATAAATAATATAAAATATTATGACCAAGGGACTACAGGACCAAAGGTCTTAGGGCTCCAATGAATAAAAGTCTAAAAAAAGAACCAAAGAACCAAAACAGACACAAGTAAAGTTCTAAGGCTGTTTTTACAGCTGCCTTGTTTGGTCTGGACCTGCCTAACGTTTTCTGTAGTTTGTTTTGTTTTGACAGGTGTGAGCACTCCTGCATTTAGGTCCAGATTGAATTTCTGTGGTTAAACAAACATCATGGATCATATAGTCCATGTTGCATCAGTGACCTTCTCAGTTATAATAAAACTGACCAACCAATGTCTATTTTCTTGCAAGCCATTGCAAACCATAAGGGTTTTTTTCACGCAGTGCTGATAAATGTGAGTGCATAATTTGGTGCACTGTGCAGTGTGAAAAAAGCCAAACCAAGTAAATGGTTCAGACTTTAGCAAATGAACTAGGTTAGAACAGCCTAATGGTATTAAAGACTAAAGGCAGAAAGACTGATGGGAACGGGACTGAAGAGTCAAACAACCAATGGAGTAAACAGCTGAAGGAATAATGAACTAAAAGACCAAATGGGCAAACTACTACAAGGCCAAAGAACCAAAGACGTGTAGGCCCAAGAACTAAACACCCAAAAGACCAAAAGACTAAACAGCTAAAAGGTTCCCACTGCTTGTCCTGGAAAGCCCCCTGTATTGCATATTTTTGTTTCCTTGCTGTCAACACACCTGATCCAACTAACTGGCTAGTTTACAAGATTTTGGGGGCGGTGTCCTCTAGGACTAGTGTGGTTGGAGCCACTGGGCTGAAGGACCAATGGAGCAAAGAACTGTAGGACCAAAGAACCAAAGGACTTTAAGCCCAGAAGACTCAATTGCCAATGAACCAAAGAACTAAAGGACAAAAAAGGACTGACGAGCCAAAGGACTACATGACAAAAGAACCAAAGGGCTGAAGAAAGCCAAAGGAATGAAGGGATAAAAATCAATAAACCAAACGATAGCACAAACCAAAGTACCAAAGAGTCAATGGGACAAAGGAACCAAACTGTAGAGGGGCCAAAAGACCAAAGGACGATCCAATCAGATGACAGAATAGGAGATTACAGAGCAGAAAGAAGGGTAGTGCATTGTCTCACTTACTCACACACTCTCACTCTCTCTCTCTCTCTCTCTCTCTCTCTCTCTCTATTTTCTATTTTCTATTTTCCAAGTTGTTTTCTGTCCTTCATATATATGGAGGTGGGGATTACTCATTGTTCTGTTTGGTGTAGGTTTGTTCTGCACCAATTCAATTACTATCTGCCAACAACAGCGAATTCTATTTGTGTGTGTATGAGTGAAAGCGAGAGGGAGAATGAGAGAAACCTTGGCACAGTTTCCCTAAAGTGTTACTCTTAATGTCTAAAGTGCAGCTCCTACTCCTGATCGATTGTGGGACGGTGCTGGATGGTCAGATATTGCAGTTCAGTTACCCGACAGCATAAAGTAATCCCATCAGCATATGTACCGGCTGAAATGTCACAGCAGACGTTTTCCTGGCGGAACCAGACATGAGTCAGACAGAGTCATGGCAGAAAATCCGAAAGCTTTACCCACCATTTAACCTCATCCTTCATCTCATTACAGAGCGATAGCTGTTAGTAGGTCAGTAACTCAATACATAAATGGACCCCACTGATGAATAGATGGTCATATCAGGGTCATAGGACCATGCTGGCATACATACTGATAAAATTAGCATTCAGTATCTGGCTTACTAACATTATCTGTATGTACTCATTCCAAATTGATAGGCAACACACAAAAATACTATTACAGTATATATTCTCTGATTAGTGGCTTTATTTTCCTTCATTTTTGAAAGATTTCTCAAAACTGTATTCCTGCAATATATGTTGTCTGAATAACATTAGCTTAAAATTTTTTGTTTAAGATAATCCAATATTCACTAGAATTTTCCAGAAATTACCATTTTGAAGGTCAAAGATGTCTATGTATTTTGTTTCTACAGACATAACCTACAGTAAACCAACAGTTTCTACAGATTATACCTTTAGAGGTGATAGTGAGTTACTGTAGTACCACTTTGTACCTGTAGAGGTGATAGTGAGTTACTGTAGTACCACTTTGTACCTGTAGAGGTGATAGTGAGTCGCTGTAATACAGCTTTGCACCTGAAAAGGTGATAGTGAGTCACTGTAGTACAGCTTTGTACCTGAAGAGGTGATAGTGAGTCAGTGTAGTACCACTTTGTACCTAAAGAGGTGATAGTGAGTCACTGTTGTACAGCTTTGTACCTGAAGAGCTGATAGTGAGTCACTGTAGTACCACTTTGTAGCTGAAGAGGTGATAGTGAGTGACTGTAGTACCACTTTGTACCTGAAGAGGTGATATTGAGTGACTGTAGTACCACTTTGTACCTGAAGGGGTGATAGTGAGTCACTGTAGTACCACTTTGTACCTGAAGAGGTGATAGTGAGTGACTGTAGTACCACTTTGTACCTGAAGAGGTGATAGTGAGTCACTGTAGTACCACTTTGTACCTGAAGAGGTGATAGTGAGTCACTGTAGTACCACTTTGTACCTGAAGAGGTGATAGTGATAGAGATAGTGAGTCACTGTAGTACCACTTTGTACCTGAAGAGGTGATAGTGAGTCACTGTAGTACCACTTTGTACCTGAAGAGGTGATAGTGAGTCACTGTAGTACCACTTTGTAGCTGAAGAGGTGATAGTGAGTCACTGTAGTACCACTTTGTAGCTGAAGAGGTGATAGTGAGTCACTGTAGTACCACTTTGTAGCTGAAGGGGTGATAGTGATAGAGATATTGAGTAACTGTAAGTGTGGAGTGGAATCATTCCAGCATGAGAGGATGAGGAAGTAGCGCTGCTGCCCCAACGCCGTATTCTAACGTTTGGTCAGTCGTGTTGAAGATGCTGCTCCCAGTTAGATCATTTAAGAACAAGCAGCCAATGAAAGAACAGTAAACACACTGATAGCTGGAGCTCACAGTGAGCGAGGGTTGACCCAAATACCTTTTTTTGTACCTGGGGCTTTGGTCTGTGTGCTGTGCTGCTGTGAGTGGATGAGACTCAGTAGTGCTGCTGAACTCACTCACTGTCCACTCTATTAGATACTCCTACTACTTGCTGGTCCACCTAGTGGATTAGAGTCAGAGACAGTAGCTCATCTGCTGCTGCATAGTTAGTGTTCCTCTATTCCGGAGGTCACTAATAGGAGGACCTCCTATTTTCAGTGGACCCAGTTCATCAGTGGACCCAAACTGATAAACTACTGAGTAGGATTTAATTCTGACGGTGTTTACCTCACTGACCAATCGCATGCGTAGTAAAATCACCAAACGCGCTCCTCAGCCAATCAGAACTGTGCAGATTCTGGAGTACGGTGCACACATAGGGGAGAAGCAGCAGTCGGAGTCAATCCCAGCGCCTTCGGGCGAAGGTGGGGTACACCATGGACAGGTTGCCAGTCCATCGCATGGCCAACACACACTCACTTACACCTACGGGCAGTTTAGAGTGAGAGATCAACCTAACATACATGTGTTTGAACTGTGAGAGGAAACCGGAGTACTCGGAGGAAACCCACTCAAACACGGGGGGAACATACACACTCCACACAGATATCTCATATGTGTGTGAGAATGTGAGAAATATCAGCCCAGATTTAAAGTCCTGGCAGGACAACCAAAAACTAATTTCTCTCAGTAAACAAGAGAAAGTGTGAGAGAGGAATACAAGAGGGAGAGAAACTGTAAAGATCTGAAATTGAGTTAACAAGACTTCACATTTTAATGTACGTTTTCTCTAAATAAGCATGTTATGATGCCCTTTTTTCAAAAGCATTTTAATGTAGCCTTTGTTTTTTTTTTACCAGAGGTGAGAAAAAAAACATTTATTTAAAGTTTTATAAACAATTAATTCAGTTCAGCATTTAAAACAATAAATATTATTCAAATATACTGAATGGTATTTGTAATGTGTTGTGTTTCAGTTGCTGATGACAAAATGCTGATATTAAGCTACTCCAGTATACAGGATATGGCACTGAATCATAACACAAGTTAGAAATTATGAGGGTCCGGACCTGGGCCTGAGGAAATTTCCTCTAACTGGACCGTACTTAAATCTAATTAAATACCCCTCTAGTCCTTATTCAGTGCTCACAGGACACCCACAAGACGATTCTCAGTCCAGCAGTGACACTGAGGTGTTCAAACACTCCAGCAGCAGCACTGCTGTGTCTGATCCACTCACACCATGTCAGTGTCACTGCAGTGCTGAGAATGACCCACCAACCAAATAGTATCTGCTCTGTGGTGGTCCTGTGGGGGTCCTGATCATTAAGAAACAGGGTAATAAAGTATACAGAGAATCAGATGAACTACAGTCTGTAAGTGTAGCTCCTATATGGTCAGTGGAGCAGATCAGATGGACAACGAGTGCTCCTAATAAAGCGCTGAGATTCCAAATAAATGTTTAATGAGCACCATTATGTGTTCACTGCACATTTCACAGCATGCGCTCGTGTGGGCTGCAGTTTCATTTCTGCGCTGGTGGTATAAGCGCCGCTGACGACAGAAGACATTTAACTTTGTGTTCCACGATATTGATCCCCTGTATGCAAATACAGAAGTTAGAAATAGACCGCTGCCGATTCCTCATTAAGGGAACACCACAGGGGGTGTTACACAGCCACTGGACCCTTTTGGACCTCCAGTAGTACCACCACCGACTCCTCGGTTGTTTATGTAAATACTGAATCAGTGGTGTAAGAGCTGAAGATCATGTTTCTTATTATTTGAAAGTGTAAATGCTTCAACGTGCTCTTGGTTTTAAGGCTTTGATACGCTTTTGTAACTTCTTGGTAAACGTATGTATTATTCAGCTCCTTTGAAGCTGCGAGCATGAATAAATAAGAGTTAAACCCAGAGAGAGGGTTTAGAGCAGCTCTGGTCTGGCCGAGATCTTTGTGTGAAGACTCTTTAGGGAACTCTGGCTCGTGTTCTTCTACATTAAGAGGGGTTTTTAGAGATGTGAGGTCTGAACACTGAGGGACTCACTTCCCTAACAGTCTGAAGGATTTACAACTAAATTTCTCCGCACAGTTTCTATAAATATCCAGGTTATTTCTGCACCTTCAGTTCAGGGATGTGTCCTTATATGCTAACCTGCACTAGTTTGCTGGGCAGCTTTCATTAGTGGTATCAGTGCTTACATGCTGGAAACACTTGCATGATTTATGCTGGTAATTACGTTGTTAATGGTTTTGCCAGGTTTGACTCCTGGACGCTGGATCTATATGTGACACTATATTGCCTAAAGTGTTCACTCTGCTGTCCAAACCACTGAATTCAGGTGTTCCAATCACTTCATGGTCACAGGTGTTTAAACCAGCACCTAGTCATGCAGACTGCTTCTACACTCATTAGTGAAAGAATGGGTCACTCTCAGGAGCTCAGTGAACTACAGCGTGGTACCGTGATAGGACGCCACCTGTGCAACAAGTCCAGTCATGAAGTTTCCTCACTACTAAATATTCCACAGTCGACTGTCAGTGGTGTTATAACAAAGTGGAATTGATTGGGAACGACAGCAACTCAGCCACAAAGTGGTAGCCATGTAAAATTACAGAGTGGGGTCAGTGGATACTGAGGAGCACAGTGCACAGAGGTCACCAACTTTCTTTAGAGTCAATCACTACAGACCTCCTTCATGTGGCCTTCAGATCAGCTCAATAACAGAGTGTAGAGAGCTTCATGGAATGGGTTTCCATGGTGGAACAGCTGCATCCAAGACTTAGATCACCAAGCGCAATGCAGAACGTCAGATGCAGTGGTGTAAAGCACGCCGCCACTGGACTAGTGATGTCTCATTCGGAAAAAATGTTGTAAGCTTAGTATGCAGATATATGAAAATGACCTCTTTGTCTTGATTGGACAGCGATGATAAATGTACTGGGTAGTGGATGTTTACAAATGACTTGAGTTTTCCATGATATAAGCCCTTTAAAGCATTAAAGCTTAGAGATGTTTCAGCAAGTGGCGCTGTGCTCACTTTGTTGGTGAGGTTTAGATGCTCTTGGAGCTCCATCAGTAATAGGTACAGCAGCACAGAACTTTGGAAGTGACTTTTGTTTTGGCAACCGGCAGAATTAGATTCCAGGATGTTCAAGGCTTCCTAAGCATCTCATCTGGAAGGCTTTCTCTCAAACTCTGTAATAATTAGATGTTGTTCTACTCATCAGTGCCTCTAGAATGTAAATGGAATTCCTTGTTGAAGGACTTCTCTGATGAATTTATTGCAGAATGTTTAAAAATCATTAGGCTGTGGACTTCATACCAGTCTCTGGTCGAATGTTAATACAAGAGAAAGTTACTTCACAAACATATTAATGAAGTCTGATCTCAGATCTACTGCGGAGAAGATGATCATGTTAGTGAGCATCACAGATACCTACAAAGAGAACCAGTTAGCTTGCAAACCAGTTGAGATATAACATCAGTCGCAATTCAACTACTACAAGCTTACACAACGTTATTTAAAATCCATCCATCCATCATCTTCTGCTTTATCCTGCTGGTCGGGGTGACAGGGGTACTGGAGCCAATCCCAGTGTCAGCGGGCAAAAGTGGAGTACACCATAGACAGCCAAAACACACTCACACCTACGGCCAATTTAAAGTGATTGATCAACCAAACATCTGTGGAAACCCACAAAAGCACGAGGAGAACATGCACACTCCACACAGATGCCCGGACTGGGAATCCAACCCAGATCGTCTTGCTGTGAGAAGACTACATCGCAACACTACACCATCGTGCTGACCACTACACCACCGTCCAAACTACTACACCACCATGCTGACCACTACACCACCACATTAACTACTACACCACCGTGCTGACCACTACACCACCGTGCAAACCACTGCACCACCATGCTGACCACTACACCACCACACTAACTACTACACCACCGTGCTGACCACTACACCACCGTGCAAACCACTGCACCACCATGCTGACCACTACACCACCACACTAACTACTACACCACCGTGCTGACCACTACACCACTGTGCTCACCTCTACACCACCGTACTAACCACTACACCACCGTGCTAACCGCTACACCACCGTGCTAACCGCTACACCACCGTGCTAACTACTACACCACCGTGCTGACCGCTACACCACCGTGCTAACCGCTACACCACCGCACTAACCACTACACCACCGTGCTAACCACTACACCACCGTACTAACCACTACACCACCGTACTGACCACTACACCACTGTACTAACCACTACACCACCGTGCTAACCACTACACCACCGTACTAACCACTACACCACTGACAGCTACACGATTGTTTAAATGGAAGTGTTCTGACAAAGGCTGCCACCGCCATGTTTCACTAGAAGCCCAGAATAGATATACCACACACTGACTGTACAGAGTATCTTCTTCACATTCCACCTTAAATGCTGCAACAGTTATATTCTGATGCTGGAATTCAGCTCCTCACTTGTCAGTTCACCCCTAAATGCTGCAGTAGGTGTTATAATAGCACAGTTGCTGGAATGTAACCAGAACACAATTTAAGGCGAAATCAGGACTGAGGATACGACCTACACCATCAGTCAATCACAGTAAACTCCTCCTACACCATCAGTCAATCGCAGTAAGTTTACTGTGATTGACTGACAGTGTAGGAGGAGTTTACTGTGATTGACTGACAGTGTAGGAGGAGTTTACTGTGATTGACTGAGTGTAGAAGGAGTTTACTGTGACTGACTGACAGTGTAGGAGGAGTTTACTGTGATTGACTGACAGTGTAGGAGGAGTTTACTGTGATTGACTGACAGTGTAGGAAGAGTTTACTATGATTGACTGACAGTGTAGGAGGAGTTTACTGTGATTGACTGACAGTGTAGGAGGAGTTTACTGTAATTGACCGACAGTGTAGGAGGAGTTTACTGTGATTGACCGACAGTGTAGGAGGAGTTTACTGTGATTGACTGACAGTGTAGGAAGAGTTTACTATGATTGACTGACAGTGTAGGAGGAGTTTACTGTGATTGACTGACAGTGTAGGAGGAGTTTACTGTAATTGACCGACAGTGTAGGAGGAGTCTACTGTGATTGACTGACAGTGTAGGAGGAGTTTACTGTGATTGACTGACAGTGTAGGAGGAGTTTACTGTGATTGACTGACTTGTAGGAGGAGTTTACTGTGATTGACTGACAGTATTTGTCATTAATGGTATATAGTAAATCTTTTCTAAAGTAATTGATAAACACTGTTAGATACATACTAACCACACTGACAGTCTGCATGAACAGATTTTTTTTTCTTCAACATGCAGAAACTACTTTACACGTCCACGCACGAGCTGTTCTGTAGCGCCCGCTTTATTCCCTCAGCGCTGTGAGGAACAGGAGGAGGAAATATCTGAAACATCTCACATCCACACTGAGCTGACCAGCTTCATCCGTCTGCATTAACACTGCATTAAACATCAAACCAGTAACGAGCAGACAAACACGTTCCTCCATCTAACTTCTCATTAGTGCAGATCTGCTGAAACTCTTCTATTAAATTAAAGGAACACAATGAATAATGTAACCATCTGCTGTGAACGTGCCTCCTGCAGCCCTGTAGCTTCTACAGTAGAATCACTTTTTAATCCAACTAATTTGCAGATCAGAGGATCCACATACGAGACAACAACAGGACATAAACAGTGAGTCCACTGAAGAGAAGGACAGTGCAGTGCAGCCAGTACGTTTAATTAGCCTGAATAAAAATTGTTTGATGTTATACGTGCAGAAACACAGTTATTAGTATTAAACAGGTGATGCCAACATCTCAATGTTGCAACACCACATAGCCTGAATACTGCATAGACAAACATTTGAGATGCTGGTTGAACATATTTTTGACCAACAAATTCAAAAAGTGTATATAATAAATGGTCACCAACAACCACATCAGTTGCCTCCTGTATGTTTCTCTCCAGAGGAGAAGGCTAGTAGCTGTTCACTGTTTGCATCTCTCTCCACAGGAGTGATCGTCCATGATCTTCGTTCCTTACAAGGACAACATGCATACATTCACTGTAAAGGATGCAGGAGTTGCTTGAGCCCATAATTCATATTCATGTGAAATATTTTGCTAGTAAAAAAGACCCATGCTTTTCCAGAGAGCCCATGTGGTCACAGGCTCCAGAATGTCCACAGTTCTTCTGATGGTACTGTACCGAGGGTACTGTGTGTGCCATCAGTTCCCCTTTAAGGTTGTTTCTTCTTCTTTATAGGCTCCATCTTCTGGCCTTTCCACAGGTCTTTATTCTGTAGATATGTGCCTTTATTCTATAGTCACAGGTGTTCACTCTGTAGATATGGGTCTTTATTTTGTAGATATGGGTCTTTATTCTGTAGATATGGGTCTTTATTCTGTAGATATGTGTCTTTATTCTATAGTCACAGGTGTTCACTCTGTAGATATGGGTCTTTATTTTGTAGATATGGGTCTTTATTCTGTAGATATGGGTCTTTATTCTATACTCACAGGTCTTTATTCTGTAGATATGGGTCTTTATTCTGTAGATATGGGTCTTTATTCTGTAGATATGGGTCTTAATTCTACACTCACAGGTCTTTATTCTGTAGATATGGGTCTTTATTCTATAGTCACAGGTCTTTATTCTGTAGATATGGGTCTTTATTTTGTAGATATGGGTCTTTATTCTGTAGATATGGGTCTTTATTCTATACTCACAGGTCTTTATTCTGTAGATATGGGTCTTTATTCTGTAGATATGGGTCTTTATTCTACACTCACATGTCTTTATTCTGTAGATATGGGTCTTTATTCTGTAGATATGGGTCTTTATTCTATACTCACAGGTCTTTATTCTGTAGATATGGGTCTTTATTCTGTAGATATGGGTCTTTATTCTGTAGATATGGGTCTTTATTCTATAGTCACAGGTCTTTATTCTGTAGATATGGGTCTTTATTTTGTAGATATGGGTCTTTATTCTGTAGATATGGGTCTTTATTCTATACTCACAGGTCTTTATTCTGTAGATATGGGTCTTTATTCTGTAGATATGGGTCTTTATTCTATACTCACAGGTCTTTATTCTGTAGATATGGGTCTTTATTCTGTAGATATGTGTCTTTATTCTATAGTCACAGGTGTTCACTCTGTAGATATGGGTCTTTATTTTGTACATATGGGTCTTTATTCTGTAGATATGGGTCTTTATTCTATACTCACAGGTCTTTATTCTGTAGATATAGGTCTTTATTCTGTAGATATGGGTCTTTATTCTGTAGATATGGGTCTTTATTCTATACTCACAGGTCTTTATTTTGTAGATATGGGTCTTTATTCTGTAGATATGGGTCTTTATTCTATACTCACAGGTCTTTATTCTGTAGATATGGGTCTTTATTCTATACTTACAGGTGTTCATTCTGTAGATATGGGTCTTTATTTTGTAGATATGGGTCTTTATTCTGTAGATATGGGTCTTTTTTCTATACTCACAGGCCTTTCTTCTGTAGATATGGGTCTTTATTCTATAGTCACAGGTCTTTATACTATAGTCACAGGTCTTTATTCTATAGTCATGGGTCTTTATTCTGTAGATATGTGTCTTTATTCTATAGTCACAGGTGTTCACTCTGTAGATATGGGTCTTTATTTTGTAGATATGGGTCTTTATTCTGTAGATATGGGTCTTTATTCTATACTCACAGGTCTTTATTCCGTAGATATGGGTCTTTATTCTGTAGATATGGGTCTTTATTCTACACTCACAGGTCTTTATTCTGTAGATATGGGTCTTTATTCTATACTCACAGGTCTTTATTTTGTAGATATGGGTCTTTATTCTGTAGATATGGGTCTTTATTCTGTAGATATGGGTCTTTATTCTGTAGTCACAGGTCTTTATTCTGTAGATATGGGTCTTTATTCTGTAGATATGGGTCTTTATTTTGTAGATATGGGTCTTTATTCTGTAGATATGGGTCTTCATTCTATACTCACAGGTCTTTATTCTATACTCACAGGTCTTTATTCTGTAGATATGGGTCTTTATTCTGTAGATATGTGTCTTTATTCTATAGTCACAGGTGTTCACTGTGTAGATATGGGTCTTTATTCTGTAGATATGGGTCTTTATTCTGTAGATATGGGTCTTTATTCTACACTCACAGGTCTTTATTCTGTAGATATGGGTCTTTATTCTGTAGATATGGGTCTTTATTCTATACTCACAGGTCTTTATTCTGTAGATATGGGTCTTTATTTTGTAGATATGGGTCTTTATTCTGTAGATATGGGTCTTTATTCTATACTCACATGTCTTTATTCTGTAGATATGGGTCTTTATTCTATACTCACATGTTTTTATTCTGTAGATATGGGTCTTTATTCTGTAGATATGGGTCTTTATTCTGTAGATATGGGTCTTTATTCTATACTCACAGGTCTTTATTTTGTAGATATGGGTCTTTATTCTGTAGATATGGGTCTTTATTCTATACTCACAGGTCTTTATTTTGTAGATATGGGTCTTTATTCTGTAGATATGGGTCTTTATTCTATACTCACAGGTCTTTATTCTGTAGATATGGGTCTTTATTCTATACTTACAGGTGTTCATTCTGTAGATATGGGTCTTTATTTTGTAGATATGGGTCTTTATTCTGTAGATATGGGTCTTTATTCTATAGTCACAGGTCTTTATACTATAGTCACAGGTCTTTATTCTATAGTCATGGGTCTTTATTCTGTAGATATGTGTCTTTATTCTATAGTCACAGGTGTTCACTCTGTAGATATGGGTCTTTATTTTGTAGATATGGGTCTTTATTCTGTAGATATGGGTCTTTATTCTATACTCACAGGTCTTTATTCTGTAGATATGGGTCTTTATTCTGTAGATATGGGTCTTTATTCTGTAGATATGGGTCTTTATTCTACACTCACAGGTCTTTATTCTGTAGATATGGGTCTTTATTCTATACTCACAGGTCTTTATTCTGTAGATATGGGTCTTTGTTTTGTAGATATGGGTCTTTATTCTGTAGATATGGGTTTTTATTCTGTAGATATGGGTCTTTATTCTATACTCACAGGTCTTTATTCTGTAGATATGGGTCTTTATTCTATACTTACAGGTGTTCATTCTGTAGATATGGGTCTTTATTTTGTAGATATGGGTCTTTATTCTGTAGATATGGGTCTTTTTTCTATACTCACAGGCCTTTCTTCTGTAGATATGAGTCTTTATTCTATAGTCACAGGTCTTTATACTATAGTCACAGGTCTTTATTCTATAGTCATGGGTCTTTCTTCTGTAGATATGAGTCTTTATTCTATAGTCACAGGTCTTTATACTATAGTCATGGGTCTTTATTCTGTTGATATGAGTCTTTATTCTATAGTCACATGTCTTTATTCTGTAGATACTGGTCTTCATTCTGTAGATATGGGTCTGTATTCTACAGCCAATAAACAACTAGGCTATATAATAAAGACCTATAACTTTAGAATAAAGGCCTGTGACTACAGAATAAAGACCTAAGACTACAGAATAATGACCTGTATCTACAGAAGAAAAACCTGTATTTACAAATTAAAGACCCATAACTTCGGAATAAAGACCTGTATCTACAGAATAAAGACCTGTATCTACAAATTAAAGACCCATAGCTTCGGAATAAAGACCTGTGACTACAGAATAAAGACCCATATCTACAGAATAAAGACCCATATATACAGAATAAAGACCTGTATCCACAGAATAAAAACCTGTATCTACAAATTAAAGACCCATAACTTCGGAATAAAGACCTGTGTCTACAGAATAAAGACCCATATCTACAGAATAAAGACCTGTATCTACAGAATAAAGACCCGTAGCTACAGAAGAAATAAAGAAGGAATAAATACCGGTGGGAAGGCCAGAAGATGGTGCCTATGAAGAAGAAGAAACAACCCTAAAGGGGAACTGGTGGCACACACAGTATCCTCGGCATGTGTGTTCAGGGCTCTCATGACCTCTAAAAAAATATTGTGTGTCACAAAATGCAGAAAGCTGCAGTTCTCTATCTGCACGGCTGTCTTTGTGGAGAAGCCTGAATAACCTTCCACAGCAGGGTCTTCTCACCCCTCCTCCTTCTCTCCTCATTGCTCATTAGCATCTCAACATTTCACACTCAGTTATAGTTAATCTGATAAATAGAAAAATAGTTTATTTCATTATACTTCGTCACTGTCCAAAGAAAAACACATATCTCCATTTTTGTGGATGTTTTTTGTTCTGCTTCATTTGAACAGGAGAACTGCTGTTATATCATGTGAAGGTTTCCTGATGAACGGACCAATAGAAACACTCCAAAATCACTTAGAAACAATTCTACTTCCACTGATTACATTAAAAGTAAAAAGGCTTTCAGCCTCTCCTGTGAAGTTGCTTTTTTGGAGATAGCTTTACTGGCAGAATGGCCACCAGGGGGCAGGAGAGAATGAGGCTCATCCCTTAAATAGAATGTTTGCTGTTTAGATGGAGCTCACAAACACACGACCTTAAAATGTTTTAGTGAGCAGCCTTCCTGAAACCAAGAGAATCTTCACATGCAGGCTGTTCTCTCACTCTTTCCATCTCTCTCTCTCTCCCCCTCTCTTTTTCCATCTCTCTCTCTCTCTCTTTCCCTCTCTCTCTCTCTCTCCCTCTCTCTTTTTCCATCTCTCTCTCTCTCTTTCCCTCTCTCTCTTTCCATCTCTCTCTCTACCGCTCTCTTTTTCCATCTCTCTCTCTCTCTTTCCCCTCTCTCTCTCTCTCCCTCTCTCTTTTTCCATCTCTCTCTCTCTTTCCCTCTCTCTCTTTCCATCTCTCTCTCTACCGCTCTCTTTTTCCATCTCTCTCTCTCTCTCTTTCCCTCTCTCTCTCTCTCCCTCTCTCTTTTTCCATCTCTCTCTCTCTCTCTCTTTCCCTCTCTCTTTCCCTCTCTCTCTCTCTCCCTCTCTCTTTTTCCATCTCCTCTCTCTCTCTCTTTCCCTCTCTCTTTCCATCTCTCTCTCTCCATCTCTCTTTTTTTCCATCTCTATCTCTCTCCCTCTCTCTCTCTTTCCATCTCTCTCTCTCTCCCTCTCTCTCTTTCCATCTCTCTCTCTCACTCTCTTTCCATCTCTCTCTCTCTTTCCCTTTCTCTCTTTCCATCTCTCTCTCTCCATCTCTCTCTTTCCATCTTTCTCTCTCTCCATCGTTCTCTCCATCTCTCTTTCCATCTTTCTTTCCATCTCTCTCTCCATCTCTCTCTTTCTCCATCTCTCACTCCATCTCTTTCTCTCTCCATCTCTTTCTTTATCTCTATCTATCTCTCTCTCTTTCCCTCTCTCTCCATCTCTCTTGCTCTATCTCTATCTATCTCTCTCCATCTCTCTCGCTCTCTCCATCTCTCTCTCTCTCCCTCCATCTCTTTCTCTCTTTTCCTCTCTCTCTCTATCTCTGTTATCTACAGTGTTTTTACTTTGACACTTAGATTTATATTCCCTCGTCGTCTGTCATAATACCTACAATTTAGACAAATTACTCCGTCCATCACATTCTCTCTCCTACAGAGGAAGATAAAGATACGTTCTTCATCTCTGGCCTCTACTTGAGTGGCAGTAATGAGTGGTACTCCTGATACATACAGGTGAGTGCTACGCATGAAGACTACAAGGTAAGGTTTTAAGTGACAGATAGAAATGAGTGGTAGAGATCACTGCTACAGGTAAGTGTTAGAGATCAGTGCTACAGGTGAGTGTTAGAGATCACTGTTACAGGTGAGTGATAGAGATCACTGCTACAGGTGAGTGGTAGAGATCAGTGCTACAGGTGAGTGGTAGAGATCACTGCTACAGGTGAGTGGTAGAGATAACTGCTACAGGTAAGTGTTAGAGATCCGTGCTACAGGTGAGTGGTAGAGATCAGTGCTACAGGTGAGTGGTAGAGATCACTGCTACAGGTGAGTGATAGAGATCAGTGCTACAGGTAAGTGTTAGAGATCAGTGGTACAGGTGAGTGGTAGAGATCACTGCTACAGGTGAGTGATAGAGATCAGTGCTACAGGTAAGTGTTAGAGATCACTGCTACAGGTGAGAGGTAGAGATCATTGCTACAGGTGAGTAGTAGAGATCACTGCTACAGGTGAGTAGTAGAGATAACTGCTACAGGTGAGTAGTAGAGATAACTGCTACAGGTGAGTGGTAGAGATCAGTGCCACAGGTGAGTAGTAGAGATAACTGCTACAGGTGAGTAGTAGAGATAACTGCTACAGGTGAGTGGTAGAGATCAGTGCCACAGGTGAGTAGTAGAGATAACTGCTACAGGTGAGTGGTAGAGATCAGTGCCACAGGTGAGTAGTATAGATCAATGCTACAGGTGAGTGGTAGAGATAACTACTACAGGTGAGTGGTAGAGATCAATGATACAAGTGAGTGGTAGAGATCAGTGCTACAGGTCAGTGGTAGAGATCAATGATACAAGTGAGTGGTAGAGATCAGTGCTACAGGTGAGTGGTAGAGATCAGTGCTACAGGTGAGTGGTAGAGATCAGTGCTACAGGTGAGTGGTAGAGATCAGTGCTACAGGTGAGTGATAGAGATCAGTGCTACAGGTAAGTGTTAGAGATCAGTGCTACAGGTGAGTGGTAGAGATCACTGCTACAGGTGAGTGGTAGAGATAACTGCTACAGGTGAGTGGTAGAGATCAATGATACAAGTGAGTGGTAGAGATCAATGATACAAGTGAGTGGTAGAGATCAGTGCTACAGGTGAGTGGTAGAGATCACTGCTACAGGTGAGTGGTAGAGATCGGTGCTACAGGTGAGTGTTGGAGATCAGTGCTACAGGTGTGTGGTAGAGATCAGTGCTACAGGTGAGTGGTAGAGATAACTGCTACAGGTGAGTGGTAGAGATAACTGCTACAGGTGAGTGGTAGAGATCAGTGCTACAGGTGAGTGTTAGAGATCACTGCTACAGGTGAGTGGTAGAGATAACTGCTACAGGTGAGTGGTAGAGATCAGTGCTACAGGTGAGTGTTAGAGATCGGTGCTACAGGTGAGTGGTAGAGATCAGTGCTACAGGTGAGTGTTAGAGATCAGTGCTACAGGTGAGTGGTAGAGATCAGTGCTACAGGTGAGTGTTGGAGATCAGTGCTACAGGTGAGTGGTAGAGATCAGTGCTACAGGTGAGTGGTAGAGATCACTGCTACAGGTGAGTGGTAGAGATCAACGCTACAGGTGAGTGGTAGAGATCACTGCTACAGGTGAGTGGTAGAGATCAGTGCTACAGGTGATTGGTAGAGATAACTGCTACAGGTGAGTGGTAGAGATCAGTGCTACAGGTGAGTGGTAGAGATCAGTGCTACAGGTGTTAGAGATCAGTGCTACAGGTGAGTGGTAGAGATCAGTGCCACAGGTGAGAGGTAAAGATCAGTGCTACAGGTGAGTGGTAGAGATCAGTGCTACAGGTGAGTGGTAGAGATCAGTGCTACAGGTGAGTGTAAGAGTTCAGTGCTACAGGTGAGTGGTAGAGATCAGTGCTACAGGTGAGTGTTGGAGATCAGTGCTACAGGTGTGTGGTAGAGATCAGTGCTACAGGTGAGTGGTAGAGATAACTGCTACAGGTGAGTGGTAGAGATCAATGCTACAGGTGAATGGTAGAGATCAGTGCCACAGGTGAGTAGTAGAGATAACTGCTACAGGTAAGTGTTAGAGATCAGTGCTACAGGTGAGTGGTAGAGATCAGTGCTACAGGTGAGTGGTAGAGATCAGTGCTACAGGTAAGTGTTAGATATCAGTGGTACAGGTGAGTGATAGAGATCACTGCTACAGGTGAGTGATAGAGATCAGTGCTACAGGTAAGTGTTAGAGATCACTGCTACAGGTGAGAGGTAGAGATCATTGCTACAGGTGAGTAGTAGAGATCACTGCTACAGGTGAGTAGTAGAGATAACTGCTACAGGTGAGTAGTAGAGATAACTGCTACAGGTGAGTGGTAGAGATCAGTGCCACAGGTGAGTAGTAGAGATCACTGCTACAGGTGAGTGGTAGAGATCAGTGCCACAGGTGAGTAGTATAGATCAATGCTACAGGTGAGTGGTAGAGATAACTAATACAGGTGAGTGGTAGAGATCAATGATACAAGTGAGTGGTAGAGATCAGTGCTACAGGTGAGTGGTAGAGATCAATGCTACAGGTGAGTGGTAGAGATCAATGATACAAGTGAGTGGTAGAGATCAGTGCTACAGGTGAGTGGTAGAGATCAGTGCTACAGGTGAGTGGTAGAGATAACTGCTACAGGTGAGTGGTAGAGATCAGTGCTACAGGTGAGTGATAGAGATCAGTGCTACAGGTAAGTGTTAGAGATCAGTGCTACAGGTGAGTGGTAGAGATCACTGCTACAGGTGAGTGGTAGAGATAACTGCTACAGGTGAGTGGTAGAGATCAATGATACAAGTGAGTGGTAGAGATCAGTGCTACAGGTGAGTGGTAGAGATCACTGCTACAGGTGAGTGGTAGAGATCGGTGCTATAGGTGAGTGTTGGAGATCAGTGCTACAGGTGTGTGGTAGAGATCAGTGCTACAGGTGAGTGGTAGAGATAACTGCTACAGGTGAGTGGTAGAGATAACTGCTACAGGTGAGTGGTAGAGATCAGTGCTACAGGTGAGTGTTAGAGATCACTGCTACAATTGAGTGGTAGAGATAACTGCTACAGGTGAGTGGTAGAGATCAGTGCTACAGGTGAGTGGTAGAGATCAGTGCTACAGGTGAGTGGTAGAGATCAGTGCTACAGGTGAGTGTAAGAGTTCAGTGCTACAGGTGAGTGGTAGAGATCAGTGCTACAGGTGAGTGTTGGAGATCAGTGCTACAGGTGTGTGGTAGAGATCAGTGCTACAGGTGAGTGGTAGAGATAACTGCTACAGGTGAGTGGTAGAGATCAATGCTACAGGTGAATGGTAGAGATCACTGCTACAGGTGAGTGGTAGAGATCAGTGCTACAGGTGAGTTGTAAAGATCAGTGCTACAGGTGAGTGGTAGAGATTACTGCTACAGGTGAGTGTTAGAGATCGGTGCTACAGGTGAGTGGTAGAGATCAGTGCTACAGGTGAGTGTTAGAGATCAGTGCTACAGGTGAGTGGTAGAGATCAGTGCTACAGGTGAGTGTTGGAGATCAGTGCTACAGGTGAGTGGTAGAGATCAGTGCTACAGGTGAGTGGTAGAGATCACTGCTACAGGTGAGTGGTAGAGATCAACGCTACAGGTGAGTGGTAGAGATCACTGCTACAGGTGAGTGGTAGAGATCAATGATACAGGTGATTGGTAGAGATAACTGCTACAGGTGAGTGGTAGAGATCAGTGCTACAGGTGAGTGGTAGAGATCAGTGCTACAGGTGTTAGAGATCAGTGCTACAGGTGAGTGGTAGAGATCAGTGCCACAGGTGAGAGGTAAAGATCAGTGCTACAGGTGAGTGGTAGAGATCACTGCTACAGGTGAGTGGTAGAGATCAGTGCTACAGGTGAGTGCTAGAGATCAATGCTACAGGTGAGTGCTAGAGATCAATGCTACAGGTGAGAGGTAGAGATCAGTGCTACAGGTGAGTGGTAGAGATCACTGCTACAGGTGAGTGGCAGAGATCAGTGCTACAGGTGAGTGGTAGAGATAACTGCTACAGGTGAGTGGTAGAGATCAGTGCTACAGGTGAGTGGTAGAGATCAGTGCTACAGGTAAGTGCTACAGGTGAGTGGTAGAGATCAGTGCTACAGGTGAGTGGTAGAGATCAGTGCTACAGGTGTTAGAGATCAGTGCTACAGGTGAGTGGTAGAGATCAGTGCCACAGGTGAGAGGTAAAGATCAGTGCTACAGGTGAGTGGTAGAGATCACTGCTACAGGTGAGTGGTAGAGATCACTGCTACAGGTGAGTGCTAGAGATCAATGCTACAGGTGAGTGCTAGAGATCAATGCTACAGGTGAGAGGTAGAGATCAGTGCTACAGGTTAGTGGTAGAGATCACTGCTACAGGTGAGTGGCAGAGATCAGTGCTACAGGTGAGTGGTAGAGATAACTGCTACAGGTGAGTGGTAGAGATCAGTGCTACAGGTGAGTGGTAGAGATCAGTGCTACAGGTGAGTGGTAGAGATCAGTGCTACAGGTAAGTGCTACAGGTGAGTGGTAGAGATCAGTGCTACAGCTGAGTGGTAGAGATAACTGCTACAGGTGAGTGGTAGAGATCAGTGCTACAGGTGAGTGGTAGAGATCAGTGCTACAGGTGAGAGGTAGAGATCAATGCTACAGGTGAGTGGTAGAGATCAGTGCTACAGGTGAGTGGTAGAGATAACTGCTACAGGTGAGTGGTAGAGATCAGTGCTGCAGGTGAGTGGTAGAGATAACTGCTACAGGTGAGTGTTAGAGATCACTGCTACAGGTGAGTGGTAGAGATCAGTGCTACAGGTGAGGGCTCCAGGTAATGATTTTAAATAAACGTTAGATTACAGGTGTGCATTACAGGTAAGAGCTACACCTAAGTAGCATAGTTAAAGGATTCTAACTACGCTAAGGTTACAGGTGAAGATTACCCTGGAGATATTACACCTTCTAAGGTTTTCTCAGTTTCTTTCTTTGATTCATCTTTTCTTTTTCTTCTTTTCTTCAGCTTATGTAAGCCCGAGCAGCAGCTCAAGCACAACCATTCAAACTCACTGAACAAGAGGAGAACAAGAGAAGATCCTCGTAATGACCTTCTGCACTGTGTGCTCATTATACAGGAACCTCAGAGGAGCTGCAGCTATTCTGAAGGAAAGTTCTGACTGAAGCTACAGCCTCACTCGCTTTCACTCACCATTTAAAACCTCCTGACCACTGAAATGACCAGCGTTCACTCGCATCACCACTCAGTCTTCAGTTCGGCGGTCAAGGCTGGACCCATTCAGTCCTGATGCACTTCTTCAGAATCTAAAGACCATCTGTGACCTGATGACCTGAACTCTGCTAGAAGTGCTGGCCCTGCTTCTGTATCTGTGGAAGTGTTTCTAAAAGCACTTGTCCAGTCCAGCTTCTAAGGTCACTACATTGCGATCCTTGGGCGAAAAAAGCATCAACACAACTTCATAAAAAGATAATCGGCGGCAAAACATAGGTACCTTTTGGAATGCCTTCAGATAAAGACCCATGTTTAGACCCTGAGACCTTTCAAAACATTTTTCAGGAAATTCTTTCCAGTTTGAAGAGGCTGAAACTGGATCGGGTCATTGAATCAGGCATTCCGCATTTTCCACATAGCTTTGAGCTACTACAGCGCTCATGAAATGAGCTGTGGAGTAACCCTCAGGGCCGTCTCTTCATTCTGTTATTAATATCTTTATTTTCTTCCTGAGCTCCACTTACAAAGTTGTTTGTGCTTCATAATTCCTCTATACCTGAACTTTGTATTCCTGATCTCTCTTCATGCCTCTGAATGAACCGGGCTGTTTTAGTCACCAGGCAGTTGTGGGTTTGAAGGTTAGAGAACCGGCCCTGTGACTGGGAGGTTGTCGGTGTGATGCCCTGAACCAACAGGATGTGACTGACGTGATCTTGATCAAGATCCCAACTGTGTGTATGTAGATGTTTCACTGCCCCCTAGTGTATGTGTTTACTAGTGTGTGTGTATGTGGGTGTTTCACTGTTCTGTAGTGTGTGTATTCACTAGTGTGTGGGTGTGTGTGTGTATGTATGGGTGTGTGTGTGTAGGTGTTTCACTGGCCCTTAGTATTTGTGTTCACTAGTGTGTGTATGTTTGTAGGTGTTTCCCTGTTCCTTAGTGTGTGTATTCTCTAGTGTGTGTGTGTGTGTGTGTGGGGGTGTTTCACTGCCCCTTAGTGTGTGTTCACTACTGTATGTGTTTGTGGGTGTTTTACTGCCCCCTAGTAGGTGTATTCACTTGTGTGTGTGTGTGTGTGTGTGTGTGTGTATGTAGGCGGTTCACTAGCCCTTAGTGCTTGTGTTCACTATTGTGTGTGTGTGTATGTGGGTGTTTCTCTGCCCACTAGTAGGTGTATTCACTTGCGTGTATGTAGGCGTTTCACTAGCCCCTAGTGCTTGTGTTCACTAGTGTGTGTGTGTGTGTGTGTGCGTGTATGTGGGTGTTTCACTGCCCACTAGTAGGTGTATTCACGTGTGCGTGTATGTAGGCGTATTACTAGCACTTAGTGCTTGTGTTCACTAGTGTGTGTGTGTGTGTGTGTGTGTGTGTGTGTGGGTGTTTCACTGCCCACTAGTAGGTGTATTCACGTGTGTGTGTGTGTATATGTAGGTGTTTCACTGCCCCCTAGTGTGTGTTTACTACTGTATGTGTATGTGGGTGTTTCACTGCCCACTAGTTGGTGTATTCTCTAGTGTGTGTGTGTGTGTGTGTATGGTGTGTGGGAGGAAAGGAGCAGAGCTGTATAGGAGTCTTGTTCTGGGGCAGTTCAGTCCTGTTGACTCAGAAAGTCAAACCACTAGGCTGGTTCCCTAGCGTCCAACCCACGACTGCCCCCTGATGCTGGATATGAAAGTGTAAATAACACATTGCACATGATTCTACACAACAAGTTTGTTTAACTAGTAATTAAATATGCAAATTATTGTTTTTGTGTTATTTTACTGACTCACAACATGCAGCTGATCTCAGTACATGATAAAACTAGAGCTCTGAAGCTGCGGCTCTGTAATTAGCTTTATAAATCTCTTTGATAATCACCGACTCTTGCATTGCATTGTTTCTATTAAGCTCTCAGTTTATGGGGTTGAAACCAGGTTACTGCTCTGTTTGTATCAGCTCTGCGTTCATCCTCATCTCCAGTTTCAGGCTCCTGAGCCGCTGCAGCCGTGTGGAAGGAAAGGACCGGAGCTGTAAAACGGATAAGCCATTTGTGACGGTAAAGTGCATTAAGTCTAGAGCGGCTTTGGTAAACTCATCCGTCTGCTGTGAGTGCGGCCTCGCTAAGTGCATTTCAGAATCATAAGCTGACTATTGTTTGTCTCCGGAGAAACTGCTGGAGTATTTCATCTTCGTTTGCGGGACGTTTCTCCGGTGTTATTAGTGCAGTTTTAGGTTTTCTGGAAGAGCAGTGGAGAGGTGGGGCAAACACAGTGCTGCACTTGCACGTAAAATAATCCATGTGGAAATAAAAATCTATAAATAAAGGATAATAAGTGCATATACACAACTGTGCAAAAGCCTTTATCTGATCAGTAAGTGTATATTCACCAGTAAGAACACCAGATATAATTAGAACAGATGTAAATAATCATACATACAATACAAAGTAACATGAATATCTTATTGTGAAAGAAGTAGATCATATCTTGAGCTCCAGTTTGAAGAACAAAATGTAGTTCCAGATTTCTCCTGGACGCCCCAGACATTGTATGAATGTATTCAGTTCCTTCAGCAGCAATCTAGATTTAGCTTAATGAAGTGCTGAGCAGTCAAACCAGGTATTAGATGAGAACTGATAATAATACTGGGTTGTTTATAGAAGGAGAAGCTTGTGAAGGGTTAAATAAACACACTGACGTATGTTAAAGCACTACTTACTCTATTAATACTGTTTAATATTTACATAATAAAGTGTTTACTGAGTAAATAAAAGCTTCCTGGCTTGAAACAATAGATTTATATATAATAATGTGCCGGCGGCATGGCGGTGTAGTGGTCAGCACTGTCCACTCACAGCAAGACGATCCAAGTTGGATTCCTGGTCCGGGCTGTTCTGTGTGGAGTGTGTATGTTCTCCCCGTGCTTGAGTGGATTTCTTCCGGGTACTCCAGTTTCCTTCCACAGTCCGCTCACTCTAAACTGGCCGTAGGTGTGAGTGTGTCTTGGCCATGCAATGGACTGGCGACCTGTCCATGGTGTCACGTGATGATGCTGGGATTGGCTCTAGCACCACCGTGACCCTGACTAACGAGATAAAGCAGAAGATAATGGATGGATGGATGGATGGATTATAATGTGTCCTAAAACTTTTGCACATTACTAGATAAGAAGCCCTCTCACAGCCTGGTTTAACCAAAAACCTTAGTTACACAGTGAAGTCACATTATTATGATATCCAGAGTGACAGCAGCTAGACGGACTGAGAGACTCAATAAGGTCCTGGTAGGTGGTCACAGGTATCTGGAGTCATGCTGACTGCAGTGCATCCCACAGCTGCTGAGCCAACACCACCATTCAGGTGGTCCCCAGGTGGTCAAATCTGGCTAATTAGAGGTGCAGGGTGGTAGTTGGAAGTCGCTCTTCCAAACATCTATCCATTCATCTATCCATTAGATGTCGGAGTCACGGGAGGGCTGGAGCCAATCCCAGCATCATTGGGCGAAGGCAGGATACACCATGGACAGTTCGGCAGTCCATCACATGGCCAACATTCCTTCATACACTCACACCTACGGGCAGTTTAGAGTGACCGATCAACCTGACTGCATGTGGGAGGAAACCGGAGTACCCAGAGGAAACCCACTCAAGCACGGGGAGAACATGCGCACTCCACACAGAACAGCGCCGGACTGGGAATCGAACCCGGATCGTCTTGCTGTAAAGGTGACAGTGCAAACCACAAGACCACCTTGCTGACCACTACACCACCCTCTTCCAAACAATGTGGGACATTTCTAGCCGTGTGACGTGTCGCATCATCCTGCCACCCCAGGGAAGACAAATCAGCATGTATGGTGTACGGGATCTGCAAGGATGGATTCAGAAAACGTCCCCAATACCAGAACACTGCCACCTACGCGCTGCCGCCGTCCAAAGTAGGACATAATAAGTAGATCATAATTATGTGACTCAACTATATTTTCCATGCACTTACATGAATGACTGGCACAAGCCGGAGCCAAAAGACAATACAACGTTTTTCTAAGTTGCTCCATATGTAACCTATCAACAGGAGAAAAGCCAAGCCTGAAAAAGAGGGAGCAATGGAACTGCGGCTTCCCGAAATAGAGTACAATAATAACTGCAATTACTACCTGGGCAAGTCTGCAACTCCTTTGCAATTACTACCTGGCCAAGCTGGATATTCATGAAAATGTGAATCTTATAGTATAAAATAATATATTTTGTCGTGCTAATCACTCACCCAGCAAATTACCAGCGCTGTGTGCTTTATGTCAGGCCCGCGCTACACAACCTGACGCGAGAGACCCCCACATATAATCACATGTTCACTGATTTTTTTAGTACTTGATTATTTGTCAGGTATCAAAGTCCTTATGGTACACATGCTGCCGAGAATGAAACACCACAAACTCTCCCATAATTCAGTCGACAAAGAGTGCTGACCACTGACCCCAGTTCTCATAACCTTGCAGGTGTTTATCATGAACTGCTGCATCTTGTCTAATTAGTCCATTCAGCTTGGCTTTCCTTGGTCCATTAACCTCAGCTCTCATTGGTCCATTCAGCTTGGCTCGCATTGGTCTATTTACCCCAGCTCTCATTGGTGCATACAGCTTAACTTTCATCGGTTCTAAAGCTTGGCTCTCATTGGTCCTTTCAGCCTGTCACTCATCGGTCCATTCAGTTTCGCTCTCATTGGTCCATCAAGCTCAGGCCTCATTGGTCCATTTACCTGGGCTCTCATTGGTCCATTCAGATCTCATTGGTCTATTCAGCTCTCATTGGCCCATTCAGCTCTCATTGGTCCATTAAGCTTGGCTCGCATTCGTCTATTTAGCTTGGTCCGTTTTCCTTAGCTCTCATTGGTTCTCCATTGGTCCTTTCAGTTTGACTGTCATTGGTTCATTTACAGCCATACTCATTGGTCCTCCAATGGCCCATTCAGCTTGACTTTTTTGGTTTATTTCCCTCAGCTCTCATTGGTCCATTTAGCTTAATTTTATTCTTATTGGTCTGTTTACTTCGGCTCTCATTGGTCTATTCAACTTGGCTCTCATTGGTCCTTTCAGCTCAGTACTGAGTGGCCTGCTACTTCGGCTCTCATTGGTCCATTCAGCTTGCACCCAGAATCGCCGTCCAACCCCCACTACAGGATACAGAATGGTAAATACTGAACATGTTTAATGTTTATGATTCACAGTTGGATTGACAGCATAATCTAAGAAGACCATATGCTAAGATCACCCCAGTGTCGGGAGACCTTTGGTGTGTGTTGGAAGAAGCAAATTGACTTCAAACTGGGCACACTTCTAGTAATCGAAGTTCAGGTAGCCAACTTCAGCATCATCCTCTCATCCCCTTATATAAGATAACCAGTATGTTTAGGTGTTTATTAACAGTGAGTAGTATCAGATAAGACACTTAATGTTGGAATGATTTATTGTTTTCTTTAAATAAGTGTGCATGTTACAGGCTCTGCTGAAGCCCTCAGCATATTTCTTGTGAAATTAAGCTCCTCAAAATAGCCCACCTCTTTTTAATGGCACGTTTGTTCTTTATCGACCAATCACAGGCTTTAGTGTCTTCATCCTCTGAGTTCGCCCAGCTGCCATGTGCGCGACACAGGGAGCGAAGCCAGCGTCTGTGGTTGTTCATTTTTGCTGAAGCCAGGCAAACGTCGTCTCCACAAGAAGTATGCTGAGGCCTTTAGAAGAACAGCAAGCAAGCCAGCAACTGCTGTGTTGTTTTGGACATAAAGAAAAGCTCATCTCACAAGGCGCCTTTACAACTGTGCACCATGTGTTATCAGCCAATTTGGAACAAGCCAGCTTTTCACAATGCAGAAAAAAAGAAATCAATAGAAAAAAAGCATAACAACATAAAAATATAAACAGTACAATTTAGACAGGCTAACAAAGTATAAATGAAGATATGGCTGGATGAGTGAGAGTGAGGCTGGATAAGAGAGGGTGAAACTGGGTGAGTGAGAGCGAGACTGGATGAGTGAGGATGAGGCTGGATGAGTGAGGGTGAGGCTGAATGAGATAGGGTGAGGCTAGATGAGAGAGGTTGAGACTGGATGAGTGAGCGTGAGGCTGAATGAAAGGGTGAGACTGGATGAGTGAGAGTGAGGCTGGATGAGAAAGAGTGAGACTGGTTGAGAGTGGGTGAAACTGGGTGAGTGAAAGTAAGGTTGGATGAGAGAGAGTGAGGTCGGATGAGAGAGGATAAGGCTGAATGAGAGGTCAGGCTGAATGAAAGAGGGTGAGACTGGATGAGTGACAGTGAGGCTGGATGAGTGACAGTGAGACTGGATGAGAGAGGGTGAGGCTGGAAGAGTGAGGGTGAGGCTGGATGAGAGAGGATGAGGCTAAATGAGATAGGGTGAGGCTGGATGAAAGAGGGTGAGACTGGATGAGTGACAGTGAGGCTGGATGAGAAAGAGTGAGACTGGATGAGTAAGGATGAGGTTGGATGCTTGAGCATCAAACTGGATGAGAGAGGGTCAGAATGGATGCGTGAGGATGAGGCTGGGTGAGTGAGCGTGAGGCTAGATGTGTGTGGATAAGGCTAGATGAGAGAGGGTGTCACTGAATGAGTGAGTATAGAGCAGGGTGAAGCTGGACGAATGAAGATGAGGCTAGATGGGTGGAAATGTAACTGGATGAGTGGAGAATGAGGTAGGCTGAGTGAGGATGAGGCTGGGTGAAACTGGATGAGGGAAGATGAGTAAGAATGTGACTGAATGAGTGAGGATGAGGTTGATTGAGTGTAGGTCAGACTTGACGAGTGAGGGTGAGGCTGGATGAGTGAGGGTGAGGCTGGATCAATGCTGGTGAGGTATTTTTCATCCAATACCTGCCTTGTCTAATGAATACTTAATTTTCTGAAAATATAACTTAATATAATCTTGTTTTTTTCTTATTTTTGTTATTGTACTGTATTTATATGCACTTATTATAATGATATAATGTGTTTTTACAGGCACAAGCCTACTGACTGCCACAGTAAACTAATTGTGTCTAGGACTTTTGCACAGAACTGCATATAAGAATAGGCCGTTGTCTGACTTCTATAGATTATATGCTATCTTCAGCATTTATCCATTTTATAAAAGTGGGGATATTTGGCCATATTTGGTTATATCATGATATAGTTTGATTTTCTATATACATTACAGTATATTTATAAACTGTGTTTCTATTGTTCAAAATAACACAAATAAAGATAAACAGTATATAAACAGCAGAAAATATGTCCAATGTTGTTGCATGTCAAATGGTGCTGCACCAGTACAAGCACCTGGATGGAACTGCTGCACTATGGAAATGGAAATTCTAATAAGAAGCCAGCTGTACACTCTGTACACTCACACCTCTGACCATCAGCACAGTGGGCTGTATATCAGCTTATACACAATATATAGACAAGCAACGATGCTATCAAATCCGGAGTGACGACAGTACTACGATTGGCTGGGTGCTTACTGATGTTTACATTGGTACTCCAGCAACCCATGCAGATAGGTGGGTGATCTCTGGACATGCAAATCTGATCTGGTCACAAAGATGTCTCATCTCAAAAGATCTGATTATGCTCAGCTGTAGCCATAGTGCAGTGGTTCTTAGTCCTAGTCCTGGAGTATCTGCATGATGTTGTGTTCTGCCTGTTCTAACCTCCGCATGGCTTGTTAATTAGTTCACTGGTGGCATGAGGGCTGTCTGGAGCAGGGAGATCTGAAATGTTCAGGGCTGGTGGGTCTCCAGGACCAGCTGCCTGTTTCAGTGTCCTTGTCCACTCGACCTTGTCCACTTCATCGTTTTCCCTAAGAGAAATCCCGGCTCCATCTTAAAGGCTCTTCCCGTTTGCTATTTTACTGCTTTCAAATGCAAATGGGGTGATGGTTTTCTCAGAGGAGGACTTTGTTCACCTAACATGCATGTTAATGTGGTTCACTGAGGTTGTGAAGTAGGTGGTGTAGTTTATTAGCTAGTCGACCCCTGGAGGAAAAAATACAGAGTACACGCACATTCAGGTCTTTGCTGGTGTGGTGCTGGTTTATCTAAGCTGGTCTTTGCTGGTGTGGTGCTGGTTTATCTAAGCTGGTCTTTGCTGGTGTGGTGCTGGTTTATCTAAGCTGGTCTTTGCTGGTCTGGTGCTGGTTTATCTAAGCTGGTCTTTGCTGGTGTGGTGCTGGTTTATCTAAGCTGGTCTTTGCTGGTCTGGTGCTGGTTTATCTAAGCTGGTCTTTGGTGGTGTGGTGCTGGTTTAGCTATGCTAGTATTTGCCAGTCTGTTGTTGGTTTAGCTATGCTAGTATTTGCTGGTCTGATGCTGATTTATCTAAGCTGGTCTTTGCTGGTCTGGTTAATCTAAGCTGGTCTTTGCTGGTGTGGTGCTGATTTATCTAAGCTGGTCTTTGCTGGTCTGGTGCTGGTTTATCTAAGCTGGTCTTTGCTGGTCTGGTGCTGGTTTATCTAAGCTGGTCTTTGCTGATCTGCTGCTGATTTATCTAAGCTGGTCTTTGCTGGTCTGGTGCTGGTTTATCTAAGCTGGTCTTTGCTGGTCTGGTGCTGGTTTATCTAAGCTGGTCTTTGCTGGTCTGCTGCTGATTTATCTAAGCTGGTCTTTGCTGGTCTGGTGCTGGTTTATCTAAGCTGGTCTTTGCTGGTCTGGTGCTGGTTTATCTAAGCTGGTCTTTGCTGGTCTGGTTCTGGTTAATCTAAGCTGGTCTTTGCTGGTGTGGTGCTGGTTTAGCTATGCTAGTATTTGCTGGTCTGATGCTGGTTTAGCTATGCTAGTATTTGCTGGTCTGATGCTGGTTTAGCTAGGCTGGTCTTTGCTTGTCTTGGTCTGATTTAGCTATGCTTGTCTGGTGCTGGTTTATCTAAGCTGGTCTTTGCTGGTCTGATGCTGGTTTATCTAAGCTGGTCTTTGCTGGTCTGGTGCTGGTTTAGCTATGCTGGTCTGGGGCTGGTTTAGCTTTGCTGGTCTTTACTGGTCTTAAGCTATTTTAGCTATATTGGTCTTTACTGGTCTTAAGCTATTTCAGCTATATTGGTCTTTGCTGGTCTGGTGTTGGTTTAGCTATGCTGGTCTTTGCTGGTCTGAAGCTATTTTAGCTATGCTGGTCTTTGCTGGTCTGGTGCTGGTTTAGCTATGCTGGTCTTTGCTGGTCTGGTGCTGGTTTAGCTATGCTGGTCTTTGCTGGTCTGGTGCTGGTTTTGCTTTGCTGGTCTTTGCTGGTCTGGTGCTATTTTAGCTTCGCTGGTCTTTTCTGGTCTGAAGCTATTTTAGCTATGCTGGTCTGACGCTGGTCTAATGGTATTTTAGCTATGCTGGTCTTTGCTGTTCTGGTGCTGGTTTATCTAAGCTGGTCTTTGCTGGTCTGCTGCTGGTTTATCTAAGCTGGTCTTTGCTGGTCTGCTGCTGGTTTAGCTGTGTTGGTCTTTGCTGGTTTGGTTTGTTCGGTTGAGTGATATTACCATTTATTATTTATGTGCATTTTTTTTGGTTCACAGTATCTTTTAAACATGTTGTCTAACATCAGCCTAAACAGATCAGCTTCTAAACTGACCTGCCTACACAAAAATAAACAATGCTTCATGTGACGCGCTCATCCGGAGGTAAACAATCATGAATACCAACGGATGCAGGTCCGCTCTCTGGGGTTTCAGTCCTCATTAGCATCACAGGAGCGATCACCAAGTTCCAGTAGCCGACAGCTGGGCTCCTCATCCGGAATGTGCTCCAGCTCTTGGAAAAAGGTCAGATCATTATTTGGTTCACCTCCTTGCTTTCTTTAAACTTCGCTTTCTGACTTTTGCCTTTTCTTTGGTGCTGGAGTCTCGTTCTCCTGTGGCCGCATTCAGACCTTGGTTTGGAAATCATAAAAGTCACATGAATTCCAATTTGGCTGTTCAGGCATTACTACATATTGGATATGTATCTGATCTCAGTAGGGCATATGTAAGGCATTGTCCAAACTTATGGACCAAATTAGATTTTTGGCATATCTAGATTATGTTCAGGTCAATTTTTGATTGTCTAGGAAGCAATAAATCACATAACATCAGATATTTTTGGTCAGATATCAGATTCAAACCAGTGGTCCAAAGTACGATTCCAATCAGATTTTCCTTTGGTGCTGAAGTCTCGTTCTCCTGTGGCCCCGTTCAGACCTTTCTTTGAAAAGATCTCTGAACACTGAGCGATTGTGATGTAGAGAAACATAAGCCCAAGAGTGTGCCTGTAGAGAAACATCAGCCCAAATGTTCATGCTGTTTATGATGATGAAGTTGGATTGACGTAAAAAGTCTGATCTGGCTTTTTTTTTTTTTTTTTAAATGTCTAGGAAACAAAAAGAAACCACTAAATCACATGAAATCAGATTTTTTTGTTGGTTTTTCAAATCAAACCACATGGGGCAGTGATCCCAAATGCGATTCCAGTTGGATTTTCCTTTGTGCTGGAGTCTCGCTCTTCTGTGGCCCTATTTCTTTGGAAATTGCTCCGAACACAGAGTGGTTGTGATATGTGCCTGTAGAGAAACATCAGCCCAGATGTTTCTGATGATGAGGTTGGATTGACATAAAGTCCGATCTGGCTGTTCAGACAAGCGGAATCCAGCATGTCGGATATGTATCGGGTTTTAGTAGCGCATGTGTAAGGCCTTGTCCAGACTACTGAACCAATCTGCTTTTTGGCATATCCAGATTATGTTCAGGTTGACTATTGAGAGTCTAGGAAACAAAAATAAAACAATAACTCCCTTGTAATCAGATTTTTTTGGAATGCTGATGTAAACCACATGTGGCTGTGGTCCGAAATGTGAATCCAGTTGGATTTTTACAGATGCATCTCAGTCTTTAATTCAACTTTCTCTGAACGCTGAGAAATCATGATATGCGCCTGTAGAGAAACATCAGCTCAAATGTTAATGATGTCTGTGATGATGAGGTTGGATTGATGTGAAAAAGTCTAATTCGGCTGTTCAGACATTCCTACATATTAGATTGTATTAGATTTCAGTAGAGCATTATGAGGCATTGTCTGGACTACTGAACCAAATCTGATCGTATTCAGGTTGACTATTGAGAGTCTAGGAAACAAAACCAAAGCAATAAATCTCTTGAAATCGGATTTTGGATTTATCGGAATTCTGATGTAAACCATCAGTGGTCTGAAATGTGATTCCAATAGGATTGCTATAGATGCGTCTCAGACTTTGATTCACGTCCTTGGTTTCTTTAAATTTTCAGCTTTCAGACTTTTACCTTTTCTTTGGTGCTGAGTTTCTTCTCCTGTGGCTGCGTTTGGACATTTCCTTGGAAATCTCTCCGAACACGGAGCGTGCAGAGACGGAACGCTGAACAGAAACATCACCCTGAATGTTTATGAGGTCTGGCCAGTGAAATCATGATGAATGTTGAGCTGGACTGATGTAAAAGTCTCTCTGTTCGGACTCAGCTGCACTGCCGCATATCATATATGCATCGGATTTCAGTACCGGATATGTAAGTGTTCCAATCTGGAATAAAACGATGACATTCCATGTTTTTCTGTAAACACAGACAACACACCAGTATTACGTATGCAGAAAAACAACAGATCTGGGAAACTTTAACCTGCCTGTGTGATCAGACCTGGAACACCCTCCAGGGATTCCCCCCACCTGGAATGGATTAGAGGGTCTTTTCCTCTTTACAGAACTGGAACTCAGCCTGAGTAAGTGGGGTCCTAAATTGCTCCCTGCCCCCTACGTAGGTCATGATAACGAGCCAGTAATGACTTAAGTGTTTTGCAGGGCTCTTTCCCGAGCTGTGTGCCTGCGCGTTCCCGGTCTCCGCCGGTAGGGGTCAGCGTGGTCCACATTCCGCACGGTCCACCGCACGAGTGGGGAAACGGGAGCCGGAGTTTGGGCGCGAGAGCGTTTCAGGCTTCTCTCTGGATCACACATGCACACAGTGGCTCGAGCTGAGCCGGGCGCACGCGGAGCTTCCAGGAGTTAGTGTCGTTGAATGAATGGAGGACAGTTTGTGACTCGTGCGCGTTCTTTTGCACTCCCGACGCACGCACGCGCGGTCATGTGGAGTGGTGTTACAGTCCGGCAGTGAGACGCAGGAGAAGCGGGAGAGAGAGAGAGAGCGCGAGAAAGACAGAGAGAGAGAGACGCGCTGTCATCGGAGGAGGCGCAGGGGAGCGCGCGCCCGGTGTGGACTGTACTGGACTACTGCGTATATACTGGGAGATTGTGATTTATAATGGAGCTGTGGGTCAGAGGAGTTCTACTGACCACCATCATCTTCACGCGCTGCGGATCAGCACAAGGTAAAACACACCGGGGCAGAGAGAGAGAGTGTGTGTGTGTGGACGGGATGTGAGTGGGTCTCAAACGCTGGAGCTTAACTTGGTCAGCCTCTCGTTGGAATTTCCCAGCCCACCTTAAATGGTGCTGCAGCCTGAAGCGCCAGAGTGTAACTGCTGCACCATTTAAGGTGGACCGGAAAATTCGAGCAGCGAGCAGCCAACTTCAGGCTCGTGTGCGTGTGTGTGTGTGTGCTTGTGTGTGTGTGTGTGTGTGTGTGTGTGTGTGTGTGTGTGCGCGCGCGCGCGCCGCTGGAGCAGCCTAAGAGCGTGTGCGAGGCGCGAGGCAAGTGGGCAACAATGCATCGTGACGTCGCGACAACGCTATGCAAAACTGTGACCATAGTGGAGAGTGGACATCATCTTCATTACATCAGGCGCTCAGCTCCTCACTTCAGGGTCCAGTTTCAATACTTTTATAAACAAACCCTCGTCCACTAGGACATCTTTGATATCCAATATATATTAGTATGCATCTAATCTCGTATATAATATAATAATATGTATAATGTTTTTTATTATGAGGCCGTAAAAGTATTTAAAATTTGTGTCACTGAACTTGAGTAAAACATCGAAAGCTTGAATATAAAAACCTATATATATATATATATATATATATATATATATATATATATATATATGATATTTTTGTGGGCGTGGCTAATGAGCAGCTTGAATGACAGCTCCGCCCCTCAAACAGAACTAAAATCCTTATCCAGCTTGTATGTGACGCTAAATGGACTGACCTATAGACGTGCAGATGGACAGATTGATAAAGCGACAAGTGAATGAATGGATGAATGAATGGCTGCTAGCTGTTGGTTATGCTGGTTAGCTTTAGCTTGCAAAGTTTCTCTGACTCTGGAACTGGGCGGGGCAGAGATGTCAGCCTTGTGATTGGTCAGAGAAATGCTTTTGACAGCATTACCCAAGATTAGGACCACCCAGTTTGCATGGAGAGGAGGAAATGATCCGTGTTCTTTATATCAGTTCCACTGACCGTATAGGACACTGACCAATGAGTGTAGATACAAGAAGGTGGTTTTAATATATATACAGTGTATCAGCTCCACTGACCATATAGGAGCTACACTTACAGACTGTAGTTCATCTGATTCTCTGTATACTTTATTACTCTGTTCTTTAATGATCAGGACCCCCACAGGACCACCACAGAGCAGGTACTATTAGGGAGGTGGGTCATTCTCAGCACTGCAGTGACACTGATGTGGTGGTGGTGTGTTAGTGTGTGTTGTGCTGGTGTGAGTGGAGTGTAGTGATGAGTCATGTGTGATTAATGTTACTACGTGTTACGGGGTCTACCTGCTTGGTTGGAGGTGTTTTTTTGAGATGGGCAGCTTTTCAGCCATGCTAATTTACACACCATCCATGAGCTAACGACAGACTGGTGGTTCGTCAGACAGAGTTGATGAGCGCTCCAGCGCCCCCTTACTGCGAGTTCAACCCTCACCAAGCGCTGGGAGGCTTTCACTCTCTGTATTAAGTGTATGTTTCCGCACCTTGTGGTAGTGATCATGTTTGGACCGTGTCTCTCTCACCTCGTGCCCCGTTATTAGGCCGTGCAACAACATGATTACGGTAATAATTTCTTTTGATAGAACTGAATCGTGAACTGGGCGCTTGCTTACTGTGAGTGCGGTGGAGGATAACACTGATTACGTTCAGCACTGTAGAAGTTACACATCATGCACAGATACTGCACTCTCTCTCTCTCTCTCTCTCTCTCTCTCTCTCTCTCTCTGTTTGTAGACGGTTGGAGATGTTTATGATAATGTTGGTGATGTTACTGCTGAGTTTATTTAAGACTGTTTGAATAAACTGGAGCGCCTGGCTCTGTGTGTGTGTGAGAGACAGAGAGAGAGAGAAAGAGAGAGAGAGAGAGAGAGAGAGAGAGGGGAAGATTTCTCCCTGAATGAGAGTTCCATATTAGACTCATGATTGATTGATAAGTTCTAATGAATTAATTAAAGCCGGCATTAATTAGAGAAGTGGGCTGTAACGAGTCTTAACGAGTCACGGCTGTAACGAGTGTTAATAGATTGTGGAGAATTGCAGTGAGCGGGCGACGCAGCTTCGGGGGCTGTGTGTGTGTAAACGAGGTAACTGGATGGTTTGCTGCTCATATTGAACTAAAAGAAGGTAAATGTTATACAGCTGTATTGGAGGCTCTCAGGGATGAAGACCCCGGAGGAGTGTGTGTGTGTGTGTGTGTGTGTGAGCTCTGTGCTTCTTTTCCTCTTTTAACACCATCTGCGCTGTGTGTGAGAGCCCCGGCAGGTCTGGCATGTTCATGCAGGAGAAATAGGAAATCATCTAGAGCAGCGCTTGAGGAACAGGATCAAAATGTACTAGATTATTCTAGTCACTCGTAAAGAACCGTTACCCTTTGCCAAAGCTCGGCGGTGCCCTTTTCTAAAACCTGACCCTTCCATTCCCTAAAACCCTGCCTGGCCTTCCTCAAAACCCCCACTCCCCCTCATCAGAACCTACCCATATTCTTTACCAAATCCTGCCCCTTCTCTTTACCAAATCCTGCCCCTTCTCTTTACCAAATCCTGCTCCTATTCTTTACCAAATCCTGCCCCTTCTCTTTACCAAGTCCTGCCCCTTCTCTTTACCAAATCCTGCCCCTATTCTTTACCAAATCCTGCCCCTTCTCTTTACCAAGTCCTGCCCCTTCTCTTTACCAAATCCTGCCCCTTCTCTTTACCAAATCCTGCCCCTTCTCTTTACCAAATCATGCCCCTATTCTTTGCCAAATCCTGACTACACTATTGCTTTCAAAATCCACTCCTAGTCTTTATCAAAACTGGTCCCTACGCTTTACCAGAACCAGCCCCTACCTCTTGCCAAAATCCACCCCATCTTTTACCAAAACCTGCTCGTACCCTTTACCAAATCCTGCTACTACTATTTGCCAAATGCTGGCCAAGCTGTTTGCCAAAATCCCACACTGACACGCTATCAAAACCTTCCTCTATTCCTTACCAAAATACACCCCTACTCTGTAAGCATGCCCTTACCCTTTACCAAATCCTGCCCCTACCCTTTACCAAAACCCACCCCTACTCTACCAAAACCTGCCCTTACTCTTTACCAAAACCTGCCCCTACCCTTTACCAAAACCTGCCCTTACCCTTTACCAAATCCTGCCCCTACCCTTTACCAAAACCTGCCCTTACTCTTTACCAAAACCTGCCCTTACTCTTTACCAAAACCTGCCCTTACTCTTTACCAAAACCCACCCCTACTCTTTACCAAAACCTGCCCTTACTCTTTACCAAAACCTGCCCTTACTCTTTACCAAAACCCACCCCTACCCTTTACCAAACCCACCCCTACTCTTTACCAAAACCTGCCCTTACTCTTTACCAAAACCCACCCCTACTCTTTACCAAAACCTGCCCTTACTCTTTACCAAAACCTGCCCTTACTCGTTACCAAAACCCACCCCTACTCTTTACCAAAACCTGCCCTTACTCTTTACCAAAACCTGCCCTTACTCGTTACCAAAACCCACCCCTACTCTTTACCAAAACCTGCCCTTACTCTTTACCAAAACCTGCCCTTACTCTTTACCAAAACCCACCCCTACTCTTTACCAAAACCTGCCCTTACTCTTTACCAAAACCTGCCCTTACTCTTTACCGAAACCTGCCCTTACTCTTTACCAAAACCTGCCCTTACTCTTTACCAAAACCCACCCCTACTCTTTACCGAAACCTGCCCTTACTCTTTACCAAAATAACTTGCACACAGTCACAGTTATGATGCGTATGAGCACAATTAAGCGACACAGCGGAAAAGCGGCCCTGAGCCCCGGAATTAATGACAGTATGGAAGATATTCATCATTCCCGAGTGTTCCCTGTCTGACTCCACATCCCCACTGATTGATACCCTGCTCGTCTGAGGGATTAGAGCTGCTGTCTGTCTGTGTGGAGGAGAGACAGTGTTGTTGATGTATGTTTGAAATAGAGATGCACCATAATTTTGCCCACTGAGACATTTTGGCCAGAAATAGCCACAGAGGTGGGAATAAAAAGCCAAAATCCCAAATCATCAAACAGCATAACGGCAAACAGCTAACAGGCCGTAAGTGATGAACATGAGAAATGGTGATTATCTCGTTATAATGTTTGGTGAATTGATGCAGAACCTGATACAGAGAGAACGATGGTGCATCGCTGTTGTGCTGAACTTGTTGAAGTATAATACGAATTACTCTTGAGTCAAGTTATATGTTCTACCAGTGTCCACAAGGGGGGTCCGGTTTCCTCCCACAGTCTAAATGCATGCAGTTGGGTGAATTGGGGATACACTACTGTGGGCACCTGAGCTGATTAATAAGTGTATGTTCACCAGTAACCCTAACCCTAACAGCAGATATGATTACAGATATAAATAAAATAAAATAATACAGATGTAAATAATCATATATACAATACAAAGTAACATGAATATCTTATTGTGAAAGAAGTAGATCATATCTTCAGCTCCAGTTTGAAGAACAAAGTGTAGTTCCAGATTTCTCCTGGACGCCCCAGACATTGTATGAATGTATTCAGTTCCTTCAGCAGTAATCTTGACTTAATGCTTAATGAAGTACTGAGCAGTCAAAGCAGTTATTAGATGAGAACTTTAAACAATACTGGGTTGTTTCTACAAGGAGAAGCTTGGAAAGGGTTAAATAAACACTGACATATGTAGAAGAATCTGTAAATAATAGTTGGTGTTGCAGTTGATTGTGGATCTGTACAGAACACTGACTGTGTGTATTGTTATGAAGACAGTGTAATAACTCTGGGTTAGATTTAATGCATTGAGACTTTAAATAAAAACATTGTATTTATTGTATTTACAGTAAATGCGGTGCTGCTGCCTTATTCCGTCTGTCCTGGTGGATCAAGTCTCGCAGAAATGTTTCATGGTGTTGTATTCCCCCATCTCTCTCTCTTATTCTCTCTCTCTGTCTGTCAGTCTCTCTGTCTTTGTCTCTGTCTGTCTGTCTCTCTCTTATTTTCCCTCTCTCGCTGTCTCTGCATGTCTCTCTCTCTCTCTCTGTCTCTCTCTCTCTCTCTCTCTCTCTCTGTCCGCCTCTTTCTCTCGCTTATCTCTGCCTGTCTCTCTCTTTCTCTCTCTCTCTCTCTCTCTCTCTCTCTCTCTATCTCTCTCTATGTTTCTCTCTCTCTCTTGCTCTTTTACACTCTCTCTCGCTCTGGCCCTCTCTCTCTCCCGCTTTGTCTTTGTCTCTTGCTCTCGCTCTTGCCCAACCCCAAGCCCGACCGTCTCACTGTCTTATTCTCTCTCTCTTTCTCTCTCTCTCTCGTTCTCTCTCTCAGTCTCCATTCATTTCACTCTAAACCCAAACACTCTGCTGGGTTTACATTAGAGACTCAGGGTGACTCTCGTGCTGAGGGTGTTGTTTATAATGATGTTCCTGTGCTGAGTTACTCTTTTCAGGAATGTCTGAATCAACTGCAGACCCTTTTCCCCCCAGAGCCTGTATAGTTCCTCCGCCACACGTCCAGAAACCATAGCTCCTGCTCCAGACGGGTTTCTGTAGATCAGGAACGGCTTCGTTTTTACTCTTTCGCTCGTCCATGCTCTTTTAGTTCCTCCAAGCTGCTCAAGAGTTTTAGGTTTTGTAGCTTAGTTTTGTAGCAACAGCTCCAGAACCTCCTCAGATGTTTTTGGAACTCCTCAGCTCCTCCAAGACTTCTTGAAATCTCTCACTATTCAAAACGTTCTGGAGCTGGGAACTCCTTAAAGGTTCTGGAAATGTTTTAAAACTAACCAAATGGCCATAGAAAAATTTGGTTTCCCAATTTTTTTAACTCCTCCTAGTTAGCTGTTAAGTTTCTTCAAAGGTTCTGTATTTTTTTAACTCCTCAAAAGGTTCTGGAAGGTTCTGGAGTTTCCTAAAACGCCCTTAGTTTCTTTAAAAAGTTCTGAAATTTAGTTTCTGGAGCTCTCAAATATCTGTGGTTACAGAAGATGTCTTGAAGGTTCTGGAACTGGGTGTTTTTAACCTTGTTAATGTCACAGACTAAAGATCTGTGGTTACAGAAGACTTTTAAAAGCTTAGGAACTTGGTTTCAGATCTCAAAAAAGTTCTGGAATGTTTGTATTAATCAAAATGTGCTGGTTCCTTAGGTGGGGATATTTAGTTTCTCCAAAGGTTCTTGAATAGCAGCTTTGGTCTCTGGGGACAGACGATCTGTAGTTGCAGAAGACTTTCTAGAAGCTTTAATTGTGTCATTTCTTTAAAATGTGCTGCTTTCTTTAGTGTCTCAGTTTCTTTGAAAGGTTCTGAAACTTACTTTGAAGTTTCTGGAGCTCTTCAGTATCTAAAACCTTTCAAAGGTTTTATTTTAACTCCTGAAACTCCTCAAAAGGATCTGGAACTTTCTTGAAATGTGTCTGCAGCTCTTTAGTCTCATAAGGTCTCCAAAAAAAGTTGTTCTAGCATGTTCTCAGAATGTGCAGGTTTCTCAAGGCTGAAATCTTTAGTTTTTGAAGATCTTTAGCTTCTGAAAATCTCTTGAAAACTTTGTGGAGCTTTTCTAAAAGCTACAGGAGCCTTCAGACCTTTTGTAACTCTTGCTTTTTAGAAGGTTCTGAAATGTATCAGTTCTCCAAATAAAATTTAGACTCATCAACAGGCAATGGTTTCTCAGGCTGAGATCTTTAGTTGCTCAAAAAAAAAGTTCTTGAATACTTTCTTCTGAAACTCTTGGTCACTCAAAGGACCCGGTTTATTCTTTAGTTCAACAAAAGACTCCGGAGCTCCTCAGCGTCTCTGGAAACACGTAGTGCGAGTGCTGTACTTCCACCTCGCTCGCCTGTTCTTCTGGCGGTTGTGGTCGAGGGTTTTTAGCTGTAATGGACTGATTTCCTGCACATTCTTCTCACTCATAAAGCAGAGTTGCAGTTTTTTCTTTCTCCTTTCTTCCACCATGATTAAACCCGTCATGATGCTGGCTGTAACCATGGTAACTTTGTCTGGGTTTTAATGACCCCTCCATTCAGGCGGTCTTAGTCAGCGGAAGAGAACTGGGATCAAGTGCCGACTGCGTTTCTGCTTGCATATGCTCCGAGCGCCGCAGCCGCTCGACTCGTACGGCGTGTGGGTACGTGAGAAACAGTTCGTGGCCTTCAGCCTCTTTGCCCTCAGCACCGTTTCTGCACTCTGAGTCTGTTGAGCCACACAGAAACCACAAAACCACCTGACGCCCCACCAGAACAGAATCCGGTATGAATCAGACACTGGAATTTCATTCAAGTGGTTCTCAGACTGCCTTGCATGCAGCTGGTTGCTTGTTGTGAGTTGCTTGCAATGTTATTTCCGTGCAACGTTTGTATGTGTGTGTGTGTATATATATATATATATATATATATATATATATATATATATATATATATATATATATATATATATATATATATATATATTAGAGATGGAAAGATTGATTGGCTATATATCGATATCGGACGATTTTTTGATATTTCTCCAGTTTAGCCGATCCCGAGAGCCGATCGATGGCATTAATAATAATAATAATAATAATAATAATAATAATAATAATAATAATAATAATTTCTGTGTTTTTCCAGCTAGCGTTTCATAGCCCTAGCGTTTCATGTAGCCCTCTGTGAAACCCTCTCCGGCCAGGTCCCTGCAATTCCTATCTGAACCGCTAGGTGGAAATACATACCCTTTCATTTTCGACAGACTGACTAAATCAGCGGTCTCGCGAGAACAGTTTATGATGTTCTTTATCGTATTTGACACAGACTCATCCAGGCATTTTGAAAAATTTGTAAAATCAGCGTGTCTCGTGGGGGAACCAAAGACATTTAACACTACTGATCTGATACGACACTTAAGAGTACACCACGCGAATAGCAGAGCTAGCACGCGCAGCTAGCACAAAACAAACAACCCAGAGAACCGTGCAGACCAGATCTGACAGGTATGAACAGAACAGTAGCAACAATTCAAGATCTACATTTAATGATTACAGTTTTTGTTTAAAATAACTCAGAGTCTGTGTTTAATGACTGCAGTTTTGACTACATTTATTTAATTAGCTTTTTTCATTTAAGTCCATAAATTTTCAAAGTCAGGGTCTAAATTCAATGATTACAGTATTGGTGATATTTGTTCGATTTACATTATTTACTGTTAATTAAGTTAAAAATATTATGCTGTTTTATATGAGCTCGTTAAAAATGGTTATAAACCAGTTTAGACCATGTTTCATGATTTGCTTGCGCTAATAACTACATGTAGCCCTGCCGTGGCATATAGCCCCGCCCTCGATCGGTATCGGCTATCGGACGATCGCGCTGAAAGGTGATCAGAGATCGAAATTGGCCTCAATAACTATATATATATATTGAATTGGCACTTTGCACTATTGGATCTTAAGAAGGTTCTAAGTAGCTTCACAACGCTGAAAGAAAAAATGGGAGCAAGAGATTTTGAGCAGCCAGTTTACACTCAAACATGCTTTTTACAGCAGATCAAAGGTTGAAGACCACCGCCTTCAAAAGCTGAAATCTACCATCCAAACTGTCAAGAGGTCAAGACCTCCTGATGGCAAATACAAAAAGCTTACTGACTTTCAACGTGGTAGCATTGTTGAGCTGTATAAGCAAGGCCTCTCACAACGTGCCATCTCTGCTGAGGTTGGGCGCAGTTTTGGGTTTATTAAGAGATCCTGAGGTCAGAGACAGTAGCTCATCTGCTGCTGCACAGTTTGTGTTCCTCTAGTTTTTCATCAGTGGACACAGGACGCCGCCCACAGGACACTGTGGTCTGGATAGTTTTGGTTGATGGACGATTCTCAGTCCAGCAGTGACACTGAGGTGTTTAATCACTGCAGCAGCAGAACGGCTGTATCTGATCCACTCATTGCAGCAATTCCATATTTGGGTCCCACATGACTCGGAGCTCTGAGTAAAATTAAGGAGCAGGAGAAAATCCAGCAACGTGAATCAGCAAAGCAGCAGCTAAAGAAGAGTAAACAGCGGAACCAGCAGCCGCTTAAACAGCTGTTAGCGTTAGCTGGCTAATTAATGCAGCTGGTTACAGGAACGCTGGCTTCCAGAATGATCGTCAGTTCTTCTCAGCTCTTTAAACGAGAGAGTTTGTTCTGTGAAACTGGAGATGTTGTTCAGACCAGCGAGCTGCATTTTATCATCATCAAACTACTGACTACTTACTACTTAGTGCATTAGTACAGAAACCAGAGCTGCTGCTGCTTTATTGTTTCGTTTATAGATTAGGTTTCATCCTTACTCTAGAGTATAGGAGTGTTTATTGAGGGTGTTTATGTACTAATATCTCCTATTCTAGTGTATAGGAGTGTTTATTGAGGGTGTTTATGGACTACTATCTTCTATTCTAGTGTATAGGAGTGTTTATTGAGGGTGTTTATGTACTAATATCTCCTATTCTAGTGTATAGGAGTGTTTATTGAGGGTGTTTACATACTAATATCTCCTATTCTAGTGTATAGGAGTGTTTATTGAGGGTGTTTATGGACTAATATCTCCTATTCTAGTATATAGGAATGTTTATTGAAGTTGTTTATGGACTAATATCTAATATTCTAGTGTATAGGAGTGTTTCTTGAGGGTGTTTAAGGACCATTATCTCCTATTCCAATGTTTAGGAGTGTTTATTGAGGGTGTTTATGGACTAATATCTTCTATTCTAGTGTATAGGAGTGTTTATTTAAGGGGGTTTATGTACTAATATCTCCTATTCTAGTGTATAGGAGTGTTTATTGAGGGTGTTTATGTACTAATATCTCCTATTCTAGTGTATAGGAGTGTTTATTGAGGGTGTTTATGGACTAATATCTCCTATTCTAGTGTATAGGAGTGTTTATTGAGGGTGTTTATGGACTAATATCTCCTATTCTAGTATATAGGAATGTTTATTGAAGTTGTTTATGGACTATTATCTAATATTCTAGTGTATAGGAGTGTTTCTTGAGGGTGTTTAAGGACTATTATCTCCTATTCCAATGTTTAGGAGTGTTTGTTGACGGTGTTTATGGACTAATATCTCATATTCTAGTGTATAGGAGTGTTTACTGAGGTTGTGTATGGACTAATATCTCCTATTCTAGTGTATAGGAGTGTTTACTGAGGTTGTGTATGGACTAATATCTCCTATTCTAGTGTTTAGGAGTGTTTACTGAGGTTGTGTATGGACTAATATCTCCCATTCTAGTGTTTAGGAGTGTTTACTGAGGTTGTGTATGGACTAATATATCATATTCTAATGTATAGGAGTGTTTACCGAGGTTGTGTATGAACTAATATCACCTCTTATAGCATATGAAAGGCTTTATCAACATATGGGATTGATCAATGGGCTATTTTATGGACTAATATCTCCTGTTTTAGTATATAGATAAGATTGATTATTAAAGTTCTCTGTGGACTAATCTCCTGTTGTAGCCTATGGGAGGATTCATTGAAGTTCTCTGTGGACTAATCTCCTGTTGTAGCATATGGGGTAGTTTAATGAGGTTATTTATGGACTTATATCTCCATTTGCAGTGTATGTTTTTTGTTGGTTAAAATCTCCTGTCGTTGCTTGTAGGAGTGTCTTCTATGCGCCGATGTGGACTAATGCCTCTGGAGAGCTTATTCTATGTTCAGTGTCATTATTAAAGGTTGTTCAAAGGTTGAAAAGGCAAAGGTATGCAAAAGCAGACAGGCTTTAATGCAGGGTTGAAATGCGGTTTTGTTTATCCACATCACTCCGAATATCGATGTCGTTCAGCTGTTTGGAGCAGCCGTGACTGCTGTACAGGCATGTGCTGGAGTCGAGGAGGATCGGTGTAGAGGGGAAGCCTCTGTATTATGTGTAGCAGGGTAAGGTGTGCCATTATGTGGGCAGAGTTTTAACAAAAGCTCCAGACAAATGGGAACCCAGAATAGCAGGGATATTATACCCGCTCTGACATTTAGCTGAGAGGCGGAGCGCAGTACCAGCTGTACTAGCGGAGCACAGGGCCCGCTGTGCATTATTCTCTAAAACAGACTATTTTAGAACACACAGCAGCGGGGAGGAGATGACGCCAGCGTCACATTTGGCACGCACAGATAAATCTCACTGCATTTAGATTAGCTCGGCTGGCTCGGCGATAGAGGGCGGTTCTCAAAGTTTAATTTGTGACTCCAGAAAGGGGCTACTCTGTGGGGTCTCGGTGGTCCGGTGTCCAGTTTCGGTGTCAGTGACCCTTAAATGCTGAAATATGTCTGGTTAGTGTTCTACATTATTGCGTTAGCTTTATGCTTCATCACGTGATTACCTCAAAACAGGACAAAGTTTTCAATAAGCTCAGACTTGCTTTTACCTGTCCAACGTTTCACCTGTCCATTGTTTTATCTATCCATCCTTTAATCTGTCCATCGTTTCACCGGTCCACGTTTCTCATGTGCATCATTTCAAGATGTAAACAAGGCCATTCTGAGTTGTTTAGATTGAAACTCTCCGTTCTAGAGAACCTTACTGAGTCAGATCCGTTTACAGTGGTGGTGAATGGAACCAACGTCCACCTCGAAAAGCTCCCCCACAGAAAGTTACTACAGTAGATGGTTATAAATACACTGTCTGATGTCTGGACGGTGTGAGGTTAAAATAGTTCCATAAGAAAATGTACTACTGTCAGATTTTACCATCAACATTCATATAAACACTCTTGAAGGTTCACTGGTGAGTTTGATAGTAAATAAAAACCTAAAGCCTCGTTACACTTTGGGGGTTTTAGGGACACTGCAGGCGAAATTAAAGATGGAACTTATTCCACATCTGCTGTAAACGGCAGCTCTCAGGTGGAAACCCATGTCTGATGGTGTATCTTGAAGGAAGAAGGAACTTTTTCCTCCCACTAGCAGAAGCTCCTCCACAGCTGTTGACTGCAGCCACGAACTGATGCCGTTCAGGCTTTAAAGTTTGTGCTGCAGTTTTCCTTCCCGCTCAGAAGCTGCTGGTATCTGAGAGAGCGAGTGCTCGGCGGGGAGTTGAGGACGGTGGAAACTCGACAGTGACATGTTTACCTTTTTACTGACTGGCCTCTTGTTAGCAAGCAGTTTCAGCTTTTCCAGCTAGCATGGCCAATGTAGATTTCAGGATAAAGTTAATTCCACCTGTCCATAACTTCACCTGTCCATCATTTTACCTGTCCATCGTTTCACCTGTCCATCATTTTACCTGTCCATCGTTTCACCTGTCCATCATTTCACCTGCCCATTGTTTCACTTGCCCACTCTTTCACCTGTCCATTGTTTCACCTGTCCATTGTTTCACCTGCCCATTGTTTCACCTGCCAGTGATTTTTGCTGTCTGTCCTTTCAGCTGTCTGTCCTTTCACCTGTCCATCATTTCACCTGTCCATCATTTCACCTGCCCATTGTTTCACTTGCCCATCGTTTCACCTGCCCATTGTTTCACCTGTCCATCACTTCACCTGTCCATCGTTTCACCTGTCCATCATTTTACCTGTCCATCGTTTCACCTGTCCATCATTTCACCTGCCCATTGTTTCACTTGCCCATTGTTTCACCTGTTTTACTCACCCACTGTTTCATCTGTCCATTGTTTTACTCACCTACTCTTTCACCTGCCCATCATTACACCTGCCAGTGGTTTATGCTGTCCGTTCTTTCACCTGTCCGTCCTTTTACCTGTCTATCGTTTCACCTGCCCATCGTTTCACCTGCCCATCGTTTCACCTGTCCATCGTTTCACCTGCCCATTGTTTCACTTGTCTATTGTTTCACATGCCCATTGTTTCACCTGTCCATTGTTTCATCTGTCCATTGTTTTACTCACCTACTCTTTCACCTGCCCATCATTACACCTGCCAGTGATTTATGCTGTCCGTTCTTTCACCTGTCCATCCTTTTACCTGTCTGTCCTTTCACCTGTTCATCATTTTATCTGTCAATTGTTTTACTTGTCCATCGTTTCACCTCACCTTTGTTTTATTCACCTACTGTTTCACCTGCCCATCATTACACCTGCCAGTGATTTTTGCTGTCTGTCCTTTCAGCTGTCTGTCCTTTCAGGTATCTGTCCTTTCAGGTATCTGTCCTTTCACCTGTCGGTTTTCTGTGATAGCTGTGAAGAAATTCTTCCTCTAAATGTTTATATCCTGTATATAAGCTCTATATTGTATATTAGGACTGTGTATTGGCAAGAACCTGGCGCCCTTGTGCTGCTTGTTAATGTTGGAGTGGAGCTGAAAATGGATTACAACACTGCCATCTAGTGGTTAGAGGTTTAAACTAGGGCTGAAACGTTTCCTCGAGAAACTCAAGTAACTCGATTACAAAGAATCATCATTTAATCCATACAACCATATACAGCACACTGTTTTGCATGGATGACTTTTACTGTCGCACAGTACACGCTAACGGTGTTGCCAGGTGACACGAAGAAGATGTGATTTGATGGCGCGGATAGCAAAATAGAGAAATAGAGAGAAAATAAGGAGAGGCGAACAGAAGAGACGGGCCAGAGCAAACCATACACAGTATCCAACGTCCAACGAGGGAGCCGCTACTGAAGAAAGATGTGGCTGAAGTTAGCTTCTTATGTGAATTCCACCGTTTCACCTTAAATGATGCAGCAGTTACAGGCGCCAGGATGTAATTATATACCATTTAAGGTGGAACGGGAATTCAAGTAAAAAGTTAATTTTAGAAAGCAAGTAACTGAGCTTTCCCAGCAAACTGATAGGGAGTTTTACAGTAACCCCTAGCGACACACAGTAACAATAACCTTTAGCTGAAATCAGTGTGATGGTGAGTTGAGATGAAGGCTAGTAAAGCGTTTCAGTAATAGTAATTATTAAAATGTTTTCTTTAAAACTGTACAATATGCAATTTAAGTAATCAAATGTTAAGACACCTGTCTTATTTTATCTTATATATTTACTCTTGCTCTTTAATAAAGCAAAACATTTTTTTATCTGATTACTCGATATAACAGCTCTCCTGTCCATTTGTGTCAACTGCTACACCCTCAGTTACATCACTGTGCCATCCAGATGTACCAGCATTGAGATAGGATGGGACTGTTTCAGCTCACGCCCACTTTACATAAAGACTCAGTCATAGACTGCCTCAGTCAGAGACTGCCTCAGTCATAGACTGCCTCTACCTGTGCAACTTCTAAAGCTTTGCTATCCAGATTTCAAACAGAGACTCCTTTCCTTGATATTTATTATTAGTTTATTAAACTGTAAATACTGTTTGACCAGAGGAGGATGGGAGTTTTACTTGCCACTGTTGCCTCTGGCTTGCTCACAGGGGATATATGTTTTTAAAACTCTGTAAAGCTGCTTTGAGACAACATCGTTGTAAAAAGTGCTATACAAATAAACTTGACTTAATCGATAGAATAATCGATAGAATACTCGATTACTAAAATAATCGATAGCTGCAGCCCTAGTACAGTATCACTAAACATAATATCCCGATACTCTATATTTCAATATTTTCTTACACCCCTAGTATATACTATAGGGTTTATACTTTATTCAGGTTGCCTGCTCTCCAGCTGCACATGACTTTTTATTGGAGTCTTTAGGAAACCAGAGATATGGATCACCAGGATTCTCACCTGTTGTCTTCTCTGAGATGTTCATGTTGTTAGTTTCATAATCATGTGATCAGCGACTGGACATGAAGAGTCACCACTAAGCAGTAAAGATGAGGCTGTGCAGCCGCTGCCTCCTGTGCACTCTTAGCCAGCAGTGATGAGATGCTGACACAAAGGTTCTCCTCCTCTAAGTGTGTTTCTTGGTCGCTCTTATTGTGTTCTGCTCGGCCTTTGGCTGTTATTGTTGTTGTTTTAGGGGAAGCAGCTGAAACCTGCAGTGAGAACTACCAGCAGAAACCTGGAAATCTGGAGCGCTGGCTAGGTTTGGGATGAGGGGTCGGCGTGGGGGGCAGGGACCGGAGGAAATCCGGTTGTTGTGCTAAACTGTAAAGTAAGGAGAAGGGAAGATGAGGAGTGAGCATCTCCGCAGCACTCTGGAGGGTACGCATCACGGTGGTGTGTTTTTGTAAGGGAGTACAAAGTGAACAGATCGAGCTGATAGTGATGATGCATTACTCCAGTTCTCCCGCAGAACCGCACGGTTCCGTCTACAGTCCCGCATTCTAATTCCACACACACCCTCTGATCCCACCGACACGCCGAGCACGCAGTCCCAGTGTGTGTGTGTGTAGTTATGTCAACACTCTCTAATAGAAAAGTAGCTTGCACTCGTTTTCCTGATGGAGGGATGTACTCACTCGATAAGGTCAATATGCACTGACCTCCAGAGTCTGCTGACCATCTGCAAACTGTCACCTACAGTTCTCTCTCTCTCTCTCTTCTCTCTTTCACCCTCTCTCTCTCTTCTCTCTCTCTCTTCTCTCTCTCACTCTCTCTCTCTCTCTGCCGCCTCTGTTTATCTCTCTCTCACCCTCTCTCTCTCTTCTCTCTCTCTCTTTCTCTCTCTTCTCTCTCTGTCCTCTCTCTCTGCTGCCTCTGTTTATTTCTTTCTCATCCTCTCTCTCTCTTCTCTCTCTGTCCTCTCTCTGTCGCTTCTGTTTATCTCTCTATCGCTCTGTCTCTTTTCTCTCTCTCTTCTCTCTCTGTCCTCTCTCTCTGCCACTTCTGTTTATCTCTCTCTCCCTGTATCTCTTTCTTCTCTCTCTCTCTCTTCTCTCTCTCTTCTCTCTGCCGCTTCTGTTTATCTCTCTCTTTCTTCTGTTTATCTATCTCTCTCTCTCTTCTCTCTTTCCCTGCCTCTTCTGTTTCTCTTTGTCTCTCTGTTTCTCTCTCTCTCTCTCTTCTGTTTATCTGTCTCTCTCTCTCTTCTCTCTCTCTGCCTATTCTGTCTTTCTTCTGTTTATCTTTCTCTCTCTCTTCTCTCTCTCTCTGTCTCTTCTTCCTCTCTTCTGTCTATCTCTTGTCTCTCTTCTGTTTATCATTCTGTTTATCTCTCCCTCTTTCTGTCTCTTTCTCTTATCTCTTCTTTTCTCTTTATCTTTTCTATTTATGTCTCCCCAGCTGCTCTTTCCATATTTATATATATCTCCTCTTTACCTGTCTGTCTCAGTATGTCTCTCTCTCTCTCTCTCTCTCTCTCTCTCTCTCTCTCGAGAATGTCTTGAACTTTGCCTGATCTCATCTCCAGACCTTACACATTGTATTGACTACAATTTATTTTTCTTCTTCTCTCTCTCTTTCTCTCACTCACTCACTCTCTGTCTCTCTCTCTTTCACTCAATCACTCACTCTCCCTCTGTCTCTCTCAATGTTTGTGTGTGGTTTGAAGCTCCGCCCGTCCGCTCGGGCCCTGTCCGTCCACTCCCACGTCTGCCAGTGGTCGGCCTGCTGCTCCTGGGATGCGGTTGCCGAGGGCAACGCCCGGGATGCGGTTGCCGCTGGCAGCGCCTCAGGCCAATCTCCAGCCTGAATACCTCCTGCACGCAGGTGCTCCAGGTTGCTTCAAACGCCTCGGCCATTGATTACTTGGGAAAAGAGTTTCACTCCTTATCAAGACCTGGAGTGCTCTCTGCACACGCACCCCCAAACCCCTCCCCTCACAGCCGGCCTTCTGCTCAGAGCTGCTGTGAGCGGAGCTGTATTCAAGGCCACAACCATCAAATCACCAACAAACCCTCACCGGGACCCGAAGCTACGGCCCTCGCAAACCCATGAATTTCTGAGTCTCGTTCAAACGACCAGCAAATATCGTAAATACGAGCCGTAAACTCCTGCAATTCCGTGTAACCCGGGTTTATGAGCCTGTGACGCACAGCCAGCCTGAACTGTCTGTTCTCTGTTGTTAGTGAGCAGAACGGGGCATCTACACCTAGCCTATCAGAGTACAGTAAGCAGGGAGGGGGCTGAGCTTATGTTAGGGACCAACTGGTGTAGTAACTCGCACCTCAGAGACTCCACTAAGATTCACACCTCAGGGACTCCACTCAGACTCGTACCTCTGATTCTCCACTCAGACTCGCACCTCAGAGACTCCACTCAGACTCACACCTCAGAGACTCCACTCAGACTCACAGCTCAGAGACTCCACTCAGATTCGCACCTCAGAGACTCCACTCAGATTCACACCTCAGGGACTCCACTCAGACTCGTACCTCTGATTCTCCACTCAGACTCGCACCTCAGAGACTCCACTCAGACTCACACCTCAGAGACTCCACTCAGACTCACAGCTCAGAGACTCCACTCAGACTCGCACCTCAGAGACTTCACACAGACTCGCACCTCAGAGACTCCACTCAGACTCGCACCTCAGAAACTCCACTCAGACTCACACCTCAGAGACTTCACACAGACTCGCACCTCAGAGACTCCACACAGACTCGCACCTCCGAGACTCCACTCAGACTCGCACCTCAGAGACTCCACTCAGACTCGCACCTCCGAGACTCCACTCAGACTCACAGCTCAGAGACTAAACTCAGACTCACAGCTCAGAGACTCCACTCAGACTCACACCTCAGAGACTCTACTCAGACTCACAGCTCAGTGACTCCACTCAGACTCGCACCTCAGAGACTCCACTCAGACTCCCACCTCAGAGACTCCACTCAGACTCGCACCTCAGAGACTCCACTCAGACTCACAGCTCAGAGACTCCACTCAGACTCACAGCTCAGAGACTCCACTCAAACTCGCACCTCAGTGACTCCACTCAGACTCACACCCCAGAGACTCCACTCAAACTCGCACCTCAGAAACTCGACTCCACTCAGACTCGCACCTCAGAGACTTCACACAGACTCGCACCTCAGAGACTCCACTCAGACTCACACCTCAGAGACTCCACTCAGACTCGTACCTCTGATTCTCCACTCATACTCGCACCTCTGATTCTCCACTCAGACTCGTACCTCAGAGACTAAACTCAGACTCACAGCTCAGAGACTCCACTCAGACTCACACCTCAGAGACTCCACTCAGACTCACAGCTCAGAGACTCCACTCCGACTCACACCTCAGAGACTCCACTCAAACTCGCACCTCAGAAACTCGACTCCACTCAGACTCGCACCTCAGAGACTTCACACAGACTCGCACCTCAGAGACTCAACTCAGACTCGCACCTCTGAGACTCCACTCAGACTCACACCTCAGAGACTCCACTCAGACTTGTACCTCTGATTCTCCACTCATACTCGCACCTCTGATTCTCCACTCAGACTCACACCTCAGAGACTCCACTCAGACTCACAGCTCAGAGACTCCACTCAGACTCGCACCTCAGAGACTCCACGCAGACTCCCACCTCAGAGACTCCACTCAGACTCGCACCTCAGAGACTCCACTCAGACTCACAGCTCAGACACTCCACTCAGACTCACAGCTCAGAGACTCCACTCAGATTCGCACCTCAGAGACTCCACTCAGATTCACACCTCAAGGACTCCACTCAGACTCGTACCTCTGATTCTCCACTCAGACTCGCACCTCAGAGACTCCACTCAGACTCACAGCTCAGAGACTCCACTCAGATTCGCACCTCAGAGACTCCACTCAGATTCACACCTCAGGGACTCCACTCAGACTCGTACCTCTGATTCTCCACTCAGACTCGCACCTCAGAGACTCCACTCAGACTCACACCTCAGAGACTCCACTCAGACTCACAGCTCAGAGACTCCACTCAGACTCGCACCTCAGAGACTTCACACAGACTCGCACCTCAGAGACTCCACTCAGACTCGCACCTCAGAGACTTCACACAGACTCGCACCTCAGAGACTCCACACAGACTCGCACCTCCAAGACTCCACTCAGACTCGCAACACAGAGACTCCACACAGACTCGCACCTCCGAGACTCCACTCAGACTCGCACCTCAGAGACTTCACTCAGACTCGCACCTCAGAGACTCCACACAGACTCGCACCTCCGAGACTCCACTCAGACTCGCACCTCTGAGACTCCACTCAGACTCGCACCTCCGAGACTCCACTCAGACTCGCACCTCCGAGACTCCACTCAGACTCACAGCTCAGAGACTAAACTCAGACTCACAGCTCAGAGACTCCACTCAGACTCACACCTCAGAGACTCCACTCAGACTCACACCTCAGAGACTCCACTCAGACTCGCACCTCAGTGACTCCACTCAGACTCCCACCTCAGAGACTCCACTCAGACTCGCACCTCAGAGACTCCACTCAGACTCACAGCTCAGAGACTCCACTCAGACTCACAGCTCAGAGACTCCACTCAAACTCGCACCTCAGAGACTCCACTCAGACTCACACCCCAGAGACTCCACTCAAACTCGCACCTCAGAAACTCGACTCCACTCAGACTCGCACCTCAGAGACTTCACACAGACTCGCACCTCAGAGACTCCACTCAGACTCACACCTCAGAGACTCCACTCAGACTCGTACCTCTGATTCTCCACTCATACTCGCACCTCTGATTCTCCACTCAGACTCGCACCTCAGAGACTAAACTCAGACTCACAGCTCAGAGACTCCACTCAGACTCACAGCTCAGAGACTCCACTCAGACTCACACCTCAGAGACTCCACTCAGACTCGCACCTCAGAGACTCAACTCAGACTCGCACCTCTGAGACTCCACTCAGACTCACACCTCAGAGACTCCACTCAGACTTGTACCTCTGATTCTCCACTCATACTCGCACCTCTGATTCTCCACTCAGACTCGCACCTCAGAGACTCCACTCAGACTCGCACCTCCGAGACTCCACTCAGACTCGCAGCTCAGAGACTAAACTCAGACTCACAGCTCAGTGACTCCACTCAGACTCGCACCTCAGAGACTCCACTCAGACTCCCACCTCAGAGACTCCACTCAGACTCGCACCTCAGAGACTCCACTCAGACTCCCAGCTCAGACACTCCACTCAGACTCACAGCTCAGAGACTCCACTCAAACTCGCACCTCAGAAACTCCACTCAGACTCACACCTCAGAGACTTCACACAGACTCGCACCTCAGAGACTCCACACAGACTCGCACCTCAGAGACTCCACACAGACTCGCACCTCCAAGACTCCACTCAGACTCGCACCTCAGAGACTCCACACAGACTTGCACCTCCGAGACTCCACTCAGACTCCCACCTCAGAGACTCCACTCAGACTCGCACCTCAGAGACTCCACTCAGACTCCCAGCTCAGAGACTCCACTCAGACTCACAGCTCAGAGACTCCACTCAGACTCGCACCTCAGAGACTCCACTCAGACTCACACCTCAGAGACTCCACTCAGACTCCCACCTCAGAGACTCCACTCAGACTCGCACCTCAGAGACTCCACTCAGTCTCGCACCTCAGAGACTCCACTCAGACTCGCACCTCAGTGATTCAACTCAGACTTGCACCTCAGAGACTCCACTCAGACTCGCACCTCAGAGACTCCACTCAGACATGCACCTCAGTGATTCAACTCAGACTCACACCTCAGAGACTCCACTCAGTCTCGCACCTCAGAGACTCCACTCAGACTCGCACCTCAGTGATTCAACTCAGACTCGCACCTCAGAGACTCCACTCAGACTCGCACCTCAGAGACTCCACTCAGACTCGCACCTCAGAGACTCCACTCAGACTCGCACCTCAGAGACTCCACTCAGACATGCACCTCAGTGATTCAACTCAGACTCACACCTCAGAGACTCCACTCAGACTCGCACCTCAGAGACTCCACTCAGACTCACACCTCAGAGACTCCACTCAGACTCACAGCTCAGAGACTCCACTCAGACTCGCACCTCAGAGACTCCACTCAGATTCACACCTCAGAGACTCCACTCAGACTCACAGCTCAGAGACTCCACTCAGACTCGTACCTCTGATTCTCCACTCAGACTTGCACCTCAGAGACTCCACTCAGCTGTGACTTGTGTTAATTGACTTATAAACATAGACACACAGACTCGCACCTCCGAGACTCCACTCAGACTCGCACCTCAGAGACTCCACTCAGACTCACAGCTCAGAGACTCCACTCAGACTCACACCTCAGAGACTCCACTCAGACTCACACCTCAGAGACTCCACTCAGACTCACAGCTCAGAGACTCCACTCAGACTCACAGCTCAGAGACTCCACTCAGACTCGCACCTCAGAGACTCCACTCAGATTCACACCTGAGGGACTCCACTCAGACTCGTACCTCTGATTCTCCACTCAGACTCGCACCTCAGAGACTCCACTCAGCTGTGACTTGCGTTAATTGACTTATAAACATAGACACACAGACTCGCACCTCCGAGACTCCACTCAGACTCGCACCTCAGAGACTCCACTCAGACTCCCACCTCCGAGACTCCACTCAGACTCACAGCTCAGAGACTAAACTCAGACTCACAGCTCAGAGACTCCACTCAGACTCACACCTCAGAGACTCCACTCAGACTCACAGCTCAGAGACTCCACTCTGACTCACACCTCAGAGACTCCACTCAGACTCGCACCTCAGAGACTCCACTCAGACTCACACCTCAGAGACTCCACTCAGACTCGTACCTCTGATTCTCCACTCATACTCGCACCTCAGAGACTCCACTCAGACTCACACCTCAGAGACTCCACTCAGACTCCCACCTCCGAGACTCCACTCAGACTCCCACCTCAGAGACTCCACTCAGACTCACACCTCAGAGACTCCACTCAGACTCACAGCTCAGAGACTCCACTCAGACTCACAGCTCAGAGACTCCACTCAGACTCGCACCTCAGAGACTCCACTCAGACTCCCACCTCAGAGACTCCACTCAGACTCGCACCTCAGAGACTCCACTCAGACTCACAGCTCAGAGACTCCATTCAAAATCACAGCTCAGAGACTCCAATCAGACTTGCACCTCAGAGACTCCACTCAGACTCGCACCTCAGAAACTCGACTCCACTCAGACTCGCACCTCAGAGACTTCACACAGACTCCCACCTCAGAGACTCCACTCAGACTCGCACCTCAGAGACTCCACTCAGACTCACACCTCAGAGACTCCACTCAGACTCACACCTCAGAGACTCCACTCAGACTCCCACCTCAGAGACTCTACTCAGACTCGCACCTCAGTGATTCAACTCACTCACACCTCAGAGACTCCACTCAGACTCCCACCTCAGAGACTCCACTCAGACTCCCACCTCAGAGACTCCACTCAGACTCCCACCTCAGAGACTAAACTCAGACTCGCACCTCAGAGACTCCACTCAGACTCGCACCTCAGAGACTCCACTCAGACTCGCACCTCAGTGATTCCACTCAGACTCGCACCTCAGAGCCTCCACTCAGACTCGTACCTCAGAGACTGAACTCAGACTCGCACCTCAGAGACTCCACTCAGACTCGCACCTCAGTAATTCAACTCAGACTCGCACTTCAGAGACTACACTCAGACTCACACCTCAGAGCCTCCACTCAGACTCGTACCTCAGAGACTGAACTCAGATTTAATTTATATTTACACATCAGAGACGTGACTCAGACTAAACTTTCACCTTTGAGACTTGAGACTTAAACACAGACATTAGGGGCTAAAACCTTCAGTTAAGATTCTTGACCCTCACACCTTAGATTCAAGACTTGCATTTACCCTGAGCCTCAAGACTCGGACTTGCACCCTGTAGATTTGGAGACATGACTTGCGACAGAGAAGCTCAAGACGCAACTGTGACTTGCGTTAATTGACTTATAAACATCTCTGTCATCTAGTTCTCCATCAGTGCTTTTTCCCAGAGCAGCACCTTTGAGGCATTATCATCGAGTTACTTGTCAAACATCAGCTTTGTCTGGTTACTAGAGGTGTAAGAAAATATTGACATATCGAATATGGGGATATTATGTTTAGTGATACTGTATCGATTCTCAAAAACACAGTATCAGTACACAGATTTCTGCAGACAGTGAATCATTGTGTGTTGTGTTTAAACCTCTGACCACTAGACAGCAGTGTTGTAATCCATTTTCAGCTCCACTCCAACATTAACAAGCAGCACAAGGGCGCAATGCTATTGTAAGCACTGATCAACCTGTTCATATAGTGGTGTGTTTTAATAGTAGGATTTGAAAAATCGCAGTATATCATAATATATAGAATCGTGACCACTGTATCACGATACGTATTGTATCGCCGGGTTCTTGCCAATACACAGCCCTACTGATTACATCATCCTACCTCCCAGTGTAGCCTGAACGGCGTAAATATTAAGCGCTGAATGTTGTGTTTTCATGCTCGGCCTTGCCTAGACTTTCATGTCTGGTGAGTTTGGGGTCATTCGAGGTAGAAACAGAGTTAAGTCTCCTGTTCATTGGTTTATATCTTGGTCTCTGATATCTTATGATACTGTAAGTGCTTTCATTCATCTCAGCTCGTCTAATGAAGGCCGCTGAGACTCTGCTGAAGCTCCGAGGCGGGAATGCTGCAAGCTTTCTTTCTCTTCTTTTCTTTTTTTTTTTAATAGGATGTCGACGTCTTCCACGAGGAAGATGTTTTGGTGAACGGCGTTTATGTAACGGATGTTAAAAAATTTACATTTTCTGCGTATGTTGAGTAGACAGCTGGCAAATTACAGGGCTGACCTTTTCTCTTTTTTTAACCGGTGAAGGGGGTTCGGGGCGGGAGGGGAGTGGGGGTGGTAATTGTGAGCGTGGGCATCGTCGAGAGTGAGAGTGAAGTTAATTCGCGCTGTGCTGTTCTGACAAACCAAGTGAAACAGTCTTGCCACCTTCATTTCGTATGCAGCCCTAACAGCCGCCATTCGCCCGTCCTCGCTGCGCTCAAGTGTTCTGATTGGATGATCTAATCCCCTGCACGCTCTCCAAAAAGGCCCCTTGTTTAAAATACTGTGAGTGATTAGAGCTCCCAAAGGTCTAATGTGTGGCCAACGCACACTCACGGCTCTTTAGCTGAATGCCGTCTTCACACTGTGTGCCAGTGAGGCTCTCAGCCAGAGCTGCACGCTTTCACTGCTCGCTGCGAGTCCAGCCGGAGCTGCTGCCGCTCTCGCCTGAGTCACCGAGTCTCATCCGGCATTAAAGAGGCAGCTCCCCAAAAAAAAACAGAGCTTAGCTTTTTAGCTAGTTAGCAAGTCCGATCTCCCACCAAACTTCTACTTTCTCACACAATTCTATCCGATCTACTGGCAAACTTCTACTTTCTTATACTATTCAATCCAGTCTCCCACCAAACGCTGTTGTTCTCCCGCAATTCCATCCGATCTCCCACCAAACTTCTACTTTCTCACACAATTCTATCCGATCTACTGGCAAACTTCTGCTTTCTCATACTATTCAATCCAATCTCCCACCAAACGCTTACGTTCTCCCGCAATTCCATCCGATCTCCCACCAAACTTCTACTTTCTCACACAATTCAATCCGATCTACTGGCAAACTTCTACTTTCTCATACTATTCAATCCAATCTCCCACCAAACGCTGACGTTCTCCCGCAATTCCATCCGATCTCCCACCAAACTTCTACTTTCTCACACAATTCAATCCGATCTACTGGCAAACTTCTACTTTCTCATACTATTCAATCCAATCTCCCACCAAACGCTGACGTTCTCCCGCAATTCCATCCGATCTCCCACCAAACTTCTACTTTCTCACACAATTCAATCCGATCTACTGGCAAACTTCTACTTTCTCATACTATTCAATCCAATCTCCCACCAAACGCTGACGTTCTCCCGCAATTCCATCCGATCTCCCACCAAACTTCTACTTTCTCACACAATTCTATCCGATCTACTGGCAAACTTTTACTTTCTCATACTATTCAATCCAATCTCCCACCAAATGCCGACTTCTCCCGCAATTCTGTCCGATCTCCCGCCAAACTTCTACTTTCTCACACAATTCAATTTGATTTACTGACAAACTTTTACTTTCTCATATTATTCAATCCAATCTCCCACCAAACGCTGACGTTCTCCCGCAATTCCATCCGATCTCCCACCAAACTTCTACTTTCTCACACAATTCAATCCGATCTACTGGCAAACTTCTACTTTCTCATACTATTCAATCCAATCTCCCACCAAACGCTGACGTTCTCCCGACACTCCATCCGATCTCCCACCAAACTTTTACTTTCTCACACAATTCAATCCGATCTACTGGCAAACTTCTACTTTCTCATGCTATTTAATCCAATCTCCCACCAAACGCTGACGTTCTCCCGCAATTCCACCCGATCTCCCGCCAAACTTTCACTTTCTCGAGCAATTCAGTCCGATCTCCCACCAAACTGATACTTTCTACCACAATTTAGTCCAAGTAAATCAACTCTAAATTACTAAATCCAAATATCTGAACATACAGTGAACAGGTTGCTGATTGGATGAAAGTAGGTCCAATCTCCCTCCCTCTCTCTCCTCCCCTCTCTCACTGTCCCTCCCCTCTCTCTCTCTTCTGTCTCTCTCTCTCCTCTCTCTCTCTTTCGTCTCTACCCCCCTTTCTCTCCTTTTCCCTCTCTCTCTCTCTCTCTTCTGTCTCCCTCTCTCTCCCTCTCTCTCTCTCTATCTCTCTCTCTCCTCTTCTCTCTCTCTCTTTCGTCTCTACCCCCCTTTCTCGCCTTCTCCCTCTCTCTCTCCCCTCCCCTCTCTCACCACCCCCCCTCCTCTTCTCTCTCTTTCTTTTGTCTCTTTCTTCCCCCTTACTCTTCTTCTCCCTCTTCCTCCCTCTCACCCTCTCTCCTTCCTCTTCTCTCTCTCTCTCTCTCTGTGTCTGCTGCTCTTTGTGATGTTGGCCATCAGACGCAGATTTGAGGGGCTTATTTTTGCTCTAGTTGTGGAGTCAGAAAGGAAGTGCTTGGCTTGTCTCTTGCTATTAGCGTGGTTACTCCGGGCTCTGTCTGTCGGCTCCTCGCGCAGACACATCAGAACGACTCGGCATGATTTTCTGGCGGGACTCAGATTCATAGCTCAACTTAAAATCCCATTCCAGCTTTAATACCTCACGACAAGACGAGGCAGCAGACTGACACGGGACAACAACGCAGGAGAAACAGCCAGAGAGAGAGAGAGAGAGAGAGAGAGAGAGAGAGAGAGAGAGAGAGAGAGAGAGAGAGAGAGAGAGAGAGAGAGAGAGAGAGAGAGAGAGAGAGAGAGAGAGAGATGGAAAGAAAGGGAGAGGGGGAGATTTTTACTCCAAGGTAAAAATCAATGTAATGGCATGATTCACTATTGCAGCTTGCACTTCAGTGCAAATGTGTTCATTGTCTCGGTGGATGCTGCCCCCCTCACCCCCCCCCCCCCCCCCAAATCCTGCTGAGTACCTTCCAGCTCTTTTAAGCTCTACTTGGAGACAACTCCGCTCTTTGAAGCTGCCTTATAAAGTGGAGCTGATGACTGAAAGAGTGGAACAGATCATGAGCTTCTATCACCCCATTTTTAGATAAAAGACAAATCGGCCTCCGTCTAAGACTCCCTCCAGTCCACAGAGCAGTTCTCTGGGTGAACTGAGTTTTGGTCTTCAGCAGTGAACGAACTGAGGCTTTGGTCCTCAGCAATGAACTGAGCTTTGGTCTTCAGCAGTGAACAAACTGAGGCTTTGGTCCTCAGCAATGAACTGAGCTTTGGTCTTTAGCAGTGAACTGAGGTTTGGTCCTCAGCAATGAACTGAGCTTTGGTCTTTAGTAGTGAACTGAGGTTTGGTCTTTAACAGTGAACTGAGGTTTGGTCTTTAACAGTGAACTGAGGTTTGGTCTTTAGCAGTGAACTGAGGTTTGGTCCTCAGCAATGAACTGAGGTTTGGTCTTTAACAGTGAACTGAGGTTTGGTCTTTAACAGTGAACTGAGGTTTGGTCTTTAGCAGTGAACTGAGGTTTGGTCTTTAGCAGTGAACTGTGGTTTGGTCTTTAGCAGTGAACTGAGGTTGGTCTTCAGCCCTGAACTAAGCTTTGGTCTTCAGCACTGGACTGAGGTTTGGTCATCAAGCCCTGAAGTAAGATTTGGTCTTCAGCCCTGAAGTAAGATTTGGTCTTCAGCATTGGACTGAGGTTTGGTCTTTAGCAGTGGACTGAGGGTTTTGTCTTCAGCAGTGGGCTGAGCTTTGGTCTTCAGCAGTGATTATCAGAACTGGCGGTGACGTTTGGTGAACCTGTTTGGCTTTTGGTGTTTGATTGGTGTTGGATTAGTATTTAGCATGAGCTGTGGATGGTCTTTAGGAGTAGACCAATGTTGGTTTGTACAAGTGGACTAAGCTGTGGTCTTCCACCATAGATTCTGGGTGCTCCTCTGCAGGGGTCCAAAGCTGGTGGGTTGTAAACTGTCACAAGTAAACAGGTTTAAGCTGTGTTGTGTCAAACCAAACAAACCCCAGTCCATAAAAATTCTTTGGCCGCTGCCAGACCCTAATGACCCTGATTCTAAATCAAAGGCGTCCAGGTCTATATGCCATCTGAAAGTGTTGCAGATGGGAACAATTTTTTGGTGCTCGGCCTACAAAAAAGAGGCAGATCTTTTATTTGATTTTCATCTCATTTGTATTGAAACTACTGTATTCTTCACCAAACAGAGGGCAATTCTATTGCCATGACTGCTGCTCTACCCAGCAGGACAGGACCATATCCATATCCTTTAATGCTGACAGTTATTATATGCATTGAAGCTTTTATCTTGTATTTTGAACCCTGAATTAATCCAAGCATATTTGTTGTTATATACGTTTTACATCTATATACGTTGTTTGAACACATCTAGTTAGTGGACCAATGGAAATGCTCCAAAATATTCTGGTTCCATAAAATACATTACTGTGCAAAAGTCTTTATCTGATCAGTAAGTGTATGTTCACCAGTAAGGACACCAGATATGATTAGAACAGATGTAAATAATCATATATACAATACAAAGTAACATGAATATCTTATTGTGAAATAAATAGATCATATCTTGAGCTCCATACTGTATGAATATTTACAAAATAAAATGTTTTACTGATTAAATAAAAGCTTCCTGTCTGGAAATAAATACACAAACGACAAATAGAGGAGTTCAGGTCAGTATGTCTGTGGATTAGAGGTCAGGGACCTGAGTACAGGCCGTTTGGTGGCTGTAGGTGGAAAAAAACTTTTTGGGTTTGGGTTGGGGCAAAAATGAATTGGATCCTATAGTAGGAACGAGAGATAAATAAATGACAAATAGAGGAGTGCAGGTCAGCTTGTTTGGGGAACTGCTCTGAGTAAGTACAGGTAGTTTTGAGGCTGTAGGTTGAACGAAATTATAACAAAATCATAATGTTTGAGTTCGGCTGAAAATGAATAGGACTCTATGGGAGGAATGAGAGATGAATAAACGACAGATAAAGGAGTGTGGGTCAGTATGTCTGTGGATTTGAGGTTAGGGATCTGCTCTGAGTGAGTACAGGCAGTTTGGAGGCTGTAGGTTAAATGAAACCATGAGGTTTGCGTGCAACTGAAAATGAATGGGACTCTATGGGGAAAAAAGAGGGATGGAAAAAAACGACAAACAGACGAGTGCCGATCAAACCAACAATGTAGTTGTGGTTGGGGGTCTGTCCTGAGTCAGCGTATGTGACATTGTGTCTGTTGGTCGAGCAGACATTCTGTACAGTCATGGCCAAAAGTTTTGAGAATGACACAAATATTATATTTTCACATGATCTGCTGCTTTCTGGTTTTTATGTGTGTTTGTCAGATGTTTATATCACATACAGAAATATAATTGCAATCATATTATGAGTAACAAAAGCTTTTATTGACAGTGTTAGAATGAGTTAAGGCTGCTGCTTGCAGTGTTGACCCTTCTTCTTCAGGACCTCTGCAATTCTCCCTGGCATGCTCTCAATTAACTTCTGGACCAAATACTGACTGATAGCAGTCCATTCTTGCACAATCAATGCTTGCATTTTGTCAGAATTTGTAGGTTTTTGTTTGTCCACCCGTCTCTTGATGATTGACCACAAGTTCTCAATGGGATTAAGATCTGGGGAGTTTCCAGGCCATGGACCCAAAATCTCTATGTTTTGTTCCCTGAGTTATTTAGTTATCACCTTTGCTTTATGGCAAGGTGCTCCATCATGCTGGAAAAGGCATTGTTGATCACCAAACTGCTCTTGGACGGTTGGGAGAAGTTGCTCTCGGAGGACATTCTGATACCATTCTTTATTCATGGCTGTGTTTTTAGGCAAGACTGTGAGAGCCGATTCCCTTGGCTGAGAAGCAACCCCACACATGAATGGTTTCAGGATGCTTTACAGTTGGCATGAGACAAGACTGGTGGTAGCGCTCACCTCGTCTTCTCCGAACAAGCTGTTTTCCAGATGTCCCAAACAATCGGAAAGGGGATTCATCAGAGAAAATGACTTTACCCCAGTCCTCAGCAGTCCACTCCCTGTACCTTTTGCAGAATATCAGTCTGTCCCTGATGTTTTTTCTGGAGAGAAGTGGCTTCTTTGCTGCCCTCCTTGAGACCAGGCCTCTCTCCTTGAAGTTCTTGATGATGCGATAGATTGTTGACTGAGGTGCAATCTTTCTAGCTGCGATACTCTTCCCTGTTAGGCTATTTTTGTGCAGTGCAATGATGACTGCACGTGTTTCTTTCGAGATAACCATGGTTAACAGAAGAGAAACAATGATGCCAAGCACCAGCCTCCTTTTAAAGTGTCCAGTGGTGTCATTCTTACTTAATCATTACAGATTGATCTCCAGCCCTGTCCTCATCAACACCCACACCTGTGTTAATGGAGCAATCACTGAAACGATGTTAGCTGGTCCTTTTAAGGCAGGGCTGCAATGAAGTTGAAATGTGTTTTGGGGGATAAAGTTCATTTTCTAGGCAAATATTGACTTTGCAATTAATTGCTGTTAAGCTGATCACTCTTTATAACATTCTGGAGTATATGCAAATTGCCATTATAAAAACTGAAGCAGTAGACTTTGTAAAAATTAATATTTGTATCATTCTCAAAACTTTTGGCCATGACTGTAGATTGGCGTGCACTTTTCCATCCTGTTCATTCTCTATGGGAAAATAACTGTATACAAAAAGCTGCATACAAGCTGGAATCACACAGTCAGACGGGACACTCTGGAGCTGGAACGGTGCTGATATTTTGAGACTACGGGAGGAGTTACGCAGGGAGGATCTGTCCGAAAGCAAAAACCGCAACCATAATAATGTCCACTAGTGACTAAAAACATTTGCACTGCACTGCACTGTATACAAGCACCAAGCAGCAGCTCAGACCTGTGAAAGGTCATTCCTCTGAGATCCGCTCTAAGCTGCACAGTCTCATGAGAGTTATAACAAGTTGGCTGGAGCAGTACAGCAGCCATACTGATGCCCGAGCCAGCGGCCAGTGCGGCGTCTACATGCGTGTGAATATATCTGGTTATACGGCTGTGTAACTCCAGAGTTGTGACAGAACCATTTTTTTCATCGGTCAGTTAAACGAGTTGGCACCTTAGACTTCAGCAGTGTGGGCAGTGGATCTATCAGGGCTGGCCAGTATGACAGTATTTATTAGTACCGCAGTACACTGCATCACAGTGGGTCTCTCTCAGAACCTGGTGAGCTGCGTAAGGAGTGCGCTGACTCTGTATCAGCTGTAAGTAGTAGCGTTCCCTCCTCGTCTCTCCTCATAAGACAGATCACTCTAGTTAGAGAGAGCCTGTTCTCGTCCACTGCGTGTGACCGGTGTGTGCTGACCTCAGCTGCTGCGTCTTCTCAGCATGGTTTTGGCTCTGGAGGAGTGAAATAGACACTTGTCTAGAACTTGTGCACACTACTATTTATATTTTGTTATCTCCAACCTGCTTACACCATGACTCATATTCAGTTATCTAGAACCTGCGTACACTACCACTGATATTCATACTGTTATCTAGAACCTGCTTACACTACCACTCTTTCAGTTATCTAGAACATGCTTACACTACCACCTATATACATTTTTGTTATCTAGAACCTGCTTACCACTTATATTCTGTTACATAGAACCTGTTTACACTACCACAATATTCACACTCAGTTATCTACAACATGCTTACACTACCAGTCAAATTCAGTTATCTAGAACCTGCATGCACTACCACTCATATTTATGCTCAGTATCCACAATCTGCTTACACTACGCCTTGTATTTAGTTATTTAGAACCTGTTTACACTGCCACTCATGTTAACGCTCAGTTATCTAGAACCTTCTTACACTACCACTCGTATTCATTTTTGTTACCTAGAACCTGTTTACACTACCACAGTATTCACACTCAGTAATCTATAACCTGCATATTCATACTCAGTATTCACAATCTGCTTACACTACCCCTTGTATTTAGTTATCTAGAACCTATTTACACTACCACTCATATTCAGTTATCTAGAACCTGCTTACACTACCACTCGTATTCAGTTATGTAGAACATGTTTACACTACCACTCATATTCATTTTTGTTACCTAGAACCTGTTTACACTACCACAGTATTCACACTCAGTAATCTATAACCTGCGTATTCATACTCAGTATTCACAATCTGCTTACCCTACCACTCATATTCAGTTATCTAGAACATGTTTACACTACCACTAGTATTCAGTTATCTAGAACATGTTTACACTACCACTTATATTCATTTTTGTTATCTAGAACTTGTTTACACTACCACTTATATTCAGTTATCTAGAGCCTGTTTACACGACCACTTGTTCATTTTTGTTACCTAGAACCTGTTTACACTACCACAGTATTCACACTCAGTAATCTATAACCTGCATATTCATACTCAGTATCCACAATCTGCTTACACTACCCCTTGTATTTAGTTATCTAGAACCTGTTTACACTACCACTCATATTTAGTTATCTAGAGCCTGTTTACAACACCACTTGTATTTAGTTATCTAGAACATGTTTACACTACCACTTATATTCAGTTATCTAGAGCCTGTTTACACGACCACTTGTTCACTCTCAGCTTTCTAGAACCTGCTTACAGTACCACTCGTATTCAGATATCTAGAACCTGTTTACACTACCACCCATGTTTACGTTCAATCATCTAGAACCTACTTACACTATCACTCATTCAGTTAGCTAGGTTGATCACTCACTCTAAACTGCCCATAGGTGTGAGTGTGTGTTGCGATGGACTAGCGCCCTGTCCATGGTGTACCCCGTCTTCACCCGATGATGCTGGTGATTGGCTCCAGCCCCCCGTGACCCCCACTAGTGGGATAAAGCAGAAGATGATGGTCATTTGAGTTTGTCCTGTTTGACTGGATTTACTGGCGTCCAGCTTTTGGCCACTTCTGGATGGTATTTCTTGAGCATGGCTCTGTTGTGTATCAGGCTCTAGGATCTGTCCAGGTCTGTCTGCAGATGATCCCTGGAGCTTTGCACGGAATGCTCTTCTGACTCCAGGGCCTCTGGGCAGCCGCCTGGAGTCAGTTAGGGTCAGCATGAGGGTCTGACCCTAGGCCTAACCCTGGGGTCAGTCAGTTATGGGAGCCAGCTTTGGGAGAACCAGGCCTCGAACAGCTGCTCAGAGCCTGACCCCTTCGCCGCTCCCCAGCCGGGGGGCGGGGTGGGGGGATGTCAGCGCGCCGACCTTGAGCACGGTCCGTGTTTTGAATGCTCAGCTGCTTGTGGGGTTGTATAAACGGAACCCTGGTTCTTTACGAGCCGAGCATGCCAAGAGACCTGCTGATGACTGATGAGCGTGGAGGAGAGCGAGCGCCTCGGTTTCCTTCTTTAGCCTCCGTTTAATTGGACGTCCTTGTGCGCGCGACGGTCGCGCCGCTAAATAGCCGCTCTTGTCTTGTCTTGTTTTGCCGATAAGAATAATTTACAGCTTTGCCACAAACAGCCAACACGGAGCCGAGAGCGGCTTTAATTGAGGCTGTATTCTCGCCGAGGCTTTATCTGGACTCGTGTCCTGCTGATAAAGGAGCATTTCAGGCTAATCTCAGGTGTCATTAAGAGGGACGTGGGCAGGAGATAACGGGGATTGCGGTTTGGGAGAGAGGGAGAAGGTTTCTTTCTTTCTGTCTTTCTTTTTTTAATGGAATGTGCTTGTGTCTTTGATGGCAGGTGGGAACATTTACCTTTGAAGTGGCAAATCAGGGCTGAGCGTATTTGTGTGTGTGCCGTGGTATCCGGTGTGAATTTGCCGACTGTTTGAAGTCCCTAGCTTCATCCCTCTCTGCACTGATGTTTGGCCCTTCCTGATCATGCTGGCTGCGTGGGGGGAGGGAGCCTTATAGGGAATGGCATTTAGTCTGTCTGATAGCAGACACATAACTCACCATGAGAGACTTCTAACACTAACTAACTATCATAGCACGGTGATTTACACGGAGTGAGCACGGTTTACTATTTCACAACAGAAACTGCTTACACACAGTTAAATATGTTTAAAAGAATATTCCTGCTTTGATCTGTTTAAACACAAGATATTAATAGAGATAAATAAACTAAATATATACTCAGTTCTCATTTATAGGATACGCTCTATTGTCCCAATCCCTCTAACCCCTCCTACATATACACTAAACCCCTAATACCTACATCTACACTAAACCCCAACCCCTACATCTACACTAAACCCCAACCCCTACATCTACACTAAACCCCAACCCCTACATCTACACTAAACCCTAACCCCTACATCTACACTAAACTCCAACCCCTACATCTACACTAAACCCCAACCCCTACATCTACACTAAACCCTAACCTCTACATTTACACTAAACCCTAACCCCTATATTTACACTAAACCCCAACCCCTACATCTACACTAAACCCCAACCCCTACATCTACACTAAACCCCAACCCCTACATCTACACTAAACCCTAACCTCTACATTTACACTAAACCCTAACCCCTATATTTACACTAAACCCCAACCCCTACATCTACACTAAACCCCAACCCCTACATCTACACTAAACCCCAACCCCTACATCTACACTAAACCCCAACCCCTACATCTACACTAAACCCTAACCCCCACATCTACACTAAACTCTAACCCCTACATTTACACTAAACTCTAACCCCTACATTTACACTAAACCCTAAACCCAACATTTACACTAAACCCCAACCCCCACATCTACACTAAACCCTAACCCCTACATATACACTAAACCCTGACTCCTACATTTACACTAAACCCTAACCCCTACATATACACTAAACCCCAACCCCTACATCTACACTAAACCCTAACCCCTACATCTACACTAAACCCCAACCCCTACATCTACACTAAACCCTAACCCCCACATCTACACTAAACCCCAACCCCTACATCTACACTAAACCCCAACCCCTACATCTACACTAAACCCCAACCCCTACATCTACACTAAACCCCAACCCCTACATCTACACTAAACCCCAACCCCTACATCTACACTAAACCCTAACCCCCACATCTACACTAAACCCTAACCCCTATATTTACACTAAACCCCAACCCCTACATCTACACTAAACCCCAACCCCTACATCTACACTAAACCCCAACCCCTACATCTACACTAAACCCCAACCCCCACATCTACACTAAACTCTAACCCCTACATTTACACTAAACTCTAACCCCTACATTTACACTAAACCCTAAACCCAACATTTACACTAAACCCCAACCCCCACATCTACACTAAACCCTAACCCCTACATATACACTAAACCCTGACTCCTACATTTACACTAAACCCTAACCCCTACATATACACTAAACCCCAACCCCTACATCTACACTAAACCCTAACCCCTACATCTACACTAAACCCCAACCCCTACATCTACACTAAACCCTAACCCCCACATCTACACTAAACTCTAACCCCTACATTTACACTAAACCCCTAATACCTACATTTACACTAAACTCTAACCCCTACATTTACACTAAACCCTAACCCCTACATCTACACTAAACCCTAACCCCCACATCTACACTAAACCCTAACCCCTACATATACACTAAACCCTGACTCCTACATTTACACTAAACCCTAACCCCTACATATACACTAAACCCTAACCCCTACATTTACACTAAACACTAACCCCTACATTTACACTAAACCCTAACCTCTACATATACACTAAACCCTGACTCCTACATTTACACTAAACCCTAACCCCTACATATACACTAAACCCTAACCTCTACATATACACTAAACCCTAACCCCTACATTTACACTAAACCCTAACCCCTACATATACACTAAACCCTAACCCCTACATATACACTAAACACTAAGCCCTACATATACACTAAACCGTAACCCCCACATCCACACTAAACTCTAACCCCTACATTTACACTAAACCCCAACCTCTACATTTACACTAAACCCCTAATACCTACATTTACACTAAACCCTAACCTCTACATTTACACTAAACCCTAACCCATACATTTACACTAAACCCTAAACCCTAACCTCTACATTTACACTAAACCCTAACCTCTACATTTACACTAAATCCTAACACCTACATTTACACTAAACCTCAACCTCTACATTTACACTAAACCCTAACTCCAACATATACACTAAATCCTAACACCTACATATACACTAAACACTAACCCCTACATATACACTAAACCCTAACCCCCACATCCACACTAAACTCTAACCCCTACATTTACACTAAACCCTAACTCCTACATTTACACTAAACCCTAACCCCTACATATACACTGAATCCTTACACCTACATTTACACTAAACCTCAACCTCTACATTTACACTAAACCCTAACTCCAACATATACACTAAATCCTAACACCTACATATACAGTAAACACTAACCCCTACATATACACTAAACACTAACCCCTACATATACACTAAACCCTAACCCCTACATTTACACTAAACCCTAACCTCTACATTTACACTAAACCCTAACCCCTACATTTACACTAAAGCTTAACCCCTACATTTACACTAAACACTAACCTCAACATTTACACTAAACCCTAACCTCAACATTTACACTAAACCCTAACCCCTACATTCACACTAAACCCTAACCTCTACATTCACACTAAACCCTAACCCCTACATCTACACTAAACCCTAACCCCTACATATACACTAAACACTAACCCCTACATATACACTAAACCCTAACCCCTACATTTACACTAACCTCTACATTTACACTAAACCCTAACCCCTACATTTACACTAAAGCTTAACCTCTACATTTACACTAAACCCTAACCCCTACATTTACACTAAACCCTAACCCCTACATTTACACTAAACCCTAACCCCTACATCTACACTAAACTCTAATCTCTACATATACACTAAACCCTAACTCCTACATTTACACTAAACCCTAACTCCTACATTTACACTAAACCCTAACCTCTACATTTACACTAAACCCTAACCTCTACATTTACACTAAACCCTAACCCCAACATTTACACTAAACCCTAACCCCAACATTTACACTAAACCCTAACCCCTACATTTACACTAAACCCTAACCTCTACATTTACACTAAACCCTAACCCCTACATTTACACTAAACCCTAACTCCTACATTTACACTAAACCCTAACCCCTACATCTACACTAAACTCTAATTTCTACATATACACTAAACCCTAACTCCTACATTTACACTAAACCCTAACCTCTGCATTTACACTAAACCCTAACCTCTACATTTACACTAAACCCTAACCTCTACATTTACACTAAGCCCTAACCTCTACATTTACACTAAACCCTGACTCCTACATTTACACTAAACCCTAACCCCTACATATACACTAAACCCTAACCCCTACATATACACTAAACACTAACCCCTACATATACACTAAACCCTAACCCCCACATCCACACTAAACTCTAACCTCTACATTTACACTAAACCCCAACCTCTACATTTACACTAAACCCCTAACACCTACATTTACACTAAACCCTAACCTCTACATATACACTAAACCCTGACTGCTACATTTACACTAAACCCTAACCCCTACATTTACACTAAACCCTAACCTCTACATTTACACTAAACCCTAACTCCTACATTTACACTAAACCCTAACTCCTACATTTACACTGAACCCTAACCCCTACATATACACTAAATCCTAACACCTACATTTACACTAAACCTCAACCTCTACATTTACACTAAACCCTAACTCCAACATATACACTAAATCCTAACCCCTACATATACACTAAACCCTAACCCCTACATATACACTAAACACTAACCCCTACATATACACTAAACCCTAACCCCTACATTTACACTAACCTCTACATTTACACTAAACCCTAACCCCTACATTTACACTAAACCCTTACCCCTACATATACACTAAACTCTAATCTCTACATATACACTAAACCCTAACTCCTACATTTACACTAAACCCTAACTCCTACATTTACACTAAACCCTAACCTCTACATTTACACTAAACCCTAACCCCAACATTTACACTAAACCCTAACCCCTACATTTACACTAAACCCTAACCTCTACATTTACACTAAACCCTAACCCCTACATTTACACTAAACCCTAACTCCTACATTTACACTAAACCCTAACCCCTACATCTACACTAAACTCTAATTTCTACATATACACTAAACCCTAACCCCTACATTTACACTAAACCCTAACCCCTACATATACACTAAACCCTAACCTCTACATTTACACTAAACCCTAACCTCTACATTTACACTAAACCCTAACCTCTACATTTACACTAAACCTTCACTCCTACATTTACACTAAACCCTAACCTCTACATTTACACTAAACCCTAACCTCTACATTTACACTAAACCTTCACTCCTACATTTACACTAAACCTTAACCTCTACATCTACACTAAACCCTAACCCCTACATTTACACTAAACCCTAACCTCTACATTTACACTAAACCCTAACCTCTACATCTACACTAAACCTTCACTCCTACATTTACACTAAACCCTAACCTCTACATTTACACTAAACCTTATCATTTTTACTTCATAATATAAACACACAGACGTTGATAGTGAACTGAGCTGGGTTTCCACATGGCCGATGAGCCCAGACATGTATTTCACATGAATTCTCATGTTAGTATTTTCAGGATCGAGTAGCTTGTGCACTGGGTCGTTAGCTTGGGCAGTCGTTTAGCTTGTGCAGTAGATTGCAGTGTCAGTCACGGTCTCGCTTGATTTAATCAGAACGCCCTGAAAGGGTGCGTTTAAGTTGCGGCGGCTTGAAAATGACAACTGGTTTTGACGAGATGAATCGAATAAGCATGTGGCAGGATGCCACTACTGCGTACACTGGAACATGAACTGAAGAGATTTGACATTGGATACATTGCGGAGTCTGCATTGAAAAGCAGAGCAGCAGACAGCAGACAGTGTGAATCACACCAGCGAGCTGTTGCACTGTGGGCCGTAAGAGCTCAGACATTCTCGGGGTACTGCTAGCATTTCATCAGTGTTGTCTTCTTACAGAACGTTAATGTACATCAATATGTCACTGTAAATCCCACCGTCCATCTAGCAGCCCTTTCTAGACTCACACTGACTGAACATTCGTCTCGTTTTTCAAATCATTGCCTTTTACTGAAAGTTCATATGTTTCAGTCTGTTTACTCTCTGCAGAGCTCTACTTCTTTCTCATGTGTAAAAAAAAAAAAAAAAAAAATACATGTATATATATATATATATGGCATCTGGGTGCATCACATTAGAGATACATGGGCAAAGAGAGGGAGGAGCTTACACCATAGACTCATAGAGTTTTAGAAATGTATATGAATCCTACAGGGGTTAGAAACTGATGATACACTTGATTGTTGATGTATTGTTTTTACAGTATCTGTCCATATTCTCAGCTCCACTGACCATATAGGAGCACTTTGTAGTTCAGACTGCACTTCATTTGTTTTTGGGTATACTTTGTTACCCTGTCCTTCAGTGGTCAAGATCACAGATGTTCACAAGTCACTAAAGTCCAAGTCAAGTCACAAGGCTAGAGTCAAGTGTAAAGTAAATACAACATATTCAAGCATATGATAAAATACAGAGCTATATAAAATATATATAGAACTTTGTGCAAAACACAACTGTATTTTTTAATCCAGCGCTTCCTTTTCTTAGTTTAAATTATATGCTTTTCTTTGCAATTTCTTTGATCTTACGTTTTTAAAAACATTTTTAGATTATAGAGTAAACTAGAAGTGATGTTTTTATTTTGTAAAGTGAACAACTGCTGGTTACATTATTACTTGCTTTACACCTTAGACTTAAGTAGGAGAGTCAGTAGGCTCAGTGGGTGTGTCCTAAATGTTTACCTAGCACTGCTATTACATTTTAAGAAGATCAAATTTGAGAGTGTATTTTCACTAAGTCTGGACCGATGAGGACACGTGATGGGGGGGAAAAAGGAGATGGAAAATAACTGTATTTTATATATTTGCTGTATTGATGACTAAGTAGCTAGCGTAATGTAAACAAACCTGTCCGGGTGTGTTTTCAGATGCCTTATGGAGTTCCATGTGGTCTTTCCAGTGTCTTTAATTTGTTTGCCACATTCTTTACACGTTGCTGCCCTTCAGTTATGTCCAAGGACTTTAAACTCCCTGTAGCCGAAGGCTACTCCGTACGGTACTCCAGCCAAAGCCATGCCACCCTTGTTTGTTTATGTTTGGCGCTTCTCTCCGATTTCCCGCTCACAATTAGCGGATGTTGTGATACGTCATGAGAAAGGAGGCTGTGTCCCAAATCACCAAACCAAAGTACGGCAACAAACACACATAATGAAAGTCTATAACTTTCTCACACAATGCCTGGATAACCGACTGACTCTTATTGTTCACCAGTTATTTTGGACGAGTCCAAGTCGAGTCATTAGGGGCGAGTTTCAAGTAAAGTCTTTTTCTAGGCGACTTAAGTGCGACTTCGACTCGAGTCACTCACTTAAGTGCCCGTCTCTGTTCAAGACCCCCACAGGACCAAAACAGAGCAGGTACTCTTTGGGTGGTGGACAATTGTCAGCACTGCAGTGGTGGTGGTGTGTTAGTATGTGTTGTGCTGGTGTGAGTGGATCAGACACAGCAGTGCTGCTGGAGTGTTTAAACACTGTGTCCACTCACTGTCCACTCTATTAGACACTCCTACTACTTGCTGGTCCACCTTGTTGATGTAAAGTCAGAGACAGTAGCACATCTGCTGGTGCACAGTTTGTGTTCCTCTAGTTCTTCATCAGCAGCACCACTGTGTCTGATCCACTCATACCATCACAACACTAACACACTACCACCACCATGTCAGGGTCACTGCAGTGCTGAGAATGACCCACCTTCCTAATAGTACCTGCTCTGTGGTGGTCCTGTGGGGGTCCTGATCATTAGAACAGAGTAATAAAGTATACAGAGAATCAGATGAACTACAGTCTGTAAGTGTAGCTCCTATATGGTCAGTGGAGCTGATTACGGTGAGTGTAGATATAAGGAGGTGGTCTTAATGTTATGACTGATGGGTGTATCACAATACAGCACTCTGTATAGAGTCACATAACGAAAATCGACCCAAAGCGTGACCTCGGAATCAAAACTGCATCAAACCTAAAGCTGCGCATGTCATTACAGCTGCACTAAACCCTCCACTGATCCGAAACCGAGCTGAGTGATCACACAGAGCCATTTTCACCCCGGCTGAACCGTTCCGAGTGGCTCTGACTTCTTCAGGGTAATTCCCTCCTCTCGGAGAGGAGAGCGTGCTGGGAGAGCGTGGGTGAGTTAATGTTAGCGGATGTGTAGCCTGTGACTCTTACCGTGAGGCTAGCACTTAGAATGGAAATGCAATCAGCTCACAAATCAGCCTCCCAGCTCTGCTATTACTATTCTTTCAGGGTACTCCTGTTTCCCCCCCCGTGTGTAGGTGTGAGCCTCGATGGGAACGCATTGCCTGCCAAGCGTTCGGGGACACTCTTCTTTGGAAATTTCAGCAAAGTAGGAAAGGAATGTTCAAGGCCGCGCAGCTCTTCAGAGTAGGCCGCTTGAAAGTTGCTGCCCAAAGAAAAACAAGTTTCTCCAGCAGGGGCGTTTGTGGGCTTAGAGGTTCAGGGGGGCTGAGCACCCAAATGTGAACAGCTCATAATAAAAAAGCTACATTTTAAAGTCATTTCAGACTGTCAATCTGAAATCAGCGTTTGGGAAACAGTGTGACTGGAAAGACACCAATAAATCTTAAAAAAAACTTCAGTTCACAAAGCTTAGTTTACAAGTGTATTAAGACATTTTATTAAAACTAAAATATAATATATTAAAAATATTATATAACATATAATATAAATGATATAGCTACTATTTTAGTTTCATTTTTATTTGGTATAATCAATCATTCTGTCAAATATATTTTTTGTAGTAATGCTGTTCAGTTGTTAAGATCAAGCTGGGAACAAAAGGGTTAAAAGGGTACATGGAAAACTGTCCAATCAGGATTGTTCTCTGTGTAGTATGTAGATAAATACAGCCAAGAAAGCTCTCCTATTGGTTAGGACTTCAGGAGCTAAAGGTCTTACACATTAGATCAACTACCAACGTAATCTGATCCTTTTTGATGATTTGCAATGGTTGGAACCTAAACCATGCCTCTAGTCCTTCTAAAGGTTCTAGATATGTTACTGTATGTGTTTACATGCACTTTATAATTAGCAGAAAATCAGATTTTGTCAGTAATTGTTAGGTCAACACGTTTATATGCCCTTCAGTAAGTAAATGATGTTCAGGTAATGTTCTTCTACGTCGTGTATGTTCATATTTTCAGGTAAACAATTCCTTTGTGGACTGAATACGTATACCTGTCTGTATATTAGCATACAGTTCACATGCTGAATGGAAAGAGTCCAGGATGATATCCAAAGGATAAGAAACATTCTAGAAGATTGTATCTCCTCTATGGAGAGAAGATCACCTCCAGATGCTCCATTCTCTCTAAAGCTTTGCATTGTTGAATGCATGCATTCCCTTAGCAAGATTGTGCCATTTGTGTGTGTGTGTGTGTGTGTGTGTGTGTATGTGTTTGTGTGTGTAAAGGTGTTGGTCAGTTCAGAAGTTGAGGAATCTGATGGCGTGTGGAAATAAACTGTCGCCCAGTCTGGATTTCAGTGCCTGAATCTTTCAGTACCTTCTTCTTCCAGACAGCAGGAGAGAGAACAGCGCATGTGAGGGGTGTGTAGGGTCGTCTACACTGCTGGGGGCTTTTAAGATGCAGCTTGTAGTGTTAATGTCCATGATGGTATGTAGGGGTGTAAGAAAATATAGAATATGGGGATATTATGTTTGGTGATTCTGTATAACATTGTTTTAACATTGTGTTAAAACCGTTGTGTTTAAACCTCTGACCACTAGATGGCAGTCTTGTAATCCATTTTCAGCTCCACTCCAACATTAACAAGCAGTACAAGAGCGCAATGCTATTGTAAGCACAGATAAACCTGTTCATATAGTGGTGTGTACCGCACAGGATGGGCAGTTGTTCAGTATAAGACCGCACAGGATGGTGGTTTGGACAGTGGTTGGTCTTCAATAGTACTGAGATCAGTTCTAGCCATATTGCCCACACTTTGACCATGCCATACTGGAAGTGTTGTAACACCCAGTTTAGTCACACGTGTGTATGTGCTGAGGTGCTGTTTTGGTGAAGGAGTGTGTAAGTGGTCTTTATTGGTCCTCACAGGGATGATGATCTCACAGCGAACATACAAAGAGCTCTAGAGTCCCTCTGCAGATGTTGCCGCACAGTAGAACAGCAGGAGGGCGTATACAACACACACAGCGCATAACAGGAGTGTGTGGAACGTCTCTCCCACTCGGAGTATGTGCTTGTGTGTGTGTAGTGCGTACGTCCCTCGTGAGTTCAGGCCATTGTTTGTGACTTTCTGCTGCGAGAAGTGCTTTTCTACTGAAACACCAGCAGGAAGCGGGAGGTCACCACTAGCCACAGGCTTCACACTCACAGTGACCCTCCTCACACTAATTAAACCCACACTCTGACACTAATGAACAACAATTAGGGCTGCCCCCTGAAAGTCGATGAGTCAGTCTGAGACTCGAGCAGTGGGGGAGTGGGGGGTTTTTTGGTTAGTCAACGTGAATTACAGCGTAAACAGATATCGGCTTCCAAAAAAATAAACTGGGATCACATTTCAAGGAGGAATTCTAAATAAAGGGATCATTGTTATATTATAGCGGGCTCTCCAGTGCACTGGCTAACAAAAGATCCCTGTGCCATATATCATATATATATTAGGGCTGGGTATCGCCACTGATTTCCTGGATGATTCGATCCCGATTCACAAGGTCCCAGTTCAATTTGATTTCCTATTTGATTCAATTTAATTCAATATCCATTCATGTAGGGATATTTCAGTTACAATAATATGTTTTGTTTGAATATGAAAAGAGATTTTCAGAGAACTAATGTGGTAAATGTACAAGGAACACTCAACCTACCATTACTAAAAACATTAGTGTTTATATGTTTATATTAATTTTATTTTAGTACACTACCAGCCAAACGTTTTAGATCACTACCAGCCAAACGTTTTAGTACACTACCAGTCAAACGTTTTAGATCACTACCAGCTAAACATTTTAGATCACTACCAGACAAACGTTTTAGATCACTACCAGTCAAACGTTTTAGATCACTACCAGCTAAACATTTTAGATCACTACCAGACAAACGTTTTAGATCACTACCAGACAAACGTTTTAGATACACTACCAGTCAAACGTTTTAGATCACTACCAGCCAAACGTTTTAGTACACTACCAGACAAACGTTTTAGATCACTACCAGTCAAACGTTTTAGATACACTACCAGCCAAACGTTTTAGATCACTGCCAGACAAACGTTTTAGATACACTACCAGTCAAACGTTTTAGTACACTACCAGTCAAACGTTTTAGTACACTACCAACCAAACGTTTTAGTATCACTACCAGCCAAGCGTTTTATTACACTACCAGCCAAACGTTTTAGTATCACTACCAGCCAAGCGTTTTATTACACTACCAGTCAAACGTTTTAGTACACTACCAGCCAAACGTTTTAGTACACTACCAGACAAACGTTTTAGATACACTACCAGTCAAACGTTTTAGTAAACTACCAACCAAACATTTTAGTATCACTACCAGCCAAACGTTTTATTACACTACCAGTCAAACGTTTTAGTACATTACCAACCAAACGTTTTAGTATCACTACCAGCCAAGCATTTTATTACACTACCAGCCAAACGTTTTAGATACACTACCAACCAAACGTTTTAGATACACTACCAACCAAACGTTTTAGTACACTACCAGCCAAACGTTTTAGATACACTACCAGCCAAACGTTTTAGATCACTACCAGCCAAATGTTTTAGATACACTACCAGCCAAACGTTTTAGATCACTACCAGCCAAACGTTTTAGTACACTACCAGCCAAACGTTTTAGATACACTACCAGTCAAACGTTTTAGATCACTACCAGACAAACGTTTTAGATACACTACCAGTCAAACATTTTAGAACACTACCAGTCAAACGTTTTAGATACACTACCAGTCAAACGTTTTAGTACACTACCAGCCAAACGTTTTAGATCACTACCAGCCAAACGTTTTAGTACACTACCAGCCAAACGTTTTAGATACACTACCAGTCAAATGTTATAGTACAATACCAGCCAAACGTTTTAGATACACTACCAGTCAAACGTTTTAGTACACTACCAGTCAAACGTTTTAGTACACTACCAGTCAAATGTTTTAGAACACTACCAGTCAAACATTTTAGATACACTACCAGTCAAACGTTTTAGTACACTACCAGTCAAACGTTTTAGATCACTACCAGTCAAACGTTTTAGTACACTACCAGACAAACGTTTTAGATCACTACCAGCTAAACATTTTAGATCACTACCAGACAAACGTTTTAGATCACTACCAGTCAAACGTTTTAGATCACTACCAGCTAAACATTTTAGATCACTACCAGACAAACGTTTTAGATCACTACCAGACAAACGTTTTAGATACACTACCAGTCAAACGTTTTAGATCACTACCAGCCAAACGTTTTAGTACACTACCAGACAAACGTTTTAGATCACTACCAGTCAAACGTTTTAGATACACTACCAGCCAAACGTTTTAGATCACTGCCAGACAAACGTTTTAGATACACTACCAGTCAAACGTTTTAGTACACTACCAGTCAAACGTTTTAGTACACTACCAACCAAACGTTTTAGTATCACTACCAGCCAAGCGTTTTATTACACTACCAGCCAAACGTTTTAGTATCACTACCAGCCAAGCGTTTTATTACACTACCAGTCAAACGTTTTAGTACACTACCAGCCAAACGTTTTAGTACACTACCAGACAAACGTTTTAGATACACTACCAGTCAAACGTTTTAGTAAACTACCAACCAAACATTTTAGTATCACTACCAGCCAAACGTTTTATTACACTACCAGTCAAACGTTTTAGTACATTACCAACCAAACGTTTTAGTATCACTACCAGCCAAGCATTTTATTACACTACCAGCCAAACGTTTTAGATACACTACCAACCAAACGTTTTAGATACACTACCAACCAAACGTTTTAGTACACTACCAGCCAAACGTTTTAGATACACTACCAGCCAAACGTTTTAGATCACTACCAGCCAAATGTTTTAGATACACTACCAGCCAAACGTTTTAGATCACTACCAGCCAAACGTTTTAGTACACTACCAGCCAAACGTTTTAGATACACTACCAGTCAAACGTTTTAGATCACTACCAGACAAACGTTTTAGATACACTACCAGTCAAACATTTTAGAACACTACCAGTCAAACGTTTTAGATACACTACCAGTCAAACGTTTTAGTACACTACCAGCCAAACGTTTTAGATCACTACCAGCCAAACGTTTTAGTACACTACCAGCCAAACGTTTTAGATACACTACCAGTCAAATGTTATAGTACAATACCAGCCAAACGTTTTAGATACACTACCAGTCAAACGTTTTAGTACACTACCAGTCAAACGTTTTAGTACACTACCAGTCAAATGTTTTAGAACACTACCAGTCAAACATTTTAGATACACTACCAGTCAAACGTTTTAGTACACTACCAGTCAAACGTTTTAGTACACTACCAGCCAAACGTTTTAGATACACTACCAGTCAAATGTTTTAGTACACTACCAGCCAAACTTTTTAGATACACTACCAGTCAAATGTTTTAGATCACTACCAGCCAAACGTTTTAGATCACTACCAGCCAAACGGTTTAGTACACTACCAGCCAAACGTTTTAGATACACTACCAGCCAAACGTTTTAGATCACTACTAGTCAAATGTTTTAGTACACTACCAGTCAAATGTTTTAGATACACTACCAGTCAAACGTTTTAGTATACTACCAGTCAAGAGTTTTAGATCACTAAGACCCAAACGTTTTAGATCACTACCAGTCAGACTTTTTTGTTCACTACCAGTCAAACGTTTTAGTACACTACCAACCAAATGTTTTAGTACACTACCAGCCAAACGTTTTAGTATACTACCAGCCAAACGTTTTAGTACTGTTGTAAAACTTTTAACTGGTAGTGTAATACAAATTTTGACTATTAGTGTGTATATTTTATAGTTTTAGTACCAGTAAATAGAACTTCGGGCTGATTGGGTCTCTGTAAGGGTTAATTTTGAACTGAACTGACGTTTCTCACCTACATGGCTGCCGCAGGAAGTGATAGAATAATACTTCTCCATGTGGATTAATCAGCTGTGGCCATATGCTCCTGGTGAAATGATGGAGCTACAGTGGCGGAGTGAAGCAGCTGCTGTGGATTTAAAGGTGCGAATATGGGGGTGTAGTTGGCTTTGGTTTTGCTGGACGTATGGCTTCGAAGAGAAAAGGCTTCCGAGTAATGCGGCACTTACAGCAAGAATCCGAACGCTCGTAAACATGGATGTATGTGTGCGTCCGGCTCGTTTTGGCTCTTCGTAGGGACCAGGTGGCTCAGAGTAGAGGAAAACATAAGCTTTTTATTATTGATGTTTATTTCTAGCGGATGAAAACCTATAAATGGTGTAGAAAGTTTGCATTAGTCAAGAAACGTATAGTACGCTGCCAAAGTCAGAGATCATCCTGAATTTATGTAAACCACTGTTCAAACAAGTTGTTCACTTTTAAGTGGCAGTGGAAAAAGCTGAAAATGTGTTTAATGGAAAATTACACATGAACTAAATATAAGATCAGACTGTTTATTGCATCCACTCATTTTCATTACAGCTTCATCACAGCTTCATTACAGCGTCCCTGCTCTTCAGGAGACTCACTGTCAGCTCCTCAGAGACACTCACGTCCAGAGCTCAGTCTTAGAAACTGAACTCACCATCCAAATAACCCCAAACACGCTTCGTCTGTTCGTCTGTCTGTATGTCTGTCTGCACATTTGTTCATCCGTTGCTTCATCTGTTCATTCGTTTGTCTGTCTGTCTGTATATTTGTTCACCTATTGCTTCGTCTGTCCGTCTGTCCGTCTACACATTTGCTCATCTGTTGCTTCATCTGTTCATTCGTTTGTCTGCCTGTCTGCATATTTGTTCCTTAGTTGCTTTGTCTGTTCTTTCTTCTGTTTGTTTGTCTGTACATTTGTTCATTTGTTGCTTTGTCTGTTTGTTCGTCTGTCTGTCTGTACATTTGTTTATCTGTTGCTTTGTCTGTTTGTTCGTCTGTCTCTGTACATTTGTTCATCTGTTGCTTTGTCTGTTTGTTCATCTGTCGCACATTTGTTCATCTGTTGCTTTGTTTGTTCATCTGTCTGTCTACATTTGTTCATCTGTTGCTTTGTTTGTTCGTCTGTCTGTCTACATTTGTTCATCTGTTGCTTTGTCTGTTTGTTCGCCTGTCTGTCTACATTTATTCGTCTGTTGCTTTGTCTGTTTGTTCGTCTGTCTGTCTACATTTGTTCATCTGTTGCTTTGTCTGTTTGTTCGTCTGTCTGTCTACATTTGTTCATCTGTTGCTTTGTCTGTTTGTTCGTCTGTCTGTCTACATTTATTCGTCTGTTGCTTTGTCTGTTTGTTCGCCTGTCTGTCTACATTTGTTCATCTGTTGCTTTGTCTGTTTGTTCGTCTGTCTGTCTACATTTGTTCATCTGTTGCTTTGTCTGTTTGTTCGCCTGTCTGTCTACATTTATTCGTCTGTTGCTTTGTCTGTTTGTTCGCCTGTCTGTCTACATTTATTCGTCTGTTCTTTGTCTGTTTGTTCGTCTGTCTGTCTACATTTGTTTCATCTGTTGCTTTGTCTGTTTGTCGCCTGTCTGTCTACATTTATTCGTCTGTTGCTTTGTCTGTTTGTTCGTCCTGTCTGTCTACATTTTGTTCATCTGTTGCTTTGTCTGTTTGTTCGTCTGTCTGTCTACATTTGTTCATCTGTTGCTTTGTCTGTTTGTTCGCCTGTCTGTCTACATTTATTCGTCTGTTGCTTTGTCTGTTTGTTCGCCTGTCTGTCTACATTTATTCGTCTGTTGCTTTGTCTGTTTGTTCGCCTGTCTGTCTACATTTATTCGTCTGTTGCTTTGTCTGTTTGTTCGCCTGTCTGTCTACATTTATTCGTCTGTTGCTTTGTCTGTTTGTTCGCCTGTCTGTCTACATTTATTCGTCTGTTGCTTTGTCTGTTTGTTCGTCTGTCTGTCTGTACATTTGTTCATCTGTTGCTTTGTCTGTTTGTTCGTCTGTCTGTCTGTACATTTGTTCATCTGTCCCTTCCTTCATGCATGACTTCACCTACCTGTTAGCCCATTTGTTTGTTTGGTTGTCCATTAGTCTGCGTCCCTGTTGACTCTATATGTCCAGCTGGCGTTGTATAAAAGCTGGATAGTGATGTTAGGGGGCGGAGCTGGATAGGAGTGTTGGACAGAGAGCTGTCAATCACGCTGCTCATTAGCCACACCCCCACGGTTCTCAGATAGATATCTCCTGTATTTGATTCAGGCTTTGTTGGAGGTTTAATATAAACACTCAAGTTTAATATCAAACAAACATCTTTAATCTCTACTGCAGCACATTAAAGGAACGCGGTTGGACCGTGAGGATCATATTGAAGCGTCACATCAGTTTGTGGGAGCAGCAGAAGTCGACGTGCTACAGTAATCCGATCCTAATGAAAGATCTCAGTCGGCTGTTATGCAGGATGCTTCCCACATGACAGGCTCGCTGATGTTGACGTCTGGGGTGCCGTTAACGGCGCTAACGTTTATTTATCTCATCTGACGGCAGTTAGCGTGCGGGTGATGATGTGTCAGACGCCGTTGACCTGCTGTTGATGTGCTGGTGTGTTTGCACTGGAAGGAAATTCGTTCTGCTCTAATCCTGCAGGTGAAGCTTCTCTGTCACTCACTCCTTCCATAAATCCCTCTGTGGATTCTCTGCTGCGAGGAATTCAGGAATTTTAGCGGAGCGTTATGTTTATCCCCCTCGTTTACTCTCATGCAGGAGAATATATTGTGGGATTTTACTGCGGCTGTTATTCGGAAACGTGACGGGTAACGGCCGAGATTCCGAATCTCTCCGACTTCCTGATGTTTTTAAATCCCGTAAGAGCTTCAGCATGAGCTAATCATTAGATCTGCTGTACGTTCCCTCTTGTCTGAAAGGCTTTACACTAGATGTTGAACATTGCTGTGAGGATTTGATTGAATATTAGTGAGGTCAGGTACTGATGTTGGAACACTGTTGTGAGGATTTGATTGAGTACTGGTGAGGTCAGGTACTGATGTTGAAACACTGTTGTGAGGATTTGATTGAGTGCTGGTGAAGTCAGGTACTGATGTTGGAACACTGCTGTGAGGATTTGATTGAATATTAGTGAGGTCAGGTACTGATGTTGAACATGGCTGTAATGATTTGATTGAGAATGAGTGAGGTCATGTACTAGTGTTGAAACATGGCTGTGAGGATTTGATTAAGTGTTAGTGAGGTCAGGTACTGATGTTGGAACATTGCTGTGAGCATTTGATTGCATGTTAGTGAGGTCAGGTACTGATGTTGGAACATTTCTGTGAGGATTTGATTGAGTGTTAGTGAGGTCAGGTACTGATGTTGAACATGGCTGTAATGATTTGATTGAGAATGAGTGAGGTCATGTACTAGTGTTGAAACATGGCTGTGAGGATTTGATTAAGTGTTAGTGAGGTCAGGTACTGATGTTGGAACATTGCTGTGAGCATTTGATTGAGTGTTAGTGAGGTCAGGTACTGATGTTGGAACATTTCTGTGAGGATTTGATTGAGTGTTAGTGAGGTCAGGTACTGATGTTGGAACATTTCTGTGAGGATTTGATTGAGTGTTAGTGAGGTCAGGTACTGATGTTGGAACATTTCTGTGAGGATTTGATTGAGTGTTAGTGAGGTCAGGTACTGATGTTGGAACATTTCTGTGAGGATTTGATTGAGTGTTAGTGAGGTCAGGTACTGATGTTGAACATTGTTGTGAGTTGAACTGTCCACATTTGGCAGCACATAAGGAAAAGGAGAATAGAGGAATAGAAGAATGAATGAACTAAGGACAGCTAAGAATGAACCAATAGGAGAACACAACAGCTAAAAATCAAAACCCACCAATAAGAGAACAGGACAGCTAAAAATGAACCAATAGGTGAACATAACAGCTAAAATGAACCAGTAGGAGGACTAGACAGCTATAAATGAATTAATAGAGGAACAGGACAACTAAGAATGAACCAATAGGAGAACACGACAGCTAACAATCAAAATCCACCAATAAGAGAAAACAGAACAGCTAAAAATGAACCAATAGGAGAACAGGACAGCTAAAAATTAACCAATAGGAGAACTGGACAGCTAAAAATTAACCAACAGGAGGACAGGACAGCTAAAAATCTAAATCCACCAGTAGGAGAACAGGACAGCAAAAAATTAACCAATAGGAGAACTGGACAGCTAAAATTTAACCAATAGGAGGACAGGAGAGTGAATCTTGTATAGCATTATCATAAGAATCAGATGTAATAAAACCAGAATATTTGCCACTAGATGGCAGCGAAATCCTCTGCTTACAAGACTCCACCCACAGGCTTTCCTTCCAAACTCCGCCCCCAAATTGCACTGTCTGTGCAGGTTTATTGTTGTTAAAAGTTGCTCAGTGTTGCGGACCACTCGGAATGACCCCTGAAGAACACAGGCTTGTGAATTAGTGATGAGCTGCTTATGATGGTCGTTTTAAAAACTCCACGTTAATTATTGATGTTTTATATTCAGGCTTTGTTTTAGAGTCGGAGTGTCGCGACAGCGGCAGCGCTGAGACGTTTCATACTGAATGGTTAATCTGTGAGGAAGGATTGTAACCTTCTCGAAGTGGAGGTGCCCTCTGCCTCGTTTTCCTCTCTTCCCTCCCTCATTTATTTATCTCCTCATTCATTCAGTGCTTGTACGCACAGAGGCAAGTAAGTCAGTGTCATGCGTCTTATCTGGCGCAGAGAGAAGTTGATGAACTGTATATTTTCAGAGCTCTTTCTCCTCCTCCGTCTGATTTCTTGGCAGCAGCTCTGCGTGTTCTCCTCTTCTCCAGGTGTCTGACGGGTCCAGTTGTCTCGCCCTGACATTCTGGAAATACAAGAAACTGATGTTCGTGTTTATTTCTCTGCGTCTCAAAGCCGCACCATTTCATTTGTAGTCAGCAGCTGTTTGGAGGAGCAGTGAGAACGACGCTGTGGACTCTCTCCTGGGCTGGAGATAACGAAGGAGACTCTTCTTCTCTCTCCTCATCATGAAACCACACTTAGGCTTCAGCACAACAGCACTGTCACAGAAAACCATCTAACCTGTGAAAGAATTTGCCAGACTTTGTAATTGGTGGTGCTTGTTTGGTGCGGGTGCCATAAAGACCCAATACTTGTCATCAATTTTAAGGAGCACAGCTAAAGAATCACCAGTGAGGAGCAGCAAGGAGCTAACATTACCCAACAGAAGAATAGTATTGCTAAAATTAACTAATTGGAGCATGGTACAGCAAAAAATAGCCAATTGCAGCACTTTACAGCTAAAATTCAACCAATGGAAGCATGGGATGGTTAAAATTAACCAATAGAAGCACTGTACAGTAAAAGCACAACCAGTAGGAGCACAGGATGGATAAAATGAACCAATAGGAGCACTGTACAGCTAAAACTCAACCAATGGAAGCAATGTACATCTGAAACTCAACCAATAGGAGCACTGTACAGCTAAAACTAAAAGTATGGTACATTTAAAAATCAACCAATAGAAGAGTGGCAAAGTTAAAACACAAGCCATAGAACTGTACAGCTGCAAATTAACCAATAGGAGTGTGGTACAGGTAAAACTCAACCAATAAAAGAAGAGCATGGCATACAAATAGCATTTTACAGCTAGAAATAACCCGGTAGAAGAATGTTAAAAATCAGCTAATAGGAGCGTGGGATGGGTAAAACTAACCAATAGAAGCACTGTACTGCTAAAATCCAACAAGTAAAAGTATGATACAGTTTAAAATCAACCAATAGAAGAATGGTACAGCTAAAATCATCCTATAGGACCATGGGATGACTAAAAATCTACCCTGAGGAGAATGTTATAGCTAGGAATCAACCAATAGGAGCATGATACAGCTAAACATCAACCAATAGAAGTGGGGTACAGCAAAAATAATCAATAAATAGGAGCAATAAATAGGAGCTAGAAATTAACCAGTGGAAGAATGGTACAGTTAAAAATCAACTAATGTAAAATTTAAATCCACCAATAGCAGGACAGCTCAAAATCCACCTATAGAAGCAAGGTATGGCTAAAAATTAAAGTCCAACAATAGGAGAACAGGACATCTATAAATCCACCAATAGGAGAACATGACATCTAAAAAAATACCAATAAGAGAACAGGGCATTTAAAATCCACCAATATGAGAACAGTACATTTAAAAATCCACCAATAGAGGAAATGTATGGCTAAAAAGTCCACCAATAAGAGAACTGGATATATTAATATCCACCAATAGGGGAACAGGACATTTGAAAATGCACCAACAGAATAACAGGACATATGAAAATCCAGCAATAGGAGAAAGGTGTGGCTAAAAATTTAAATCCACCAATAGAAGAGGCTAAAAGTTAACCTATAGGCAAGTCCACCAATAGGTGAAGATGAGGCTAAAAATCAACCTCATGGTTAAAACCCACCGAGAAGACAGTGATATGTCTTAAAAACAATCCTAACACCAACATCTACAGGTGGGCGGGGCTAAAGGATGACCCTGACAGGCTGTGGTCAGTTCCCTGCGTCGTAGGCTGACATAAACGATACCACACAGACTGATACAGAAGTTAGAGACTTTATCAGCGTCTCCTCTCACAGTGACGCGCAGTAAACCTCCTCTCCTCGACTCTGCAGCTCTTCCCCGCAGTAGAACAATCCACCCATATTTATTTAACTGTGTCCTGTGATTTCTTCCCCCATTTATTCTGACTTTGAAGTTTGTAACTGCTTCAAACTCAATTCCCAAGAGGTAGCGTTCACTGTCACACTCTGAGCAGAGAGAATATATGAGTAACAGCAGCAGGACGACTCATACCGCAGCTCCTCTTTCTGTTCTCCTCCACTAGTGTGAGTCAGAAACTTCCTCCTTTTACTTCAACTCTTTAACCCTCTTAATACCAAACGCTGACACCTGGCTTTCCACGCGATTCACTGTCCAACAGGGTCTGGGTTACAATAGTAAAGCTGTCAGAGAGAACGATAAATGACCAGAAGTAGCCAAACAGTCTTGTTTAAGGAGTTCAGCTACTTTAAGGTCGCCTATTGCTGACTCTGCATAACAAAGCACTGACCAATAGCACAGGGCGTTTGGTAAGTCCGGTTTGCACAAGCATGCATCGTCAATCAAATCAACCAGTAAAAGTATGATACAGTTTAAAATCAACCAATAGAAGAATGGTACAGGTAAAATCATACATTAGGACCATTGGGGAGGACAATTAGGACCCTCAGGAGAATGTCATGGCTAGAAATCAACCAAAAAAATGTTATGGCTAGAAATCAACGAATAAAAGAATGTTATGGCTGGAAATCAACCAATAGCAGGACAGGACAGCTAAAAACCCACATATAGGAGAAAGGTATGGCTAAAAATTTTAATCCACCAATAGGAGAAGAGGACATATATAAATCCACCAATAGGAGAACAGTACATCTAAAAAAAATAGAACAGAAGAAAGGTATGGCTTGAAAATTTTAATCCACCAATAGGAGAACAAGACATCTAAAATCCACCAATAGGAGAACAGGAAACAGTCTTGTTTAAGGAGTTCAGCTACTTTAAGGTCACCTATTGATGACTCTGCATAACAAAGCACTGACTAATAGCATGAGACGTTTGGTAAGATCGATTTGCACAAAAGCATGCACTATCGTCTGCACTGTAGTGTTTTCATTATTTTGTCCACATTGTTTATATTCGCACCAGCATGAGCAAATACAAAATAGCACCAATAGAGCACTGACCCCACTTCTGACACCAATGCATCCTTCTTAGACAGGGTGTCACGATATGCTCCAATAATCTCATTATTTATTCTTGATTCTCATTATTAATTGAATTATGTATTAGTGGTATTAACACAACCTGCACACGTGTCCATCAGACCTAAAGTCATGAAGCAGAGCTGAAGTTGATCCTGAGACGTGTTTCAGAAAAAGATGCTTGTCAGTTGCTGTGAAAGCGAAGAGAGAGACGAGAGAGGCTTCCCAGGAAAACCCACGGCTTCAGGAAAACCATCTCCATCACCTGCCACCTTCATCATCCTCCGCTTACAGACGAGCCCCCTGATCTCTCCGCGCACCCAGGCGCGAACAAGACAGCTTCCTGTGGAACATATAGATAAAAACAGAAGGGAAAGCGTCTCTGCTTCTGAAGAGCCGCTGGCTCTCAGGTTGAGTCTAGGTTCCGGTCTTCAACTTTCAAGATGATTTGAAAGGTGAGAAATCGAGGCTTTGAGGCTTCCAGGGATCAAATCTCACGGCAGCTCGTCTACTGAGATGTCATTCGGAGTTAAAGAGCTCGTATCTTCCATTTTTACTGCTTTTATTTTTCCCTCTGAGGTTTTTTGCAGGTTTAGGAACCACAAATTTAGCTCCTCCCATTCAGCCGACAGTAGTGTAGCCCCGCCCATTCAGCCTACAGCAGTTTAGCTCCGGCCATTCAGTCTACAGCAGTGTAGCTCCACCTATTCAGCCTACAGCAGTTTAGCCCCACCCATTCAGTCTACAGCAGTGTAGCTCCACCTATTCAGCCTACAGCAGTTTAGCTCCACCCATTCAGCCTACAGCAATTTAGCCCCACACATGCAGTCTACAGCAGTGTAGCCCCGTCCATTCAGTCTACACCATTTTAGCACCACCCATTCAGTCTATTGCTATTTAGCCCCACCCATTCAGTCTGCAACATATTAGCCCCACTCAATCATCCCACAGTACTTGAGCTCTGCCCATTCAGTCTACAGCAGCGTAGTCCCTCCGATTCCATCTTTTGATATTTAGCCCCCGCCTATTCAGTCTACAGCTGTTGGCCACACCCATTCAGTCTGCAAAAAAACCTCAGAGGGAAAAATAAAAGCAGTAAAAATGGAAGATACGAGCTCTTTAACTCCGAATGACATCTCAGTAGACGAGCTGCCGTGAGATTTGATCCCTGAAAGCCTCAAAGCCTCGATTTCTCACCTTTCAAATCATCTTGAAAGTTGAAGACCGGAACCTAGACTCAACCTGAGAGCCAGCGTCTCTTCAGAAGCAGAGACGCTTTCTCTTCTGTTTTTATCTATATGTTCCACAGGAAGCTGTCTTGTTCGCGCCTGGGTGCGCGGAGAGATCAGGGGGCTCGTCTGTAAGCGGAGAATGATGAAGGTGGCAGGTGATGGAGATGGTTTTCCTGAAGCCGTGGGTTTTCCTGCAGCGTTTCTGGGTAGGAAGCCTCTCTAGTCTTCTTAGCTTTCACAGCAACTGACAAGCATCTTCTTCTGGAAACATCTCGGGATCAGCCTCGGCTCTGCTTCATGATTTTAAAGCGCTAGTCTGATGAACACGTGCAGGTTTTCAGCCTTATTTGAAATGTAGTCAGTCAGCCGGGACGTGTTAGCTGTTTGCTTCTGTAGTTTTACTTCAGTAATTACTTCACTGGAGTCTCATTTGGAGGCTTTTCAGCCACGCTAGCTTACATCCACAGCAGTAATGACAAGCTTGACGTTGGCTGGACGCTGCTGACGAGCTCTGCATTACTGCTACTTTAAGCTCTGCTTTTGTGATGCATTAGAAATTTTCGAAAGTGCTATCTAAATAAGACTACACTCACACCCACATTTATAGACTAATATCTCCTATTCTAGTGTATAAAAGTGTTTATTGAGGGTGTTTATGGACTAATATCTACTATTCTAGTGTATAGGAGTGTTTATTGAGGTTGTTTATGGACTAATATCTACTATTCTAGTGTATAAAAGGGTTTATTGAGGTTGTTTATGGACTAATATCTCCTATTCTAGTGTATAAAAGGGTTTATTGAGGGTGTTTATGGACTAATATCTACTATTCTAGTGTATAGGAGTGTTTATTGAGGTTGTTTATGAACTAATATCTCCTATTCTAGTGTATAGGAGTGTTTATTGAGGTTGTTCATGAACTACTATCTCCTATTCTAGTGTGTAAGAGTGTTTATTGAGGGTGTTTATGGCCTAATATCTCCTATTCTAGTATATATGAGTGTTTATTGAGTGTGTTTATGAACTAATATCTCCTATTCTAGTGTATAGGAGTGTTTATTGAGGGTGTTTATTAACTAATATCTCCCATTCTAGTGTATAGGAGTGTTTATTGAGGTTGTTCATGGGCTAATATCTCCTATTCTAGTGTATAGGAGTTTTTATTGAGGTTGTTCATGGACTAATATCTCCTATTTTAGTTTATAGGAGTGTTTATTGAGGTTGTATATATTCTCATATATTCTATTCTAGTGTTTAATGATGTTGTTTATGGACTACTATCTCCTATTCTTCCATATTTCAAAATCTATTCCTGTCGTACTTGAACAAGACTACACTCACTCCCACATTTAGCCCAGATTCCGTCACAGCTCTCTCTAGACGTGTATTCACGAGATCGTTTGTGGCCCTATGAGGCAACGTTCCTCCATGAAATGGAACAGCAGTTACAGACTAATGAACTGTGCCGCCATGTTGGACTCTCTTCACATGTATTTGGACCCATTTGATTAAATGTACTTTTATGTGTTTCCAAATCAAGTGGGTATGACTGTGTGTGCTGTTGGCCATCAATTGCCGTTCCTGAAAGAATTTAATGATCTTGTTTGTCTGTTCTAGCGTACGGTGTCCAGCAAGGAAAGAGAACTATATCCTCCTCTGTGATAATGGGTTGCGGAATCAAACTCATTAGATCTAATTAGGTCTGTTCATTCTTCTGAGACTCACTTTGGCCTCCTAATTCTGTAAGACCATCTGTTGAAAGTTTATAATGGACTAATATCTCTCTTTGTATCGTCCAGGAGCATTCACTCACAGTGTTTATGGACTAATATCGCTTATTAATGTATTTATTGAGGGTGTTTATAGAGTAATATCTCCTTTTCTGCTGGATATTAGCTTTTATTTAAGTTGCATATCTACTATTCAACATAGATGTGTGGTTACTGAGGTGGACTAATATCTCCTATTCTAGTGTATAGGAGTGTTTATTGAGGGTGTTTATGGTCTAATATCTCCTATTCTAGTGTATAGGAGTGTTTATTGAGGGTGTTTATGGACTAATGTCTCCTATTCTAGTGTATAGGAGTTTTTTATTGAGGGTGTTTATGGACTAATGTCTCCTATTCTAGTGTATAGGAGTTTTTTATTGAGGGTGTTTATGAACAAATATATCCTATTCTAGTGTATAGGAGTGTTTATTGATGGTGTTTATGTACTAATATCTCATATTCTAGTGTACAGACATGTTTATTGAGGTTGTGTTTGGACTAATATCGCCTATTCTAGCAAAATGAGTGTATATTTTGTGGAACGTTTATTATATTTGATTAAAACTGTTATAATTGACATGTTACAAAGGCAATGCTGGTCGGTTACCACCTTCACATCAGAAAGTGCTTTTCTAAAATGACTTTAAATCATTTCATTGTTTTTTTTTCACTCGCTTTTCTCATTTCTTTTCTCTCGAGCCTCGTGCATTTTTTTTAGTGTTGCTGTTTTGAGTGGTTGTAACGAGGCGTTATCACCAAAACACTGGCTAAACACTCCTCACTGCTGAATGCATCTGTTGGACAAGGTTGTTCACTCGAGAGCTATTTGATGTGACCCTGCAGGGGAACGCAGAAATGACTCTGTCACGCTTCAGTGTGAAGAGTAAATGTGTGTGTGTGTGTGTGTGTGTGTGTGTTATAACCTCACACTGCACATTTTTAAAGGCGTTTTATTTAGCATATCATTTTTCTGCTGTTCCTTATTCTTAAAAGTGAATCGTTTTAGATGCCCAGAGATCTCAGAGAGATGTTACCACCTCCACGATGGTATATACAAGATTTTGCTTATATTCTTTAAAAAACTGGGATAATATTAAATGATAATTTATGATAATCAATCATTTTAATATTCAGAAGACTGTCCCTGATTTGTCAAAAGGTTGTCCCTGATTGCTCAGAAGACTTTCCCTGATTGCTCAGACTACTGTCCCTGATTGCTCAGAAGACTGTCCCTGATTGCTCAGAAGACTGTCTCTGATTGCTCAGACTACTGTCTCTGATTGCTCAGACTACTGTCTCTGATTGCTCAGACTACTGTCCCTGATTGCTCAGAAGACTGTCCCTGATTGCTCAGACTACTGTCCCTGATTGCTCAGAAGACTGTCCCTGATTGCTCAGACTACTGTCCCTGATTGCTCAGAAGACTGTCCCTAATTGCTCAGACTACTGTCCCTGATTGCTCAGAAGACTGTCCCTGATTGCTCAGACTACTGTCCCTGATTGCTCAGAAGACTGTCCCTGATTGCTCAGAAGACTGTCCCTGATTGCTCAGAAGACTGTCCCTAATTGCTCAGACTACTGTCCCTGATTGGTCAGACTACTGTCCCTGATTGGTCAGACTACTGTCCCTGATTGCTCAGAAGACTGTCCCTGATTGCTCAGAAGACTGTCCCTGATTGATCAGAAGATTGTCCCTGATTGCTCAGAAGACTGTCCCTGATTGGTCAGAAAGCAGTCCCTATTAGTCAGGAGTCAGTCTTTGATTGGTCAGAAGGCAGTCCGTATTGGTCAGAAGGCTGTCTCTGATTGGTCAGAAGGCTGTTACCGAGCCATAAATAGAACTGTCTGTCATTAAATGCAGAATCCAGATGTTGCTACATAAACTGTAACAGCTGTTGCCTGTCAAGGCTGTCTTACCTGACTGTGATAAAGAACAATTATATTAAATATTCTCTCTCTCACACACACACACACACACACGCACACACACGTAAACTCTCTCACACACACACTGCCAGTGTAACTGTGAAAAAACCCCCACTCATACAGGAATCAATACATTATAAATGAATAACTCATGTACGATGATGATAAATAAAAGTGCTTAAATAAATAATTAATAAATAATAAATATAAACACACTGTAGAATCTAGACTTTCGGCAGTTTCTCTGTGTGTTACAGTGAACAGAAATCATTCATACAAAACTCTAACTAGACTCTCTCTGGTTCCTCCATCCATCCTGCTCTGTCAATAACTCCATTTTAATTACACATGAGTGCTGTCAGCCTGAGGGGGGCCTTATTGATGTCTGCTAATTGATTAATTGCCATGCTGATTAGTTCTCTGGTTGTCGTCTAATCTGTTTTTCACTGGTTTTCACCTGGCCTGCCTGAGCAAAAAGGTCCAACCCACTACGGGAACATCCAGCCAACTGCAAACGTCCATCTAAATGCAGATACAGCCAGCCAAACAAGAAAAAGGTCCAACCAACTGCACATAGCACAAACTAATAACAAACAGGTCCAACCTACAGCAAAAGGTCCAGCCAACGACAAAATGGTCCAACCAACTGCAAATAGGAAATACTAACAACAAAATGGTCCAAAAAAACACAAAAATCCAGCAAACTGCAAAATAATCCAACCAATGACTGAAAGGTCCAATCACAAAAACATCCAACCAATTGTCATAACATCTAGCCAACTACAAAACAGTCCTATCCAACTGCAAAGCCCAGCCAACTACATTTCCAACTAAAGTTCCAGTCAGCTGCAGAAAGGTCCAAAGAACACCAAACACATCCAGCCAAATATAAAATGTCCAGCCATATATAGCCAACTACCAAAAGGTCCAACCAACGGCAAAAGCCCATGTTAACAGCAAAAAATTAGCCAAAGCCCAACCAACTCTAGAAAGGTCCAGCCAAGTACAACTACAGAACAGTCCTAACCAAAAAGGCCGAATCGGCTACAGAAAGTTCCAGTCAACTGTAAAGTGTTTAAGTCGGCTGCAAAAAGGTCAAACTAACTGCCAAATAGTCCAACTGCAAAAAGAAGAGCTGAGAAAACCATTAAGCCATTATTTTAGTAAAACCTAAAACTGAATGCACCCAAAGGATTAACACATAGCAGCTTCGTGCTCACTAATTATTTGTGGTAATGTTGTTTAATTGAAAAGTGAAAGTGAGAAAATTCGGATTTGAAGGGAAGGCAAGGTGTCCCTGACCCGTTTACGGGCGGGGTGTGCGTGTCGGCAGTATTGTTGATGGCGTGTAGTGAATTGGTCCTGGTCTCCAGCTGGGCCGTACATCAGCCGGATCATTATGGAGCGGTTATTCGGCTGCAGATAGAGGAGGCTGAGGCTGAAACCAGTTTTACACCTCACTATATCTTTAATTTGTGTGGCCATTTTTCAGACTGTAACGGTGAGCTGGCTGCCGCCTCAGAAATGGAAGAGAGGATATATGTGTGTGATTAAACGGAAGAGGAAGGGCAGGGTGGACGCTCTGCCCAACCCCCGTAAATCCTCCGCAGCACTGCTCCACACTGGACCCATAAACAGAGAGAGAAAGAGAGAGAGTCAGTCACACAGCCTCTGCACTGGGCATTCGGTGTAACTGGACTCCACACGCCCTTTACATGCACGTGCCAAATGTGGGTGTTTCTAATAAAGTGGCCAGCTGGTGGAAGCACAAGGTTGGTGTTTCCAATAAAATGGCCAGTTAGTGGAAGCACAAGGTAGGTGTTTTCAATAAAGTGGCCAATTAGTGGAAGCACAAGGTACGTGTTTCCAATAAAGTGGCAAGTTAGTGGAAGTACAAGGTTGGTGTTTCCAATAAAAAGGCCGGTGAGTAGAAGTGCAAAGTAGGTGTTTCCAATAAAGTGGCCAGCTTGTGGAAGTACAGGGTTGGTGTTTCCAATAAAGTGGTCAGTTACTAAAGGTTCAAAGTCAATGTTTCTAATAATGTGGCCAGTGAGTAGAAGTGCAAAGTAGGTGTTTCCAATAAAGTGGCCATTTGGTGAAAGTACAAGTTTGTTTTTTTTTTTCAATAAAATGGTCAGTTAATAAAGTTCAAGGTTGGTGTTTCCAATAAAATGGCCAGTTAGTGGAAGCACAAGGTAGGTGTTTCCAATAAAGTGGCAAGTTAGTGGAAGTACAAGGTTGGTGTTTCCAATAAAGTGGCCATTTGGTGAAAGTACAAGTTTGTTTTTTTTTCAATAAAATGGTCAGTTAATAAAGTTCAAGGTTGGTGTTTCTAATAAAGTGGCCAGTTAGCAAAGGTTCAAAGTTGATGTTTCTAACAAAGTGGCCAGTTAGTAAAGGTTCAAAGTCGATGTTTCTAATAAAGTGGCCCGTGAGTGGAAATGTTCCAGACACAGTTGAATGAGTTGCCAAGTTAAAAATACAGACTTGAGATCTGTTTTAGAGCTTTTTCACTGAGTAATGCTCCAGAAATAGATCTGACCATGTGCTGTTAGTGCCCCGCTGTCTGACACATGATGTAATACATTTTTGGAGACTTAGTGTGGAGCTGTGGTCTCTGCTGTGTAGCAGTGATAGTGTGAGTCTATACTGCAGTGTATGTATATTTTTATAGATAACAGTGTTAGCGCTGTGTTGTCTGGTGGGGTAACAGCTTCCATTACTCTCTCTTGGTTGAGTGACTATATTTGGGTTGAGGCTGAAATGGTATAAATGAGATGTTTTTTTTGCCGAGCTGTTCCTTTAAAATCCCCCGTGGTCGGTGATCCGGCCCTGTTTGGAGTATAAATATAGTCTAATGTGAAATGTATGTAAATTGGCTATCAGTCATGGTAGCATTAAACTGCTATATAACCCTGTTAACCTGCAACGCTTCTCTCGCTCTCTCTCTCGCTCTCTCTCTCGCTGTCTCGCTCCCTCACTCTGTGTGGTCGGGGTTCAGGCGGCGGGTGGGAGGAGCTTTAAATAAACATGATAAACGCAAAGTGGCTTAAAGAGAGAGAACTGTGAAGAACTGTTTAAAGAGAGAGAGAGAGAGAGAGAGAGAGAGGGAAAGATGGGATTGTGGGAGAGGAGAAAGCGAGAGAAGGAAAAGGAGCGAATGAAAAAAGAAAGTCGGTGAGTGTGAGCAAGCGGAGAAAAATTATAGAGAGTGAAAAATAGAAGAGTGCAGAAAGCGCGAGTGAAAGTTGAATAAAAGAGTCAGCAGAAACAGAACGGAGAGAGGAGGAACGGGGAGGCAGGGAAGAAATGAAGCAATGAAAAAGAGGAGAAAGTGGGATTTCTAAGTGGTCTACAATGTAATGTATGCATGATATCCAGGTGGTGGACTCTAATAGAGGGAGAGACAGATAGAGGTGGAGGCAGAGCGAGGCAGACTCAAACTCGTACCCCGGATTCTGGACTCACACTTGCACTCCAAAGACTTCAGCCTCGGAATAACATTCCAGAGATCTGACTCAGACTCACCCCTCAGGCACTCAACTCAGTCTCGCACCTCAGACGCTTGGAGTCAAACCACAAAGAGCTCCGAAAAACTTGCCTCAGACTCACATTCCAGAGGTCTGACTCAGACACTCCCCTCAGACACTCCCCTCAGACACTCCCCTCAGGCACTCAACTTAGGCTCGCACCTCAGACATTTTGAGTCAAACCCCAGTCTCAATTCACACTCGCACTCCAAAGATTTATCTCAGACTTAGACTCTAGTGAGTCCAGTGACTCCCACCTTAGACTTGGACCTCAAAGGCTTGACTCAGACTTGCAATTGGACCCCAAAGAGCTGACTCAGATTTGTACCCCTGACTTGGACGCATTCCTCAGACTCAACTCAGACTCTCACATCAAAGACTCGATTCAGATTTGCACCCAAGAGAGTCACTTCAGAATTGCACTCCAGAGATTTGCCTCAGCCTTGGACTCCAGAGTGAACTTGGACTCGCTCTCCAGACACTTGACTCGAACTTGCACCTCAGATACTTGCCTCAGATTTGCACACTCTAGAGAATGAACTTAGAATTTCACCCCAAAAACTCAAGTCAGACTTGCACTCCAGAGAGTCACCTCTGAATTGCACTCCAGAGACTTGACTCAGACTTTTTTATCTCAGAGAGTCAACTCGGACTCGCACTCTAGAGACTGAACTTGTAATTGCACCCCAAAGACTTGACATGGACTTGCTCTCCAGAGAGTCATCTCGGAATTGCACTCCAGTGACTCAACTCAGAATTGGACTCTGGAATCAACTCGGACTTGCATTCTAGAAACTCAATTTGGAATTGCAACCCAATGACTCGACTCAGACTTGCACTCCAGAGAGCCACTTCGGAATTGCCCTCCAGACACTCATTTCAGACTTGCATCTCAGAGACTCGACTTAGACTTGCACTCCATAGAGTCACCTTGGACTTGCACACTGGAGACTTGACTCAGCCTTGCGCCTCAGGGACTCGACTCGGACTTGGTCTTGCATGCAATGACCTGTGAACGTCTCTGGCTTCCTGAGAGTACAGCACGAGTTGGCAGGGCTGCATCAAAGCTGCTCTCTGGAGTCTGAATTGAACTTTTATTGGATTTGAAGACTTTTTCTGTGCAAATGTGTAACATATTAAAAAGCGGGAAGGTATATTTTCCGGGACCTGTTTGGTGTCCAGGCTTCTGCTACTCAGACATCAGTCTGCTACTGTGCTGAGTGGAAAACAGGAAGCCCTGCTTTCAGATTCGGAGTCCTTTTGTGTGAATGAGAGATAAAGGACAGGTATGAAACAGCAGCTGAACTCTTCGAGCTCTATAAAGTGCCTCTATTTCTCTTCTGCGCTTTCTACAAGCAGCACGCTGGTGAGTCAGAAGGGAGACGGCAGCATTTCTTCTCCAGATATAACCCAGATATAACCTGTGAGTGGCATGCAGACTGCTTTCTGCTCATGGAGATGCAGGTGATGTTGCCTCGAGCTCATAACTGAAGCTGTCAGCACATCAAACCAGACTTTCATTTCTAAACTTATTAGTTTTGAGTGTTTGTGCGATGTTTTAGTAAATGGCTGCTACTGCCGCCGCTGTTGGTGGAAGCAGAGTGCTTCATTTTGAACATGAAATAATTAGGTTTGAGGGAGTCTTATTACACCCCCGTCAAAAGTTATATGTAATACATACAATCACACGTCGTTGGTTTGCAATAACGTTCCATATTAAATTAAAGTCTTTTCTCTTTGCAGATACTGCAAACATGAAGGAACCACACGTTTGATCAAGTTGTTGTGATATCAGCACTCGTAGCTCTCAAGCCGCCTTTGGACCGAAATAGTTTCAACTTGTGAAACATTATGATGATGAGCTGAAAATCAGTAGCTGCCTCCAAAGTTTTCATGTGTGGTAAATGTGGCAAAGCCTCTAATTTGATTCGGTTCAGGTTTTGTGCTCTGGTCTGAACATGGTTTTGGTTCTGACCATCATCGTCATCACTATTTCTGTAGCACCTTTACGATGCTCAAGGGCCATTTCCAATCAAACACTTTACTATGGTAACAAAACACATAATCAACAATCAATCAAACAAACAACACAGATGCACACATACTATCCACTGTTCCCAAGACCATGGTACAGAGTCACTTAGAGAAGAGTCCTTTCTGTGAGGAAGACCTCACTCCACAACTACAACATGTCACAGCCGGGCAACATACAGAGGTCCCGCAAGCACCTAAATGTCCTGTAGCTGCGATACACTGTCACTTAAGCAGCCGGTCCAAGCAGTCTTACAGCTGCAATACACTGTAACTCAGTTGGCCAGTCCAGGCAGTCTTACAGCTGCAATACACTGTAACTCAGTTGGCCAGTCCAGGCAGTCTTACAGCTGCAATACACTGTAACTCAGTTGGCCAGTCCAGGCAGTCTTACAGCTGCAGTACACTGTAACTCAGTTGGCCAGTCCAGGCAGTCTTACAGCTGCAATACACTGTAACTCAGTTGGCCAGTCCAGGCAGTCTTACAGCTGCAATACAGTGTAACTCAGTTGGCCAGTCCAGGCAGTCTTACAGCTGCAATACACTGTAACCCAATTGACCTGTCCAGGTGGTCTTACTGCTGCAATACACTGTCATTCAGTTGGCCAGTCCAGGCAGTCTTACAGCTGCAATACACAGAAACTAAATAAGCTATTACTCAAACAACTGGTTGAGGCAGTCTTATAGCTGCAATAACTTAATTGGCCAGTCCAGGCAGTCCTATAGCTATTATAGGCTGTCTCTTAAGCAGCCAGTCCAGGCAGTCTCATGGCTGCAATACACTGTCCTTCAAATTGGCTGGTCCAGACAGTCTTATAATTGTAATACACTGTAACTTAGTTGGCTGGTCCAGACAGTCGTGCCCAGGCCTGGTCCTGATTTTGGTAATGAGTCTGGTTCTGGCCCTTGCTTCAGTCCCGGCTTTGATAATGAGTCTGGTTCTGACACTTGTTTCAGTCCTGATTTTGATAATGAGTCTGAGTTTGGCCCTTGTTCTAGTCCTGGTTTTGGTAATAAATTTGAGTTTGGCCCTTGTTCTAGTCTTGGTTTTGGTAATGAACCTGCTTCTAGTCTTTGGCCTTTGACCTGGATCTGGCCCTGGTTCCGGCTGAGGTCTTGAAAGCTGGAATGTTTTCAATCCTCAGCTGGTAACTGGAGTTCAGAGTGAGTGTTTTAACCACCTGCATACACAACTTCTTAAAAAAGCTTAATGACACAGCTGGGCGCAAAACCACAGAGACCCGGAGAGAGTGAGTCAGGAATGAGTAGAAGCTGAAGATATGAGCTGAGCAAACTAAACCTAGTCATGCTGACACCAGGTCATTCAAACACACGGACTAGAATTAATGGTGGTATTTCTTTACTTAATTCCAGTAACGCCTCTACAGTTTGGAACAGAACAATGAAAGAAATTATGTAATATCTAAATCTTAATGTTTCTTATACTTGTTCTTCAAACCGGCGCACACAAGATTATCTACTTCTTTCACAATAAGATATTCATTTTACTTTGTATTGTATGTATGATTATTTACATCTGTTCTAATCATATCTGCTGTTCTTACTGGTGAACATACACTGATATGATGAAGGCTTTTAAACCATCAGCTTAGGCGCCCAAGACTTTTACACAGTGGTGTATATACAGCATAAAAGAGGTGTTTGAATAGCCAAGTTTGACAGAATGCTCGTCCTAAGCTGGCTCTGCCTTCTTTATCGGTAAGTTGTCTTCCTGTCCAGCGTTTCTGGCTGACAGATGTTCAGTCCTGGCAGAGTGATGGACGTGAAGAGTGTTCTCGGAGGGGTTGACAGACAGGTGTCTTGTGTTTTGCAGTTGCTGAGAGACAGTCTATAAGTGTATGTATGCCTGAGAGACAGTCTGTGAGACGATGGGCCATTTGGCACTTTCTGTCCATGTCAACTGTCCATCAAGCAAGAGATCAGGAGACACAGCAAGCTTCACTTCTGAGCGTTAGCCCCTCACTGGGACTAGATAAAAGTGAGTTTCATCCTCAGGTTTGGTTGGTCACATTTTTTACTTTTATGGTTCTGTGTAATTTAACTACACAGTTGAGCCAAATTATTATGACCACCAGCCAATATCCAGAGTAACCGCCGTGTGCAGCACAAACAGCAGCTAGACGGACTGGGAAGCTTAGTAAGGTCTTGGTAGGTCATCACAGGTATCTGGAGCCATGCTGACTGCAGTGCATCCCACAGCTGCTGGAGTTCCACAGATGCTCAACTGGGTTCAAGTCTGGGGAATTGGGGCTCCAGGGTAGTACTTGGAAGTCTTCCAACCAATGTAGTACATTTCTAGCCGTGAGAGGTGTCACATTGTCTTGCTGGAAGATCCCATCCGTCCCAGGGAAGACAATCAGTATGTATGGTGTACGGGATCTGCAAGGATGGATTCACACCCAAATTGTTTGAGTGGGTCCAGAAAATGCCACAGAAACATTCCCCAGACAATAACGCTGCCACCTATGCACTGCTGGAACCAGTGTGAGAAGCCAAGACTTAACAAGAAGAAGGTCCTAAGAATCACTGTCAGGAACCAAGACTCAAAAGGAACCCTGCCAAAAGAACATGAGGAGGAACCGCTACACAGAAAAGGTGAAAAGGCATGAGAGACCCAATAAGAAGTTACAAAGACCCAGAAAGGGATATGTCTAGGAGCTTCTAGGAGTGTAAGCAAGAACCACTCACAAGAACTAAGACTCAAACGGAGAACCTCCTTGTAACATGAGTAAGAACCATTGTGAGGAACCAAGACTTAACCAGAGAAAGTTCTTAAGAACATGAGCAAGACCGACTGGCAGAAACTAAGACTCAAAAGTATAACCTCCCTAAGAACATAGGCAAGAACCATTGTGGGGACCAAGACTCCAAAGGATGAACTTCCTAGGAACATGATCAAGACCCACTGCGAGGAGTCAGGACTCCAAAGGAGAACCTCTCTATGTATGGACGCGTGCAAGACCCACTCATGAAAACCAATACCAGATCTGAAGGAGAACCAATGTAGAACCAATTCATATGGGTACATAGAACACAGACATAGATGAAGAGGATGTCTGATAAAGCACAGTCCTGTCCATGTGTCCTCAGCGCAATTCAGCGCAATTGAGTGGGATGTGTTTGGCTCATCTCTCACGACCGCCCACCATTGATCAAGCTGAGGTGGTCTCATTCAGGTCCTGCTCCACTGGGTATTAATCTGTGTTTGACGCCTTTTGTTCTTTTGGTGACTCAGCGCTCAGTGAGGAGAAGAAAGCCGCTGTCTGCTCCGCCTGCGGTTAATACCTGCTCATTTGAGGGCTAATCACAACTGTGGCAGCAAGAATCAGATACAAACCTCTTGTTTTGGCACTCCGGGCCTCAAAAGTCTCGCATCCGCTTTATCTCTGTTTCTTAGCTCTGAGACACGAAACCTAAATGTCAAGAGTGTGACTGTTCAGTTGTTCATTATTAAAACTCTTCTACTGATACCAGCATTTCCTTCAAATTGCCGATGCTGAAACCTTCGGTATTCCGGCAATATTGATACCCTTCTGATATTGCACTAGCAAGTTTGATCGCAGTTGGGGTGTAAAGTCCAACTCTTACTTTAAGTGTAGTAAAAGTAGGGGTGCACAGATTTTTGTTTGCAGCACAAACACTTTAAAAAAACGAGTAGTGTGTAAAGTGATCGTAGACGGTAGCACTGTGTCAAGGGACAGTCGATGTTGTTAGGTCAATGCCATGAATTCTATAATTGATAGAACATTAGGCTAATGTTGGTGATATTTTAAACATGCCTCAGTTCGGACGCTCTTGTGAAGTTGGACTTAGGGCTCCGTTCCTGTCTGAGTTCTAGGTTAGTCTTTGATCAACGAAATTGATATAAATATGAATTGGTCATAAAAATCAAAGTTGTCAAGTCGATCAAAGCGGTTGTCGGAACTGGTTGCAAACTGAGATGCCAGAACCTACACTGCACGCCGTAGGGTACACATCTAAAATACACGAAAAAAAGCAGGGGGTCAACGCAGCGCCTCTTGACTACGGTGGTTGGCACAAATGACTTACAAAGCAAGTTCTTAGGTCCCACATCAGTCCTACCACAGTTATAACAAGGGGTCCAGCCTTCTGGCTCCAGACAAGCTGCTCAGAACTCCAGCCCAAGTGCTCAGACCCCTCCTCACTCTGTCCTCCCCTAAGCTATCATCGTAATGTTGAAGGCACAGTCTGAACTCGCTGAGCTCAGAAGCTCGTGAGAAGGTCACACAGGTGAGCGAGCTGATGAGCTCTTCTTTTCGTCTGTAGGCATTGCTGTAGTTCTGAAACTGAAATATTGTTATTCTTGTTTGATATCAGATTGCAGGTGCTCCACAGTTCAGAGTCTCCTTCGTCCTGTTCGTTCTATAATAATGCTCCAAATGACCATTGGTCTGGACTACAGGCAGGTCAGTTTAGCACCCAGCCTCTTTCACTACAGGGTTGTTGCTGTAATAGGATGTGATTTATTGTGTTGCTATAATGAACAGGCCTTCCCCGGGCAGCGAAACCCGTATGTACCGTTCGGCATTAATGGAGCTTCACAGATGACCCAGAGCATGTGAACTAGTGCCCCCACATACCATCACAGATGCTGGGGTTTAGAACTTCCACCTTCAGTCCATCTTAACAGAGCTCCGGCCCAGAGAATGCGGCGGCGCTTCTGTTTCTGGGTCTGTTTATATCGGGTTGCTTCTTTACATGGTGGAGTTTTAACTGAAGTTGTAGATATAAATACAGAATTTCATCCCAGAATTTTCACTTCAGTTAGATGTCGATTAAATGAATCCGCATGACTCTACATGGAAGATTACCTGTTAGTTCAGATCTACAGGTGGCGTATAGCGCTACACGTGCATGGCTGAGATGTTTTTGCGTATCTTTAGACACTTTCTCCCGCTCAGTCAACAGCGCTGTCATCTCCTGCACGTTCCTCGGCTGGCTTCTCTTATTCGGCGGGACAGCAGCGCCATCTCAGCTTTCTAATGAGCTCCTTACCTGACGCTCCGTCTACCTGCACTCCTCACCGTTTTCCCCCAGCGGATATACACATACACATACGGCGTAATGAGCATCCCACTGACACGCCGTCTACCTGCTCTGCTCGCTGTCTGCTCCCCACGGCCACATATGCTCACGTATTCGCAGGAACGCTGCCGCTGAAGTCCATGCACTCCGCTCAGAACCGACAGTGAGGACGACTTTTTAACCCACAGCTCATTGCATGGCTATTAATCTCTATCCTGATCTCCTTCTGGCCCCGAGAGAGTCTGGCCGTCATCATTTATAACCTGCAGGAACTGGAGTCCGGTCAGCAAGCGGCCGCCTCTGTATTCTCTGTATTCTAATACTGTACTCACTGCTCCTGCACACCATTACTGTCACAGGAAGAGTGGAATCGGGGATGGGATGCTCGCAGGGGAAGAAGAAATGCGTTCCTCACCCAAAGGCTGCACCTGTTATTAAGCTGGCTTCATAAAGAAATCTCACTGTTCTTCATTTTTAATAATCTGTGGTTTAAACTGTTTTTCACAGGCTGCAGTATTTATGGCAGAACCGCAAACTTTGCAGGATTATAGAGCCGGCGAAATAATGAGCTTGTGCGTTTGGGACTGAAGTAATACAGCATTCATTCTTCTTTCATTTCTTTAACCTTTTATTGAGGGTTATATATGATTTATAATACAATACAGTCTGTCAGAATGACTCTATAGATCATATTAACATTTTAGACCCTCCTGTAGTGTATTAGAATCTAATAGAACAACCGTCGCCCCCTACGCTTCTTGTAGTGTATTAGAATCTAATAGAACAACCGTCGCCCCCTACGCTTCTTGTAGTGTATTAGAATCTAATAGAACAACTGTCGCCCCCTACGCTTCCTGTAGTGTATTACAGTCTCTCAGAATGACTGTCGCCCCCTACGCTTCCTGTAGTGTATTACAGTCTGTCAGAATGACTGTCGCCCCCTACGCTTTCTGTAGTGTATTACAGTCTCTCAGAATGACTGTCGCCCCCTACGCTTCCTGTAGTGTATTACAGTCTGTCAGAATGACTGTCGCCCCCTACGCTTCCTGTAGTATATTACAGTCTGTCAGAATGACTGTCGCCCCCTACGCTTCCTGTAGTGTATTACAGTCTGTCAGAATGACTGTCGCCCCCTACGCTTCCTGTAGTGTATTACAGTCTGTCAGAATGACTGTCGCCCCCTACGCTTCCTGTAGTGTATTACAGTCTGTCAAAATGGCCGTCGCCCCCTATGCTTTCTGTAGTGTATTACAGTCTGTCAGAATAACTGCCGCCCCCTACGCTTCCTGTAGTGTATTACAGTCTGTCAGAATGACTGTCGCCCCCTACACTTCCTCTAGTGTATTACAGTCTGTCAGAATGACCGTCGCCCCCTACGCTTCCTGTAGTGTATTACAGTCTGTCAGAATGACTGTCGCCCCCTACACTTCCTGTAGTGTATTACAGTCTGTCAGAATGACCGTCGCCCCCTACGCTTCCTGTAGTGTATTACAGTCTGTCAGAATGACTGTGTGAATAGTAGGGTTATTAAAGGCAGTTTAATTGACATTTAAATAATCCTTATTACATTTAGATTTAGATTTTTAGATTTTTCTTTGATATTTTGATATATTGATTATTTTATTTATGATCTGAGAAATGCACAACAAATCACATTATTATTGTTATTTTTATCATTATTATTATTCCAGCTGCTTTATTCCGATCCACTCCTCACGTCCATATCCGGGCAGAAACGTGGCTCTCTCACTGCAGTGTGTTTCTTTTTTGCGGCACTGTGTGTAAACGGCGGTGCTGTAGCTCCATCCATGTTCTGGATCGTTCCGGATGCAGAGCTCATGTTTCCCCCGTTAATGAGACCACGAGGGTCAGAGGGTTTCAGGAGGTGTGTCGTGAGTGTGCCGGCGTGTGTCCATGTCCGAGGCGATGCTCTAGGCCTGTTTTAACAGCCTGTGCTGGAGCGCGCTGCTGTTTTATTAATGCGGGATTGTCAGCGTTTCATTTGTGAGCCGTGTTTAAATCAGGCCCCGCTTTGACTCCATCTCTCGATGAGCTCGTTCGCGCCGTTGTCGAGCATGTGTTTGTGTATTATAACCTCGGGCTGAACAATTACGCTTCTGAAGGCCTGCAGGCCTGTTCAGTTTAGCGCTTTTCCCGCTCAAAGACACTTGTTTGAAGTCGTGAAGGGATTGGTAATGAGACGATGAGCTGATTCAGATGAATCGGGGCAGCGAGCGAGAGCCGGAATAAGCGCATGGACTCAGTTGGAGTTGTTTTGTGAAGTCGGAATGTTTAGTAGAGTCTGCATTATTAAAGCCGGGGGACTGCATGTGTTAGAGCACTAGTATTCAAATTAACGTGTTATAAACATGTTATAAATGTGCCACTGCTAGTTTAAATGCTGTTAGTTTATTGTGTGAGTTGTACAGGATTGTTTGGCATCAAGAAAGCTGGGTTGTAGTACCAGTGTTCATTTTGACAGCAAACTTTGATTTAGTCTTAGTCGTAGTCTTTCGTCTAAAATGTCATTTAGTTTTAGTCATAATTTAGTCATCTGAATTGTTTTACCATTAACACCACCTTACTGAGTTAATACAGCTCTTCACCTGCTTCCCACATACCTGATCAACTAATCTGATCATTAACACCACCTTACTGAGTTAATGACAGCGCTTCACCTGCTTCCCACATACCTGATCAACTAATCTGATATCATTAACACCTACCTTACTGAGTTAATATAGCAGCTTTCACCTGCTTCACACATACCTGATCAACTAATCTGATCATTAACACCACCTTACTGAGTTAATACAGCGTTTCACCTGCTTCCACATACCTGATCAACTAATCTGATCATTAACACCACTTACTGAGTTAATACAGCGCTTCACCTGCTCAACACATACCTGATCAACTAATCTGATCATTAACACCACCTTACTGAGTTAATACAGCGCTTCACCTGCTTCACACATACCTGATCAACTAATCTGATCATTAACACCACCTTACTGAGTTAATACAGCGCTTCACCTGCTTCCACATACCTGATCAACTAATCTGATCATTAACACCACCTTACTGAGTTAATACAGCATTTCACCTGCTTCACACATACCTGATCAACTAATCTGATCATTAACACCACCTTACTGAGTTAATACAGCGCTTCACCTGCTTCCCACATACCTGATCAACTAATCTGATCATTAACACCACCTTACTGAGTTAATACAGCGCTTCACCTGCTTCCCACATACCTGATCAACTAATCTGATCATTAACACCACCTTACTGAGTTAATACAGCGCTTCACCTGCTTCATACATACCTGATCAACTAATCTGATCATTAACACCACATTACTGAGTTAATACAGCGCTTCACCTGCTTCTCATATACCTGATCCAACTAATCTGATCATTAACACCACCTTACTGAGTTAATACAGCGCCTCACCTGCTTGCCACATACCTGATCAACTAATCTGATCATTAACACCACCATACTGAGTTAATACAGCGCTTCACCTGCTTCCACATACCTGATCAACTAATCTGATCATTAACACCACCTTACTGAGTTAATACAGCGCTTCACCTGCTTCCCACATACCTGATCAACTAATCTGATCATTAACACCACCTTACTGAGTTAATACAGCGCTCACCTGCTTCCCACATACCTGATCAACTAATCTGATCATTAACACCACCTTACTGAGTTAATACAGCGCTTCACCTGCTTCACACATACCTGATCAACTAATGTGATCATTAACACCACCTTACTGAGTTAATACAGCGCTTCACCTGCTTCACACATACCTGATCAACTAATCTGATCATTAACACCACCTTACTGAGTTAATACAGCGCTTCACCTGCTTCCCACATACCTGATCAACTAATCTGATCATTAACACCACCTTACTGAGTTAATACAGCGCTTCACCTGTTCCCACATACCCGATCAACTAATCTGATCATTAACACCACCTTACTGAGTTAATACAGCGCTTCACCTGCTTCAACACATACCTGATCAGCTAATCTGATCATTAACACCACCTTACTGAGTTAATACAGCGCCTCACCTGCTTCCCACATACCTGATCAACTAATCTGATCATTAACACCACCTTACTGAGTTAATACAGCGCTTCACCTGCTTCCCACATACCTGATCCAACTAATCTGATCATTAACACCACCTTACTGAGTTAATATAGCATTTCACCTGCTTCATACATACCTGATCAACTAATCTGATCATTAACACCACCTTACTGAGTTAATGCAGCGCTTCACCTGCTTCATACATGCCTGATCAACTAATCTGATCATTAACACCACCTTACTGAGTTAATACAGCGCTTCACCTGCTTCCCACATACCTGATCAACTAATCTGATCATTAACACCACCTTACTGAGTTAATACAGCGCTTCACCTGCTTCACACATACCTGATCAACTAATCTGATCATTAAGCCCACCTTACTGAGTTAATACAGCGCTTCACCTGCTTCACACATACCTGATCAACTAATCTGATCATTAACACCACCTTACTGAGTTAATACAGCGCTTCACCTGCTTCACACATACCTGATCAACTAATCTGATCATTAACACCACCTTACTGAGTTAATACAGCGCTTCACCTGCTTCAACACATACCTGATCAACTAATCTGATCATTAACACCACCTTACTGAGTTAATACAGCGCTTCACCTGCTTCACACATACCTGATCAACTAATCTGATCATTAACACCACCTTACTGAGTTAATACAGCGCTTCACCTGCTTCACACATACCTGATCAACTAATCTGATCATTAACACCACCTTACTGAGTTAATACAGCGCTTCACCTGCTTCATACATACCTGATCAACTAATCTGATCATTAACACCACCTTACTGAGTTAATACAGCGCTTCACCTGCTTCCCACATACCTGATCAACTAATCTGATCATTAACACCACCTTACTGAGTTAATACAGCGCTTCACCTGCTTCCCACAAATTTGTGTACGTGTGCGTTTGATTGGTGGCTACTCGGCTTGTCCCGCCTTTCCATACATGCCAAAGTAGTTATGATTGGATGTTTTCCTAACTTGTTCTGCCTTTCACAAAACTAAATCAGTTCTGATTGGATGTCGTCCCTGCCAAACATTTAATCTCATTTTTATTCTTTGACTAAAGTGTCAGTTAATGTCATCATAGTTTTTATCCTTTCTGTACATTTTATTTAGTTATCGTCTCGTTCTCGTCATGAAAAAAGGTTTGTTGACGAAAACTATGACGAAAATAATTTGTTAACGAAATTAACACTGCTGTGTACAGGTAACTGTAATACTACCTTCACCTACCAGTGTACAGGTAAACTTTAACACTACCTTCACTTAGTTTAACACAGTGATAGTCTGCGTTCTGCATCCTGTTATCTGATTATTCGAAGTTCAACGCACTCAAACTTTTAATGCAACCGGGTTACTTACCGTTTTAGGTTTAAACATCAAATCACACGTCAGTTCAGAGTTGCTGGAAGTTTCCTGAGCATACTTTTGCGTTAATGGTGCCTGGAGTGTCTCTTCTTTTCACTTTGAGTGAGTATGTGTGTTCACCCCCGAGGAAGAGGGGTGAGAAGGTGAGCGAGGCAGAGATTGAAAGATTTAAAGATTGAGAGGGACGGGGGGGGGGGAGCCGCCGTCGCATAGTTTATCTCTGGAAAAAAATCCATAAAGTATGACGAGGCCTGGCAGCCGTCTTCAGGGACTAATAAAACAACCCTGTCTTGTATTAGTGGAGAGGAGGAAGACATCAATGTCCATTTACTGCAGAATTAAACCAGAATTATTATCGTAATGACATATTTCACGCTGTTGCTCATTTAAAACACAACTCACATGAAGGGAGTGAAGCATGCAGTACTGATAAAATGTTGTTACACAGTAAACATTTTATTATTTAAATATTAAACAGTATTAATACAGTAAGTAGAGTTTTTACATACATCTGTGTGTTTATTTAACCCTTTCCAAGTTTCTTCTTGTAGAAACAACCCAGTATATTTACAGTTCTCATCTAATACCTGCTTTGACTGCTCAGTACTTCATTAAGCTAAATCAAGATTACTGCTGAGGAAACTGAATACATTCATACAATGTCTGGGGCGTCCAGGAGAAATCTGGAACTACACTTTGTTCTTCAAACTGGAGCTCAAGATATGATCTACTTCTTTCACAATAAGATATTCATGTTACCTTGTATTGTATGTATGATTATTTATATCTGTTCTAATTATATACTGGTGAACATACACTTATTGATCACATAAAGACTTCTAAACCTCAGCCTAGGTGCCTAAGACTTTTGCACAGTTGTGTATGTTGGGAATAAATCTCCAGAATTATTCCCAAGCTATTTGAAGCATTTCTATTGGTCCATTCATGATGGAATTATCAAACAGAATAAATGGCAGCTGCGGCGTTCAATTGATGTAGAAAAATAAAAATCGCCCATAATGGAGATGTTTGACCTGTTAAAACCGAATGTCCTGCTGTCGGCAAAACTCACCACTATAAAACCTGAAACCACTGTGGCATCAGTTCTGATCCTGAAATTCTAGCAGAACAAGCTTCATATGCAGGACATTTCAGAGTGGTCAGTTTTAACTGGTTTAGCTTTCTGTGTGCTGTGTGTGGACGTACAAGCTTCCCGGTAGGCGGGCAATAATGACTGTGTTATGAGATGATGTCATCTAGTAACAGAGAAAATGGCTGGTATTTCAACGAGGCGTCTCAGGCAGTTGAGAAAATACGTTTCTGAGGGAAAGAGCCTGTGACTTTGGGCTTTAAAACTTTATAGTAGAACGCGTAGATGCACGAAAACCTACAACACACACCCAATAAATTAACACAGCATATGTACTGATAATCAAATAATACCGTTACCAATAATGTAACAACCTGTACATACATTTTTAGGGCATATATTATAAAACAAATACATTAGACATTATAACTTCTAAAACAAACACCTCTAGAGAATGCAAAAATCTTTGGAGCTTGTTTATGGGTCTAGCCATGAACCTTTGACACAATGTAAAGAACAACTGTAGATTTAAAATTATGCAGACAACTTGATTTTCATTGGCCAGCGATGGTATATTGTCTCATAATGCAGTATATCTCTTAGTCGGTCACTTTTGCTCCTCACCCATCACCCTCAATTACATCACTGTGCCCTCCAGATGTACAAGCATTGAGATAGGATGGGACTGTTTCAGTTCACTCCCACCAGTCGAGGACTGCCTCAGTCAAAGACTGCCTTAGTCAGAGACTGCCTCAGTCAGAGACTGCCTCTACCTTTTGTAAAGATTGACCTTCCAGACCTCAAACAGATATTCTCTTAGCTTTTCTTTGGTATTTAGCTATTAATTAAACTATAAATAATGTTTGGTCAGAGGAGGATGGGTCTCCCAATGTGAGTTTTGGTTCCTCCCAAAGTTTCTTCCTCCAGTCTGAGGGAGTTTTTCCTCGCCACTGTCATCTCTGGCTTGCTCACAGGGGGTTATACGTTTTGACTGTCTGTTTTTAAACTTCTGTGAAGCTGCTTTGTGACACCACTGTTGTAAAAAGCGCTACACACTTGAATTGAATTGAGTTTTTGTCAAAGTTATACAGTAAATGTGGTTCTATGATTAAGATTAAATGTAGTCCCATCTTTGGATCAGGTGAGAATATCGGAGGGGGTGCAATCTTCTCCTGGGGGGCTTGTTTACCCAGTTAGCTTTGTCTGCCTTGACCAGGTTACCCCTGTTTGCCTAAATTCTGGACCAGTTTTCCCATGATGGAGCTTTGTGCTGTCCAGTTCTTTGTGGAAAACTTGCCTGCATCACTGGCACCTTATTCTGATTATGTTTGTACTTGTTTTACTATCCGTTGAGGAACGGAGGAGGATTGTTTCCCCCTTTTTTGAGTCTGGTTCCTCTCAAGGTTCTTCCCCTTGGTCTGAGGAAGGTTTTCCAGACCTGCTCTATGGGGGGTTTTGGACCTGGATTATTCTTTAAAGCTGCTTTCTGACAACATCTGTTGTAAAAGGTGCATATAAATAAATAAACCTTAACCTTATGATGGCATGTGTTAGCTTTGTGCTAGCAGGCCTACTGGTCTAGGCAGGGGTTCCTGAGATTTACCTACCGCGAAGGATCCCTGAAGGGCTTGGACCCCCACTGTCTGGCTGCTGAGACTTCGCCTCACATCAAATAAAGCTGGGCCTGCAGGGCCGCCAGCCCCAGGCTGGATGTCTCCCAGCATCTCTGAGATGAAGGAGCTTCCACGCCGCATCACTCTCTGGGAAGTACTCCCGTCTCGGTTTAGCCCGTCTCTCTGAAAGACAGAACTCAGTCCATCAAACGGATGTTCAGATCGCAGGGAATCAGTGAACGTCTGCACGTCTGAGGTGCTGATGCTTAAAGAGAGCTGAATCAAACAGACTGCGGGATTTGTGTATCTTCAAGAAGTATTGATTTAATTTGTGTTGTTTTCTGTATACAATGGTTTTCGCAAGCGTTTCAAGTTCAAAGCTGCCAGTAAACCCTCAATCTCTGCTGTTGAGATGGCTGAGATGTTCTGTTTAAAGACTTCCGCATTTGTATGATGCGCAAATTTGCCCTGCTGAGGAGAAAAAACTGACTAGAAGACAAGCAAACAAATAAATACATGATCAAACATGGATTATCTTAAATTTGGAGGAAATTAGAGCCTTTAGTGGTGCAAAATGTGCAGATCCGTTATATTGCACTGATTAAGACTTTTTTGTTGGTTAACTTTCTCTGGTTAATTAACTTTCTCTTGTTGGTTAACTTTCTCTGGTTAATTAACTTTCTCTTGTTTGGTTAACTTTCTCTTGTTTGGTTAACTTTCTCTTGTTGATTAACTTTCTCTTGTTGGTTAACTTTCTCTTGTTGGTTAACTTTCTCTTGTTGGTTAACTTTCTCTGGTTGGTTAGCTTTCTCTTGTTGGTTAGCTTTCTCTGGTTGGTTAGCTTTCTCTTGTTGGTTAGCTTTCTCTGGTTGGTTAGCTTTCTCTGGTTAATTAACTTTCTCTTGTTAGTTAACTTTCTCTTGTTGGTTAGCTTTCTCTGGTTAATTAACTTTCTCTGGTTAATTAACTTTCTCTTGTTGATTAACTTTCTCTTGTTGGTTAACTTTCTCTTGTTGATTATCTTTCTCTTGTTGATTATCTTTCTCTTGTTGGTTAACTTTCTCTTGTTGGTTAGCTTTCTCTTGTTGGTTAACTTTCTCTGGTTAATTAACATTCTCTTGTTGATTAACTTTCTCTTGTTGGTTAACTTTCTCTGGTTAATTAACTTTCTCTTGTTGATTAACTTTCTCTTGTTGGTTAACTTTCTCTTGTTGATTAACTTTCTCTTGTTGATTAACTTTCTCTCGTTGGTTAACTTTCTCTGGTTAATTAACTTTCTCTTGTTGGTTAACTTTCTCTTGTTGGTTAACTTTCTCTTGTTGGTTAACTTTTTCTGGTTAATTAACTTTCTCTTGTTGATTAACTTTCTCTTGTTGGTTAACTTTCTCTGGTTAATTAACTTTCTCTTGTTGGTTAGCTTTCTCTTGTTGTTTAACTTTCTCTTGTTGGTTAACTTTTTCTGGTTAATTAACTTTCTCTTGTTGATTAACTTTCTCTTGTTGGTTAACTTTCTCTGGTTAATTAACTTTCTCTTGTTGGTTAGCTTTCTCTTGTTGGTTAACTTTCTCTTGTTGGTTAACTTTTTCTGGTTAATTAACTTTCTCTTGTTGATTAACTTTCTCTTGTTGGTTAACTTTCTCTGGTTAATTAACTTTCTCTGCTTGGTTAACTTTCTCTTGTTGGTTAAGGTTTTCTTGTTGATTAACTTTCTTTGCTCTAATTTTCACTTATTAGTTAATTTTCTGTTGGTGAGCTCAAGTTTAGGACCACCAAGTTTAGAATCAAAAATAAAAAATTGGACATTGAAATGCTACTTTTAGAGCGTATTTGTACATATACATTGTTGGCCAAGTACGAAATCCAAGTAAATAAATATAAACTATAGTAAATTCTCTGTCAGAGTGAATCCTTTCCCTCTAGGACTGGCCAGCAGTCTTCATCACTTCTTTTTTTCTAGATGTTCTTCTCTCTCTGTCTCTGCTTCACCGCTAATGATGTTAGCTTCTGAGCTCTGGCCCGAGTGCCCTGGTTCCCCACTAACAGGCATGTTCTCCGCCCAGAGGCCGTCCTTTGACCGCCCAGACGATTTCAGGTCGCTGGCAGGTTCTGGAATTTTTAGACCTGGCTGAGGTTTTCCTAGCGTGGATGCTAATTTGTTTCAGAGCTAGCCAGCAGCACCTAGCGCCAACGTCGCAGCAACAGAACAGGCTAGCGCGGCTGCCAGGCTGCCAGGCTCGCGCGGAGCTGTGGGAGAGAAACAAAGCGTGCTGGCTGGAGAACAGACACGCTCATACACTCTCTCACACACGGCCGAGCGCCGCCGATTTGGCTCCCCGCTCCAAAAAAATGGCCGCGTGGAAGCGAGAACAGCCACGCCGTCCGCCAGGCCGGAGCCAAAACGGCCCTCATTCCACAGCTATGAAGACAGCTGGTGAATTAGCAAATGAAGGGGCACGTCGGGTAGTGACCTCATCCTGCTTTAAAGCGATAGCTTGGCTTTGAATCATCACCAAAGAAAAAGACAGTATCTCCAAAATGTCAACCTTTTACAGGAGAGCCCAAAAACTTACTTGGCTTTCAATGTAAGTCAATGGAACCAGAAAGATGTTTTGGAGCATTTCTATCGGTCCGTTCATCAAGAAATTTACACAAAACGTAAACTGTAGCTGTTGTGTTCAAATGATGCAGAAAAATAAAAATTCACCAAAAATGGAGATACACATTTTTCTTTGGAAAGCAAGAAAATGAAGCTTCCGGATCATTAACCTTGTTGGTGCCGGAATCAGTAGTTTTGTATTTTTATATATTTTATATATTTTAACTGTTTCAGAATGAAAGTGTTTTCAATTCAGCTCACGTCAGTGTTCTTAAGTAGAAATGAAGATATTTTATTCTATTTAGAAATTAATGAAAACTTGTGTGTACAATCATTTTTCCAAACATGGAAAAAGTCCATCAAAGTTTGCTGCCGTGAGTGATAAACATGTTGCTGAGTTTTTGATTCCTCTCCAAATCACAGCGCAACAGCAGGACATCATTATAATTATATAGTGGTTTTCTTTTTTTATCTCTGGAAACTGAATGATCTTTGGAAATGAATAAATCAATATTTTAAAACTAAACAAAAAATTTAACGTTGTCCAAAGAAAAAACAGTATTTCCAAAATGGCAACTTTACAGGAGAACCTCAAAACTTGCTTGGCTTTCAATGTAAGTCAATGGAACCAGAAATCTTTCCAAGTCTGTGAAAGTGCTTTCAATCCCATAAATTGTAGTTATATATTTATTATTATTATTATTATTATTATTATTATTATTATTATTATTATTATTAATAATAATATTATTAATAATAATAATAATAATAATAATAATAATAACAATAATGTATTTGTTTATTTCACTTCACTTTTGAATAATGTACTAACACACTGTCATCCCCACTGCACACGTTTATTTGATATTTCTGTGTTGCATATTCATGTGTAAATATTGTGTAACTCATTGGAAGCATTATTATTATCTCAGTTCCAACTTTATTAAATCCCAGAATAATTAAATACTGTCATGCATTCTAATAAAACTGCCTTGAACTATAGTGATATACTAATTTTGTAATATCTTCCATCCATTAATGTTGCAGTGTAGAGTTGGACATAATTGTCATTTTCACAATACATGATATGTCAGAATATTAATTTTGTCTGGTGTCATTATCCCCGTCATTAGTGTAGCACCTTCATACTGAACGCCTGATGAAGTGTCTTCCACATTGTTACTGTCATTTTAATTTCTTTCTACATCAGTGTGTTTATTTAACCCTTTCCAAGCTTCTTCTTGTGGAAACAAACCCAGTATTATTATCAGTTCTCATCTAATACCTGCTTTGACTGCTCAGTACTTCATTAAGCTAAATCAAGATTACTGCTGAAGGAACTGAATACATTCATACAATGTCTGGGGCGTCCAGGAGAAATCTGGAACTACACTGTGTTCTTCAAACTGGAGCTCAAGATATGATCTACTTCTTTCACAATAAGATATTCATGTTACCTTGTATTGTATGTATGATTATTTACATCTGTTCTAATCATATCTGCTGTTCTTACAGGTGCACATACACCTTTAAACTATCAGCTCAGAGGCCTCAGACTTTAACACAGTAGTGTATATCAGTTATATATAGATATAGAATATTTTGTGGCTATTATTGGGGTCCAAGCACCTTACAGTGCTATAGAACAGTAGAACACAAACGATGCTCTGTGATTTTTAAATGGCCTCTAGTTGTAAGTGTTGATGGGTCTCAAAAAGAGAGTTTAGATGTTAGTCTGATTGACCTTTTGACCTCAGTGTGGTGACCAGTAGGTCAAAAATACCAACTCAGTTCTCAGTATTTGTGTAGCTGAAGTGAAAACTCTACAGTGGAGATCAGATATTAATATAATCCATTACTAAAATATGAAATTAACTGGATAAATATGTAATTACGTGAATAATGAATTGAATGCATGGCAAGTCATCAGCGAAACCTCCAGACATCTAAGAGTTAAACGGAGTGTGTTCTGTAGTGGGAGTTAGTGAGGAAAATGAAATGATATGCGCTGGAATCAGATAACTTAGCTTTGACCCAGTTGTGTGTAATGAGGTGCAATTTGGGGGGATTTTGTGCTTTTGTGGCTTTTATTTACTGACAGCGCTTCTTGCTTTTCCCTTTTCGTTGTTGTTTACTGTTGTTTTGTTGTTTAGTGATGAAAGGAATGTGCTCTTTGCTCGGTTTCACGCTGCCACTCGGCTGCATTCCTCTGTGTGAGCTGGTTTTTATTCTTTTTATTCTGTTTCGGAGGTGACGGCGCCTTCGGTGCTGAGAAAGAGGGTAAACTTTTGCTTCTGGCCATCTAACCTGCATCAAACTTCAGAGAGTTACCCCATAATCATTATACAGTTAACCCTTTATCATTATACAGTTAACCCTTTAACATCATACAGGTAACCCTTTATCATCATACAGGTAACCCTTTATCATCATTCAGTTAACCCTCTATCATCATACAGTTAACCCTCTATCATCATACAGTTACCCCTTTATCATCATACAGTAAACCTTTTATCATTATACAGTTAACTTATTTATCTTCATACAGTTAACCTATTTATCTTCATACAGGTAACCCTCTATCATCATACAGTTTGCCCTTTATCTATATACAGTTAACTCATTCATCTTCATACAGTTAACCCTTTATCATCATACAGTTAACCCCTATCTTCATACAGTTAACTCCTTATCATCATATAGTTCACTCCTTATCTTCATACAGTTAACCCTTTTATCATCATACAGTTAACCCTTTATCATCATACATTTAACCCTTTTATCATCATACAGTTAACCCTTTTTCATCATTCAGTTAACCCTTTATCATCATACAGTTAACCTTCATCTTTATACAGTCAATCTCTTATCATCATACAGTTAACCTTCATCTTCATACAGTTAACCTCTTATCATCATACAGTTAACCTTCATCTTCATACAGTTAACCTTCATCTTCATACAGTTAACCTCTTATCATCATACAGACAAAGGCATGGATGAATAGACAGGTGGAGGATTTTGACAGAGAGGCAGGACAGACAGACAGACAGATAAGAAGACAAATACTCAAACAGACAAAGAGACAGAAGGACAGACAGACGCAGACAAGCAGCCAGACAAACAGAGAGACAGATAAACAGGGAGACAGGCAGAGATACAGACAGATAGAGAGATAGACAGACAGATAAAGAGATAGACAGACAGACAGACAGACAGACAGAAAGACAGACAGATACAGACAGAGATACAGACAGACACACAGATAGATAGAGAGCTAGCCAGACAGATAAGCAGTGAGACAAAAAAACAGACAGACAGGCAACAGTGGTGTGTAATGAAGAAAGCAGAGATTCTGTGATTAAAGACCAGGTGTTTTGTTCCTCATGCCCGTGTGGTATTTGTGCAGAAGGCTGTGATATTTAAAGCTGGAGAAGGTTTGGTGAGCGAGGGATGATGGAAGAGCGGCGGCCCGGCTGTGTTGAAATTCAGGTGTGGTCAGTGGAGGGAAATGGATTTGAATCGATTGAGTTTAATGCAGTTTAATTACAGACGATATCACCCGCTGTTCTGCTCGACCTCCACTCACTCGATTATTGGATGACTGCAGCGTTAAAGCGATAGTTCAGCCAGATCTAACCGCGCTGACGTGCTCCATCAGGCAGGACATGTGGTGCTTTAGTTTCAGCGCTGTGTTAACCCTGCGTTGTTTTATCATTCCTGCTGCTAAAGTACTTCAGTTCTTGTCACAAACCACACACTCCTTGTTAACAGGTGCGGTTCAGGTAATGGTGGGCAACAGGGCCTAAAATGTAATCTTGATACCTAAAGACATTTTCTTCATACGCTGTACGAAGCATGTCACGTGATATGCATGCAGCGTCCTGTGGGCCGCGTCTTGTGGGCACTGTCCTGTGGGCACTGTCCTGTGGGCACTGTCCTGTGGGCACTGTCCTGTGGGCACTGTCCTGGCCTACACTGGCTTTGTTGCTCCAAACAGACATCAGACACCAAACATCTCCTGACTGGTCAGCTACATTCGAGGGAACGGGGTAAATTGGAATTCACTGAACTGTCACTTTAACTCTCCTCGTTGTCACTTTGTGAGTCGAGTCACATGATTTGCGCTGTCAGTGTCTAACGTTCTTTCATGTTTCCTCCTTCTTTATCGTCTTTGTGGTGGTTATTTCTTTCAAATCTCCCCCTTTAAAGCGCTTTAATCCCACCGAGAATCACCAAGTACTTCAAATGTTTACTCTATGTGGGTGACTAAACTTCTGTACTTATAAATAATATTAGGTTAAGCTGAAATCAGCTCCTCTGGGTGATAATACCTCAGTTATTGATCATATTCACTCTTCTTTTCAGTGTTTCACATACACGACTGTGAAGGAAACCTGAGCTGATAGTATAAAAGTGTTTATCTGATCAGTAAGTGCATGTTCACCAGTAAGAACAGCAGATATGATTAGAACAAATGTAAATAATCATACATACAATACAAAGTAACACGAATATCTTATTGTGAAAGAAGTAGATCATATCTTGAATATCTACACACACTATCTCTCTCTCTCTCCCCCTCCCTCCCTCCCTCCCCGTCTTTCTCTCTCTCTCCTTTTCTCCCTCCTTCTCTCTCTGCCTCCCTCCCTCTGTCGGTCTGTTTTTCTCTCTCTTTCTGTCGCTCTCTCCTCTCCCCTCTCTCTATTTCTCTCCTCTTTCTTTTTCTCTCTCCTTTCTCTCTTTCTCTCTCCCTCTCTCCTTCTTTCTCTCTATGCCTCTCTCCCTCTATCTGTCTTTCTCTCTCTTTCTTTCTGTCTCTCTCTCTGCTCCCCTCTCTCCTTTCTCTCTCTCTCCTTTCTTTCTATCTTTCTCCCTCCCTCCCTTTCTCTTGCTCTTCCCTCCCCTCTCTCTCTCCTCTTCTTTGTTTTTTCTCTCTCTCTCTCTCTCTCTCTCTCTCTCTCTCTCTCTCTCTCTCTCTCTCTCTCTCTCTTTCTCTCTGTGTGTCTGTCTCTCTCTATCTCTCTCTCTCCCTCCCTCCCTTTCTCTCTCTCTCCCCTCCCCTCTCTCTCTCCTTTCTCTTTCTTTCTCTCCTCTCCCCTCTCTCCTCTTTTTTCTTTCTCTCTCTCTCTCTCTCTCTCTCTCTCTCTCTCTCCTCTCTTTCTCTCTGTGTGTCTCTCTCTCTCTATCTCTCTCTCTCCCTCCCTCCCTTTCTCTCTCTCTCCCCTCCCCTCTCTCTCTCCTTTCTCTTTCTTTCTCTCCTCTCCCCTCTCTCCTCTTCTCTCTCTCTCTCTCTCTCTCTCTCTCTCTCTCTCTCTCTCTCTCTCTCTCTCTCTCTCTCTCTCTCCTGTTACTGTGTTGGTTAGTGTTAGTGGTGACTGGATGGTGCAGGTGATGCTGCAGTAGTGTCAGTATTAGTGTTCTGTGGTCTGTACTCTGTTAATTATGTATTTGTTTATTTATATATGTGTTTGTCCTGTAATTAAGCGCAGTGCTGTTTAGTTGTGGTCATTAGCGTGGCCCTGAGGGGCCTCTCCTTCTGTTTACTGGTTTGGGGTCAGCTGGTCATGTGTTCTTGCTGTGCTCTGGGTTTTCAGGGCCAGAGTTCCATCACACACTTCATTTACATTACACACATTAAACCGACTCACAGTTTAGGCTTTTAACCTTTTCTGACACGCACAGCAGCCTCGGACTGACTGCTGGGTACAGAGCCGCGGCGAACCTGCCAGCACGGGCGGCTTTACTGGGCAGGTTTTCAGCAAACGGCCTGATTAATAGAGTAAATGCTGTGAAATTACTTTTAATCAGACTTAAATTTATAGCTCAGAGTAAAATACATGAACACATAAAGCCGTGCGGTGGTTCCTGTCAGGCAGTGTTGTTTGTGCATGCTCACCTCCGTCACTTGGCTGGGTTGCCAGATACCACAGCACATCCCGCACCGAAGATAAAACCCTGTTTGTTTCACTATAATATCGTGAGATTAACGGCGGAAGTTACGGGTGGGGAACGCGGCGGAGGTTACGGGTGGGGAACGCGGCGGGAGAAAGGTTAAAAATAGGGTGACTGCAGGTGTGTTGGCAGTAGTGCTAGATTGCGTCACACAGGTCTACCGGATATCAAGCCAGAGTGTTAAATTTGATTAATAGATTCACAGCTTCTGCTAAAGGGTTCTGTAGAAGCTTCTGAAGACCTGCTAACCCTGTACACAAATCAGCCAACATTAAACCCACCTCCCCGTATCTCCACTCACTGTCCAGTGTATCTGCTCCACTGACCATACAGGAGCTACACTTACAGACTGTAGTTCATCTGATTCTCTGTATACTTTATTACTCTGTTCTTTAATGATCAGGACCCCCACAGGACCACCACAAAGCAGGTACTATTAGGGAGGTGGGTCATTCTCAGCACTGCAGTAACACTGACTGGTGGTGTGTTAGTGTGTGTTATGCTGGTGTAAGTGGATCAGACACAGCAGTGCTGCTGCTGGAGTGTTTAAACACCTCAGTGTCACTGCTGGACTGAGAATCGTCCACCAACCAAAATTATCCAGACAACAGTGTCCTGTGGGCGGCGTCCTGTGAGCACTGATGAAGAACTAGAGGAACACAAACTGTGCAGCAGCAGATGAGCTACTGTCTCTGACTTTACATCTACAAGGTGGACCAGCAAGTAGTAGGAGTGTCTAATAGAGTGGACAGTGAGTGGACACAGTGTTTAAACACTCCAGCAGCACTGCTGTGTCTGATCCACTCACACCAGCACACCACACTCAAACACACCACCACTACATCAGTGTCACTGCAGTGCTGAGAATGACCCACCTACCTAATAGTACTACTAGTGGTCCCTTGTGTGTGTGTATATATATATATATATATATATATATATATATATATATATATATATATATATATGTGTGTGTGTGTGTGTATATGTATGTATATCAGACCTAATCAGTATTTTTCTTCTCTCAGTTGTTTGTAATAGATGTCTATTTTAGTATATTTTCTAAAATAAAAGTCTCAGTGTGAGGAGAATAAAAACTAGCTACACCTCATATGCAGGACAGTAATTTGGGTGGGCTGACGGTGGACGGTCTGGTGTATGCTCGCTATCAGGACTGGTAAGAAGTTGGTGTTAACTTAGTGTTGGATAATAATTTAGATTTTGTAAGAACGACACTAAGGCCAGCTTGGAAGCATTTATGAGCCTGTTGCTTGGTGGCTGGGCTAGCAGTCAGATAGAGTGACACCACAGGAATTTCCACTGTATGATGTATTTCAATGATGCATGCTGGGTATTGTAGTGAGAGAGCTGTGATGAAGGAAAAACGTGGATAAAGATATAAAACTGGAAATTCTGTCAGGCTGATGACACTCAGTACCCAAAGTTACATATGACATTGTATTTATAGGTTAAAAAAACCCTTACATAAACCGGGAGCTTCTGAATGTTCCACTGCAGGTTCCACTGTGGACTGGAAAACAGTTCAATGGAGAGAAATTCTGTTTTTATATCTGCTCATTTAAAAACCACATACACGCTGATCTCATCCCCCCAATACATAATACATTCACTTCATTTCTCACTGACTGGAAACACAGCTTTACTTACACACACACAGAGAGAGAGAGAGAGAGAGAGAGAGAGAGAGAGAGAGAGAGAGAAAGAGGGTATGTATTTGTAGAGAGAGTGTTGCTAGAGAGAGGTAGTGGTAGTGCTGTGTGAGAGAGGATGGATGGTACTACACAGCTGAAGTGGTTTAAATGCTGTGATGTGCTCATGTGTCAGTATGTGTGTCCTCATTAGAGTGTAATGTGAGTTGAGACGAGCTGCTGTCAGAAAAGAGACGCTCCTCTGCCTTGCACTGGCCAAATCGCTGTAATGAACTCCCTCTCTTCTCCCTCTTTCCTCCCTCTGTTCTCTCAGTTTACTCTGTGCCCCTAGTTTGTTTTCCTTTGTGACGGTCACAGAGGGCGGTGGCCGTGTTCGTGGTGGTGATGGGGGGTTTGTAGTTGTTTATGTCTGTAGGTCACTGAGCCACCAACTTTTAGCTCTCAGGTCATCCACTCGTTTTCACTGCAGAGATCACACGCTTATTTACAAAGTTACACTACACACATATTTCTATTTGCACTACACATTTCTATTTACACTACACACACTACACATATTTATATTTATACTACACATTTATATTTACACTACACATATTTCTATTTACACTACACATTTATATTTACACTACACACATTTATATTTACACTACACATATTTATATTTACACTACACACATTTATATTTACACTACACATATTTATATTTACACTACACATTTATATTTACACTACACATTTATATTTACACTACACATATTCATATTTACACTACACATTTATATTTACACTACACATATTTCTATTTACACTACACATTTATATTTACACTACACATATTTCTATTTACACTACACACATTTATATTTACACTACACATTTATATTTACACTACACATATTTATATTTACACTACACACATTTATATTTACACTACACATATTCATATTTACACTACACATTTATATTTACACTACACATATTTATATTTACACTACGCATTTATATTTACACTACACATATTTCTATTTACACTACACAGATTTATATTTACACTACACATATTCATATTTACACTACACATTTATATTTACACTACACATATTTATATTTACACTACACATTTATATTTACACTACACATATTTATATTTACACTACACACATTTATATTTACACTACACATATTTATATTTACACTACACATTTATATTTACACTACACATATTTATATTTACATTACACTCATTTATATTTACACTACACACATTTATAGTTACACTACACACATTTATAGTTACACTACACTCATTTCTATTTACACTACAAGCATATTTATATTTACACTACACATATTTATATTTACACTACACGCATATTTATATTTACACTACACACATTTATATTTACACTACACACATTTATAGTTACACTACACACATTTATAGTTACACTACACACATTTCTATTTACACTACAAGCATATTTCTATTTACAATACACATATTTATATTTACACTACACGCATATTTCTATTTACACTACACACATTTCTATTTACACTACACACATTTATATTTACACTACACACATTTATATTTAAACTACACACATTTATATTTACACTACACTAATTTATATTTAAACTACACATTTATATTTACACTACACATTTATGTTTACACTACATATATTTATATTTACACTACACATATTTATAGTTACAGTACACATTTATAATTACACTACAGTCATTTATAGTTACAGTACACATATTTCTAATTACACTGCACATATTTATAGTTACACTACATATTTATATTTGCATTACACTCATTTCCATCATTACACTACACACTTATTTATATGCTTACACTACACACATTTATGTTGTAACAACAACACTCATTTTTATAGTTACCCTACACTCATTTGTATAATTACACTACACACATTTATATAGTTACACTACACACATTTATATAGTTACACTATGCCCATTTTCATCGTTACACTACAGTTGTTTCTATAGTTACACTACAAACATTTATGTTTGTTACACTACACTCATTTATATAATTACACTACACTCATTTGTATAATTACACCACACATTTATATAGTTACACTACACACATTTATATAGTTACACTACACACATTTATTTAGTTACACTCATTTCTGTAGTTAAACTAAACTCATTTCTATAGTTAAACCACTCATTTGTATAATTACACCACACATTTATATAGTTACACTACACACATTTACGTAGTTACACTCATTTCTGTAGTTAAACTAAACTTATTTATATAGTTAAACTAAACTCATTTCTATAGTTAAACTACACTCATTTCTGTAGTTAAACTACAGTCATTTCTATAGTTAAACTACACTCATTTCTATAGTTAAACTAAACTCATTTCTGTAGTTAAACTACACTCATTTCTGTAGTTAAACTACACTAATTTCTATAGTTAAATTACACTCATTTCTGTAGTTAAACTACAATCATTTGTATAGTTAAGCCACACTCATTTCTGTAGTTAAACTACACTCATTTCTATAGTTAAACTACACTCATGTCTATAGTTAAACTAAACTCATTTCTGTAGTTAAACTACACTCATTTCTATAGTTAAACTACACTAATTTCTATAGTTAAACTAAACTCATTTCTGTAGTTAAACTACACTCATGTCTATAGTTAAACTAAACTAATTTCTGTAGTTAAACTATACTCGTGTCTATAGTTAAACTACACTCATGTCTAGTTAAACTAAACTCATTTCTATAGTTAAACTACACTCATTTCTATTGTTAAACTAAACTCGTTTCTGTAGTTAAACTACACTCATGTCTATAGTTAAACTACACTCATGTCTAGTTAAACTAAACTCATTTCTATAGTTAAACTACACTCATTTCTATTGTTAAACTAAACTCGTTTCTGTAGTTAAACTACACTCATGTCTATAGTTAAACTACACTCATGTCTATAGTTAAACTACACTCATGTCTATAGTTAAACTACACTCATTTCTATAGTTAAACTAAACTCATTTCTATAGTTAAACTACACTTATTTCTATAGTTAAACTAAACTCATTTCTGTAGTTAAACTACACTCATGTCTATAGTTAAACTACACTCATTTCTGTAGTTAAACTACACTCATTTCTATAGTTAAACTACACTCATTTCGATAGTTAAACTACACTCATGTCTATAGTTAAACTACACTCATTTCTGTAGTTAAACTACACTCATTTCGATAGTTAAACTACACTCATGTCTATTGTTAAACTACACTCATTTCAATAGTTAAACTACACTCATGTCTATAGTTAAATTACACTCATTTCTATAGTTAAACTACACTCATTTCGATAGTTAAACTACACTCATTTCGATAGTTAAACTACACTCATGTCTATAGTTAAACTACACTCATTTCTGTAGTTAAACTACACTCATTTCGATAGTTAAACTACACTCATGTCTATAGTTAAACTACACTCATTTCTGTAGTTAAATTACACTCATGTCTATAGTTAAACTACACTCATTTCGATAGTTAAACTACACTCATGTCTATAGTTAAACTACACTCATTTCTGTAGTTAAACTACACTCATGTCTATAGTTAGACTACACTCATTTTGATAGTTAAACTACACTAATTTTTGTAGTTAAACTACACTAATTTTTGTAGTTAAACTACACTCATTTCTGTAGTTAAACTACACTCATTTCGATAGTTAAACTACACTCATGTCTATAATTAAACTACACTCATTTCTGTAGTTAAACTACACTCATTTCTATAGTTAAACTACACTCATTTCGATAGTTAAACTACATTCATGTCTATAGTTAAACTACACTCATTTTGATAGTTAAACTACACTCATGTCTATAGTTAAACTACACTCATTTCGATAGTTAAACTACACTCATTTTTGTAGTTAAACTACACTCATTTCGATAGTTAAACTACACTCATTTCGATAGTTAAACTACACTCATGTCTATAGTTAAACTACACTCATTTCTGTAGTTAAACTACACTCATTTCTGTAGTTAAATTAAACTCATTTCGATAGTTAAACTACACTAATTTCTGTAGTTAAACTACAATCATTTCTATAGTTAAACTACACTCATTATTGAATGGATGAGGATTTAAAGAGACAGTACCGGTTCTACCCTCAGTCTCTCCATAATTGAAACATGATTTTGTCAAAAGCTGACAGTGAATTCTAATTAATGTACATACATCATACTGAAGTACTCTTGCTTTACCCTCTGGTCTCTCTCTCTCTCTCTCTCTCTCTCTCTCTCTTCCAGGGCCCATGAGGCTTTTCTGTACTCTTAATCACCCACCATAATTACACACACTGTTCTTTAGACACTGAAAGGAGCCTATCAGTGTTGGAGAGAGAGCAGGGAGGAGAAGGAGAGAGGGGGAAAGAGACAAATGTAGCTGAGATGTTAGAATGAAAGAGAGGAAGGACAGAGAGAAAAAAAGCTAATAAAAGCATAGAAGAAAGAAAAATGGAAGAGTGAAAAAAGATGAAAGAGAAAAAATGACATTTATATGGCCCATATCAGAGAAAGCTTCTTTCCAAGCTTCTCTGGAATTACAGTTTGATGCAGTATGTAAACGCTGTTAGTGATCACTCGCCCATCAATACAGCCCACATAGTTAAACAACGCCAGTTAACAGAAATTACATTCAGCCTACAGCAGTTCAGCTCCACCCATTCAGCCTACAGCAGTTCAGCTCCACCCATTCAGCCTACAGCAGTTCAGCTCCACCCATTCAGCCTACAGCAGTTCAGCTCCACCCATTCAGCCTACCGCAGTTCAGCTCCACCAATTCAGCCTACAGCAGTTCAGCTCCACCCATTCAGCCTACAGCAGTTCAGCTCCACCAATTCAGCCTACCGCAGTTCAGCTCCACCAATTCAGCCTACAGCAGTTCAGCTCCACCCATTCAGCCTACAGCAGTTCAGCTGCACCCATTCAGCCTACAACAGTTCAGCTCCACCCATTCAGCCTACAGCAGTTCAGCTCCACCAATTCAGTCTATAGCAGTTTAGCTCCACCCATTCAGCCTACAGCAGTTTAGCTCCACCCATTCAGCTTACAGCAGTTTAGCTCCACCCATTCAGTCTACAGCAGTTTAGCTCCACCCATTCAGCCTACAGCAGTTCAGCTCCACCCATTCAGCCTACAGCAGTTCAGCTCCACCAATTCAGTCTATAGCAGTTTAGCTCCACCCATTTAGCCTACAGCAGTTTAGCTCCACCCATTCAGCTTACAGCAGTTTAACTCCACCCATTCAGTCTACAGCAGTTTAGCTCCACCCATTCAGCCTACAGCAGTTCAGCTCCACCCATTCAGCCTACAGCAGTTCAGCTCCACCAATTCAGTCTATAGCAGTTTAGCTCCACCCATTCAGCTTACAGCAGTTTAGCTCCACCCATTCAGTCTACAGCAGTTTAGCTCCACCCATTCAGTCTATAGCAGTTTAGCTCCACCCATTCAGCCTACAGCAGTTCAGCTCCACCAATTCAGCCTACTGCAGTTCAGCTCCACCAATTCAGTCTATAGCAGTTTAGCTCCACCCATTCAGTCTACAGCAGTTCAGCTCCACCCATTCAGCCTACAGCAGTTTAGCTCCACCCATTCAGCTTACAGCAGTTTAGCTCCACCCATTCAGTCTACAGCAGTTCAGCTCCACCCATTCAGCCTAGAGCAGTTTAGCTCCACCCATTCAGCTTACAGCAGTTCGGCTCCACCCATTCAGCTTACAGCTGTTCAGCTCCACCAATTCAGCCTACAGCAGTTTAACTCCACCCACTTACACTGTTGTAAGTCTTAACATGTTGTTTTCAGCCCAGGAATGTGACAGTATTACTCGACTGCCAAGCAAATGTTTTTTACGTACATCCGTCTGGAAAGCACGGAAACACAAACAGGTTTAATTGTCGTGGGTTAAAAGAGGCTGGAATATACTGGTGTAGAAATGAATTATGACTCTTCGTAAAACCACACAAACAGTATAAACAAGAAAAATATAGAGCACTTTTTGATTACGCTGTTATATAAAGCAGGTTATAAACTGTGTTACAGAGCGTTTATTCACACTCCCCGTAGCAGAATGTGTTCCCAACTGAGCCCACAGCCTGTCTGTGTAGGTTTAAGAGCTGAGAGGAGAACAGTGTGCGTCTGCGGCTCTTTGTAAACGACAATAGTGCGATTTCAGGGTTTCTACACACACACGCTCACATAAAGAGAGGAGAAGAAAGACAGGAAAAACAGACACACACACACACACACACACACACACACACACACACTGTATATCACTCACAGAGGAGGATTCAGAGGTGTTTACAGAAACAGGCCTCATGGCTGGAATTGAACTGCAGCATTTTAACAAAAATGGATTTTATTGCATCTTAAGAAAAAAATATCTACACATTTTCCCAACATTCCTTCATAATTCAGTGTTTGAATCATAAAAAGAGAGATTCATATGGATGCTGATGGTAAAATGTGGAAAATCTGAAAATACTAGGTTTTCTTTGGGGACTATTTTAACCTCACAGCGTCCTGCATGTATCCCTCCACCATGAATGGAGTTTAAGACTGAAATCTTCTCTAAATTATCATAAACAGCGTCTCAGACACCAGACAGTGTATTTATAACCATCTACTGTGATAACTTTCTGTGAGGGAGCTTTTAGAGGTGGACGTCTGGTTCCATTCACCACCACTGTGAACAGCTCTGACTCATGAAGTTTGCTTTGTTTGGCAACCAGTCAGCATAAAGGCTGCCAGATTGAGAGAAGTGATGGACAGCTGACGGTGTTGTGGTTTCAGTGTTGCTTTCTGTTTGAAAAGAAGATTTCTGTGCTGCCTTCCTCTCTTCTCTCCTCCTCCTTCTCTCTCTCTCTGTCTCTCTTTTCCTCGCTCCTCTCTTCCTTCTCTCTCTCTGTCTCTCTCTTCCTCTCTCCTCTCCTCCTTTTCTCTCTCTCTCTCTCTCTCTCTCTTCCTCTCTCGTCTCCTCCTTCTCTCTCTCTGTCTCTCTCTTCCTCTCTCCTCTCCTCCTTCTCTCTCTCTGTCTCTCTCTTCCTCTCTCCTCTCCTCCTTTTCTCTCTCTCTCTCTGTGTGGGGGGATAGAGGGAGGCAGATGGTAATGAGGGCCTGTGGGAGTGGAGTGTGGCTTGACTGAGAGAGAGATGAGAGGAGGAGGAAAAGAGATGAGAAGAGGAGTGAAAGAGGAAAGAAGTGATGGTTTAAGTAACGGTGTGCGGTGTGGTGTGAGTGTGCTTGTGACCATCCATCCATCCATCCCTCCATCCATCTAACCATCTCTCCATTTGCCTGTCCTTACCCCACCTTTTCCACTTAAAGGTGTGCTTACATTTCTCTCTCTCTCTCTCTCTCTCTCTCTCTCTCTCTCTCTCTCTCTCTCTGTTGTTAGTCCTGCTCTCATTCTTCTGTTTCTATCGTTCTCCAACCGTTTCTATTCAGATCAGATTTACTTACAGTTACAGTATTTCTGGCATCACTAATTCCCTCCTCCATCTCTCACCCTCCCTTCCTCTCGCTCTCTTCTACCTTCCCCCACTCCAACCTCTCCCTCTTCTCTCTCCCTCTCGTTACTCTTACTTTCATTCTTCTGTATTTTTCTCTATCATCCCCTATTCTAACATCACTAAACCCTCTAAACTTCCCTCTCTTACTCTCTCCCGCCTCCTCCTACCCTCTCTCTCCCCCACTCTCCTCTTCTCATTACTCCTGCTCTCATTTTCCTGTATTTCTTCTGCTTTTCATTTTCTATCCATTTTCACATTCAGGTCAGATTCAGTTAAAGTTACAGTACCACTAAAGCATCACTACCCCCCCCCCCCTTCTCCTCCTCCCTTCTCTACCTCCCCCCGCTTATTACTCTGCATTCTCATTCTCTCATGTCATCTTCTCTCTGACATTCTCCATCCATCCTTCTGTTTTCCACTCAAATCTTTCCCTCTACCTCTCTCCCTCTCTCTCTCTCCTTCCCCCTCCCTTTGCTCTCTCTCTCCCCTTTTGCTCTCTCTCTCCCTCTCTCTTTCTTTCTCTCTCTCTCTATTTCCCTTTCTTTCTCCCTCTCTCTCTCCCACTCTTTCCCTCTCCTGCTCTCTCCCGCTCTCTCTCTCTCTCTCTCTCTCTCTCTCTGGTTCCATTCAAGTTACATATGTTTTTTCTTACCAAGGTTTTGTTGTAACAGTGATGCTATATTAATTAATATTAATTACTGTGATGTTTTTTGTGATTAGACTGATCAGTTCAGTCTGTTAACATTTAAACGGTTATCATCAGTATCGTAACAGTAATCATATTGATCATCTGGCTGATATATCAGCCACTCTGTGTATCGGGCCAGCCCTGGTTTGCATGCAGTCAGTAAACTGAGTGGAATATAAAATTCTCCAGTGTTCTCAACACTAACGAGCCTCCATAGTGTGTGTGTGAGTGTGTGAGTGTGTGAGTGTGTGAGTGTGTGAGTGTGTGTGAGTGTGTGTGTAACTCTAAACCTTATGAGGCTAAAGGGTCAGATAGTCAGACCACAGGAGTGAAAGGTCACCACAAGTGAAGGAAGGTGATGAAGGTGAAAATGGAAAGAGAGAGTGAAGTAGAGAAGAGAGAGACACAAATAAAATAGAGAGGTGAGCAAGGTAGAGAGCGAGGGTCTAGATAGCAATGCATGTTACTGTAAAAGCAAATTTCCCTGCAGTAGCCCCGCCCATCCAGCCAATACCCTGTTAGCCCCGCCCATCCAGCCTATACCCTGTTAGCCCCACTAATCCAGCCTATACCTCGTTAGCCCCACCCATCCAGCCTATACCCTTTTAGCCCAGCCCATCCAGCCTATACCTATTTAGCCCAGCCCATCCAGCCTATACCCCCTTTGCAGCACACATTCAGCTTATACCTCGTTAGCCCCACCAATCCAGCCTATACACTGTTTGTCCCGCCCATTCATCTTATACCCCGTCAGCTCCGTCCATCCAGTCTATACCCTTTAGCCTTGCCCATCCAGCCTATACCCCGTTAGGCCCACCAATCCAGCCTATACCCCTTTTAGCTCCACCCATTCAATTTAGCCCCGCCCATTCTACCTACAGCAGTTTAGCTCCACCCATTCTACCTACAGCAGTTTAGCTCCACCCATTCAGCCTACAGCAATTTAGTTCCACCCATATCTCCATCCACTTTGCCCACAATTTTTAAGCCCCACCCACAAGTTACAAGGAGTGTTTCAACCTTAACTTATATTCGGTACAGTAAAAGACAGCCAGTCAGAAAAGAGTTCATTTACATCTATCTGTCTTAAAAGCTGAGTAACAAAAACATGAAACAACCTGCATAACAGTAAAATACCACTTCATGAGGAAATAAAACAATATAAGTATAAATATATAGCATGTAATTAGCCCCTCCTACACGTGCTGACAGGTGGGGTGGGCTACGTGTCCAGAGAGAGCAACTCATTTCTCCTCCATATGGATCACACAGCTGTTGGTTAAAAGCAGGAACAGTGGGAGGCACACAGTCCTGGGTCCCTGTCGGTCCCCTGGCGCCAGTCACCTGTCTCATCTCACTCTGTTCTCCAGAACACACACTGCTGCTCACTTTCCTTACACACCCATTTCAAACACATGGGCACCTCTGTAGTTACACTTGATGGTCAGTTCTGATTGGTGGAAGCAGACTAAGGGTGAATAAATAGTGAGGTCCCTTTGGGACACAGTCTGAGCGTCATCCAGCTGTAGCCCTGCAGACTGAGCCCCAGGCTGGACAAAGCCTCCGCTTGCAGCATTTCATTAAAAACATTATGTACCTTAATCACTCTTTTGTGTATGAGCTGACTGGCTGACCTTTGAACTGACCTCTTGTAACTTTTAGCTCCTCCTGAACACACCTGTACACACCCTGGACACACCTGTATATACCTGTACACTCCCTGGACACACCTGTATATACCTGTACACTCCCTGGAAACACCTTTATATACCTGTACACACCCTGGACACACCTGTATATACCTGTACACACCCTGGACACACCTGTATATACCTGTACACACCCTGGACACACCTGTATATACCTGTACACTCCCTGGTAACACCTGTATATACCTGTACACACCCTGTACACACCTGTATATACCTGTACACTCCCTGGAAACACCTTTATATACCTGTACACACCCTGGACACACCTGTATATACCTGTACACACCCTGGAAACACCTTTATATACCTGTACACACCCTGGACACACCTGTATATACCTGTACACTCCCTGGACACACCTGTATATACCTGTACACTCCCTGGAAACACCTTTATATACCTGTACACACCCTGGACACACCTGTATATACCTGTACACACCCTGGACACACCTGTATATACCTGTACACACCCTGGACACACCTGTATATACCTGTACACTCCCTGGTAACACCTGTATATACCTGTACACACCCTGTACACACCTTTATATACCAATACACACCCTGGACACACCTTTATATACCTGTACACACCCTGTACACACCTTTATATACCTGTACACACCCGGGACACACCTGTATATACCTGTACACACCCTGGACACACCTTTATATACCTGGACACACCTGTATATACCTTTATACACATTCATGCATCTCTATATATCTGTACATACCTTCAGATATTAACATAAAACACACTGGACACACCTGTATATACCTGCACACGCCTGTAAATGGGTGCACACCTGTATATACCTGTACGCAGATGTATGTACCTGTACATACTTGTATGCAGATGTACACACCTGTATATACCTGTACATTCCCATACATAACACATGGGTGCACAACTGTATATACCTGAACGCAGATGTACACCCCTGTACATACTTGTACGCAAATGTACACACCTTTATATACCTGTACGCAGATGTACGCACCTGTACATACTTGTACGCAGATGTACACACCTGTACATACTTGTACACAAATGTACACACCTTTATATACCTGTACGCAGATGTACACACCTGTACATACTTGTACGCAGATGTATGCACCTGTACATACTTGTACGCAAATGTACACACCTTTATATACCTGTACGCAGATGTACGCACCTGTACATACTTGTACGCGGATGTACACACCTGTACATACTTGTACGCAAACGTACACACCTTTATATACCTGTACGCAGATGTACACACCTGTACATACTTGTATGCAGATGTACACACCTGTAAATACCTGCACACAACTATCCATAACATACATGTGCAGACCTCTATATACCTGTACGTAGATGTACACACTCATGTGTACCTGCAAACAGATGGACACGCCTGTATATACCTGTACACACCTTTGACACACCTTTGACACACCTGTGCACACCTGCATGTACCTGTACACATGTGCGCACAGCTGTATAGTCCTGTATGTGTAACTGCAGTCGCTTTGCTGTTTGTGTGTGTAAAGCTGGTCACTTCAAAGAGACATTCAAAGCACACGGTGAATACAGATTGCACGTCTCTTTTCTTTCTCTCTACCTCTACACCTCTCTCTCTCTCTCTCTCTCTCTCTCTCTCCCGCTCTCTCTCTCTCTCTCTCCCGCTCTCCCACTCTCTTTAGGTCTCTTTAGGGCTCATTTTAATACAGGACTGTGACTGTAATGAATTGTAATGCATTTTTATGAGGACGGAGAAGTCTCTGTTTTGGGCTCTTTGCTATGGAAACGCTTTTCTAGCGCTCTATAATATATTATCTCTCGCACCACTCATTTGTGTTGGGTTTCGCGGCTGAGTCGCGGCTCCGCTGCCCACTGTGTCCCGCGGGTGCTGGAACTTTCTTTGCTAAATGTCTCCCTGGACGCGTCTGATTGGATAAACATGCACGCTCCAGGATCGTCATCAATAATGAGAACCTTGCACTAACTTATTTTTAGGCAGGAACAAAAGGTGAAAAAGAACGAATGAAAGTAGGAACTTTGCTGCTTGAGTGGGGAAAGTTTTGAGACAGTACGTATGACATTACAGTGACAGTGTGTGTAAATGACTGTTTCCTGTAATCGTGGATTAAAGTACATTAGCATAGCTGAACACATTAGCAGTCTAAATAGTTTAGTTCTTTTTGAAATTCTAACAATCTTTTTCTTTTTCTCTCTTTCTTTTCTCGGTGCTAATACTGTTTGGAAACGAACACAGGTAAGGAATTCTTCCTACTTTGTTAATGAACTACAGTTAATTACTGAGTTATGTGATCGACTACAAATTTGACTTTTTGGGTGGAGCTGAACAGCTGTAGCTTGATGGAGGGAGCTAAACTGTTGTAGCCTGAAAGAGTGGGATTACACTGCTATATGATGAATGGTTGCAGCTAAACAGCTGTACACGGAATGAGTGGAGCTAAAATACTGTAAGGTGGATGGGTGGAGCTAAACTGCTGTAGCCTGAATAGGTGGAGCTAAACTGCTGTAGCCTGAATAGGTGGAGCTAAACTGCTGTAGGCTGAATGGTTGTAACTAAACTTCTATAGGCTAAATGGGTGGAGCTAAACTGCTCTAGGCTGAATAGGTGGAGCTAAACTTCTGTAGGCTGAATGGTTGGAACTAAACTTCTATAGGCTAAATGGGTGGAGCTAAACTGCTCTAGGCTGAATGGGTGGAGCTAAACTGCTCTAGGCTGAATAGGTGAAGCTAAACTGCTGTAGGCTGAATGGTTGGAACTAAACTTCTATAGGCTAAATGGGCGGAGCTAAACTGCTCTAGGCTGAATAGGTGGAGCTAAACTGCTGTAGGATACATGAGTGGGGCTAAACTGCTGTAGCCCGAATGGGTTTAGCTGAACAGCTGTAGCTTGACGGGGGGAGCTAAACTGTTGTAGCCTGAAAGGGTGGGACTACACTGCTATATGATGAATGGTTGCAGCTAAACAGCTGTACACTGAATGAGTGGAGCTAAAATACTGTAAGGTGGATGGGTGGAGCTAAACTGCTGTAGGCTGAATGGGTGGAGCTAAACCTCTGTACACTGGATGGGTGGAACTAACTTGCTGTAAGGTGAATGGGTGGAACTAAACAGCTGTACACTGAATGAGTGGAGCTAAAATGCTGTAAAGTGGATGGGTGGAGCTGAACAGCTTTAGCCTGAATAGTTGGAGCTAAACTGCTGTAGGCTAAATGGTAGGAACTAAACTGCTCTAGGCTGAATGGGTGGAGCTAAACTGCTGTAGGCTGAATGGGTGGGACTAAACTGCTGTAGGCTGAATGGGTGGGACTAAGCTTCTGTAAACTGAATGTGTGGAGCTAAACCGCTGTAAGCTGAATGGGTGGGGCTAAACTGCTGTAGGGTGAATGGATGAAGCTAAACTGCTGTAGGGTGAATGGATGAAGCTAAACTGCTGTAGGGTGAATGGATGGAGCTAAACTGCTGTAGGGTGAATGGATGAAGCTAAACTGCTGTCGGGTGAATGGATGGAGCTAAACTGCTGTAGGGTGAATGGGTGGAGCTAAACTGCTGTAGGGTGAATGGATGGAGCTAAACTGCTGTAGGGTGAATGGATGGAGCTAAACTGCTGTGGACTGAATTGGCTTTGGAACATCACAAAAACAACGAGTTTCCATGTCTGGCCTGTATGGACTGTGTGTGGTGTTTACACAGTACGCACATTTTAGTCAGGCTATTATATAAAGGAGCATAAAATATTTTTTCCTTGATATGAGCCCTTTAAACCTTCATGGAGTTTAAGTATCGACCCTGAACACTGTATCGTTTGGAGATTATTTAAATTCTTTTCTTGGTTCCGGTTCTGTTTCTCCGCGGAGACGGTCTGTACCGCCTGAAGACTCATAAAGCCTGAACTGCAAGGGAATTTAAAAAGTCGATAGTGTTCATTAAAATTAATGAATAGAGGGACTTTGCCGGCAGATGCTGCGTTCCCCGCTCACACCCAGAGCGCTGCTCTGCTAATCACCACGTTCTTCACCCCAACAGCAAGGACAACTGCTGAACCCCAGTCAGCTCTGAGCGAACAGACCGTCAGTGAGATATTTACAGCCTCAGAGACTGAGTCAGCCTGGAGCGGTACGTCAGCACCAGCGCGGCACATGATGGACTTTCTGAGAAACGAAGTGAAAGAGGCCAAAGCGACGGTGTGGGTGCTGAGATTAAGGAACCAATATCCTACAATTTTATTTGCTTTTATTTGTTTGTTTTGCCGCTGCGGGCCACGTTTAATGTTTGTGTGCTTTTATGTGTTTTTTAACAGCCATGAGTAATTTTAAATGACAGTCTTATCTCTTAATTACAAACTAGATGTTCCTTTAAGTTTGATATATGTAAAGGGGGTCTGCTCTGATTGAGTTACACTGCTGTAGACTGATAGGGTGGAGCGAAACTGCTATACACTGGATGGGCGGGGCTGAACTGATGTAGGCTGAATGGGTGAAGTTAAACTGCTGTGGTGGAGTTAAACAGCTGTAGACTGATAGGGTGGAGCGAAACTGCTATACACTGGATGGGCGGGGCTGAACTGATGTAGGCTGAAGGGGTGAAGTTAAACTGCTGTGGTGGAGTTAAACAGCTGTAGATTGAATGGGTGGAGCTGAACTGCTATACAGTGGATGGGTGGGGCTGAACTGATGTAGGCTGAATGGGTGGAGTTAAACTGCTGTACATTGAATGGGCGGGGCTGAACTACTGTAGACTGAATAGGTGGAGCTGAACTGCTGTACACTAAATGGGTGGCTATGAACTGCTGTAGACTAAATGAGTGGAGCTAAATTACTGTGTACTAAATGAGTGGAGCTAAACTGCTGTAGACTGAATGGGTGGAGCTAAACTGCTGTGGACTGAATGGGTGGAGCTAAACTGCTGTAGACTGAATGGGTGGAGCTAAACTGCTGTAGACTGAATGGGTGGAGCTAAACTGCTGTGGACTGAATGGGTGGAGCTAAACTGCTGTGGACTGAATGGGTGGGGCTAAACTGCTATAGACTGAATGGGTGGAGCTAAACTGCTACTGCTACTGTACATAACAGTCAAAGTCTTATTTCAAATTCACTCATTTGCTTTTTAACTTCAGGGCTGGGTTAGCACTAGTGTGTGTGTGTGTGCGTGTGTGCGTGTGTGTGTGTGTGTGTGTGTGTGTGTGTGTGTGTGCACGCTGCAGGTTTGTCAGTGTCTGTAGGTGAGTGGGAGGGTTTCTCTGTGGGGGCTTGCCTTGCGTGGGTGGCGAGGGTAGCTCTGTGTTGGGGGTCTGAGCTGATTGTACGGGTAATCAATGAGATTGCTCTGTCCGGCCGCAGTGCTTTCCCTACAGATTATCTAACATCCATCAACACAGAGGAGGAGGAAGATGGGGTGGTGATGGTGGGGGGTGGGTAGATTGGTGCTTAGTGCAGTTTAATTAAAATAAAATCAGATTAAAACTCTGCAGATTAAATTCAATTCTGTTAATCAAAAGTAGCCAAAACACAAACATGCAGGATTAGAACAAACTGACCACAACAGTGAGTCAGCGTGAATAATGAGCTTTTAGAGGATTTACAGAACGAGCAGAGGAGAAATAAACAAGTAAATATATATATACATATACAGAGAGAGAGAGAGAGAGAGAGAGAGAGAGAGATAGACTGATAGGTTCATTCATTCATTCACATTTCCAAGGAGGGGAAGCCTGAAGTCAGTTTCTTATTTAAATTTATTTTCCACCTTAAACAATGCAGGAGTCACCTTAATTGGTGTGCAGATGCTAGAACATAGCTGTAGTGCCATTTAAGGTGGCACAAAATATCTAAATAAGAAGCAACTAACTGTAAATAGTTAACCTTTGCCGAACATTGCTATCACTAAGTCATCGAACTGAAAATATAACTAACTCTTCTAGCTGAAAATGGCTATATTGCTAATTTGTGCTGTTGTGAGTGAATGGCTAGACTTCTCCCTCTATCTGGAGACTCAGAAATACAGTGCTGCCCTGTGTACTGAAGCACTAACTGTTCAGAATATCCAAGTCAGGATTACAGCCTACTGAGTTTCTATTTATTTTGGATCGTCCAGGCCTGTTTAGAGTTTGATGTTGGGGTTCATGTTCGGGAAGTTAAACTTTGGGTGGCTGGAGGAAGGAAGGTCGTCCGTAAAGCCTTCCCGTGCTCCAGTTCCTCTGCCGGCTCTCGGAGCTCTTCTCCTCTATCCTGCTGTGGTAATTATGTGTGGAAGCATGACCTGAGTGAGCGTCGGACCTGAGAGAAAGTGAGGAGTTTGGGTTCTGCCAGAAATAATGACTGTACAAGCTTTCACAGAGCTCAAGGATGGAGGAGAGCAGACTGCCTTCTGCTCGTTAACATTTTAGAAGAAACTCCGCATGGCAGAAGTTTTAAGAACAGCTTGACTTCTTTAGATGTTTCCGTGTGATTTTCGCAGTTACAGGGTTTCGGTGATGTTTGGGTGGGTCCGAAAATGAATGGGACTCTATGGCAAGAACAAGGGACGAATAAACAACACATAATAGTGGTCAGTATGGTGGTGTAGTAGTTAGTATGGTGGTGTAGTGGTTAGTGAGGTGGTGTAGTGGTTAGTGAGGTGGTGTAGTGGTTAGCAGGGTGGTGTAGTGGTTAGTATGGTGGTGTAGTGGTTAGTACAGTGGTGTAGTGGTTAGTACGGTGGTGTAGTGGGTAGCTCTGTGGTGTAGTGGTTAGCTCGGTGATGTAGTGGTTAGTACGGTGGTGTAGTGGTTAGTATGGTGGTGTAGTGGTTAGTACGGTGGTGTAGTGGGTAGCTTGGTGGTGTAGTGGATAGTATGGTGGTGTAGTGGGTAGCTTGCTGGTGTAGTGGTTAGTATAGTGGTGTAGTAGTTAGCTCGGTGGTGTAGTGGTTAGCAGGGTGGGGTAGTGGTTAGCTTGGTGGTGTAGTGGTTAGCACGGTGGTGTAGTAGTTAGCTCGGTGTTGTATTGGTTAGCTTGGTGGTGTAGTGGTTAGCACGGTGGTGTAGTGGTTAGTATGGTGGTGTAGTGGTTAGCTCGGTGGTGTAGTGGTTAGCACGGTGGTGTAGTGGTTAGTATGGTGGTGTAGTAGTTAGCACGGTGGTGTAGTGGTTAGTATAGTGGTGTAGTGGTTAGTACAGTGGTGTAGTGGTTAGTAAGGTGGTGTAGTGGTTAGTAAGGTGGTGTAGTGGTTAGTATGGTGGTGTAGTGGTTAGTATGGTGGTGTTGTGGTTAGTATGGTGGTGTAGTAGTTAGCTCGGTGGTGTAGTGGTTAGTATGGTGGTGTAGTGGTTAGTATGGTGGTGTAGTGGTTAGTACGGTGGTGTAGTGGTTAGTATAGTGGTGTAGTGGTTAGTACGGTGGTGTAGTGGTTAGTATGGTGGTGTAGTGGTTAGTAAGGTGGTGTAGTGGTTAGTACGGTGGTGTAGTGGTTAGTACAGTGGTGTAGTGGTTAGTAAGGTGGTGTAGTGGTTAGTAAGGTGGTGTAGTGGTTAGTATGGTGGTGTAGTGGTTAGTAAGGTGGTGTAGTGGTTAGTATGGTGGTGTAGTGGTTAGTACGGTGGTGTAGTGTGGTTAGTACGGTGGTGTAGTGGTTAGTACGGTGGTGTAGTGTGGTTAGTACGGTGGTGTAGTGGTTAGTACGGTGGTGTAGTGTGGTTAGTATGGTGGTGTAGTGGATAGTATGGTGGTGTAGTGGGTAGCTTGCTGGTGTAGTGGTTAGTGTGGTGGTGTAGTGGTTAGTACGGTGGTGTAGTAGTTAGCTCGGTGGTGTAGTGGTTAGCAGGGTGGGGTAGTGGTTAGCTTGGTGGTGTAGTAGTTAGCTCGGTGGTGTAGTGGTTAGCAGGGTGGGGTAGTGGTTAGCTTGGTGGTGTAGTAGTTAGCACGGTGGTGTAGTGGTTAGTATGGTGGTGTAGTAGTTAGCTTGGTGGTGTAGTGGTTAGTATGGTGGTGTAGTAGTTAGTGAGGTGGTGTAGTGGTTAGTGAGGCGGTGTAGTGGTTAGCAGGGTGGTGTAGGGGTTAGCAGGGTGGTGTAGTGATTAGCAGGATGGTGTAGTGGTTAGTGCGTTGGTGTAGTGGTTAGTATGGTGGTGTAGTGGTTAGTATGGTGGTGTAGTGGTTAGTATGGTGGTGTAGTGTTAGTATGGTGGTGTAGTGGTTAGTACGGTGGTGTAGTGGTTAGTACGGTGGTGTAGTGGTTAGCAGGGTGGTGTAGTGGTTAGCAGGGTGGTGTAGTGGTTAGCAGGGTGGTGTAGTAGTTAGCTCGGTGGTGTAGTGGTTAGTATGGTGGTGTAGTAGTTAGTGAGGTGGTGTAGTGGTAAGTGAGGCGGTGTAGTGGTTAGCAGGGTGGTGTAGTGGTTAGCAGGGTGGTGTAGTGATTAGCAGGATGGTGTAGTGGTTAGTGCGTTGGTGTAGTGGTTAGTATGGTGGTGTAGTGGTTAGTGCGTTGGTGTAGTGGTTAGTATGGTGGTGTAGTGGTTAGTATGGTGGTGTAGTGTTAGTATGGTGGTGTAGTGGTTAGTACGGTGGTGTAGTGGTTAGCACGGTGGTGTAGTGGTTAGCAGGGTGGTGTAGTGGTTAGCAGGGTGGTGTAGTGGTTAGCAGGGTGGTGTAGTGGTCAGTACGGTGGTGTAGTGTTCAGCACTGTCTCCTCACAGTAAGATGATCTGGGTTGGATTCCTGGTCCGGGCCGTTCTGTGTGGAGTGTGTATGTTCTCCTCGTGTTTGAGTGGGTTTCTCCGGGTACTCCGGTTTCCTCCCACAGTCCAAACACATGCATGTTAGGTTGATCACTCACTCTAGTTTAGGTGTGAGTGCGTGTGTGAGTGTGTGTTGTGAAGGTCGTGTCAGGAAGGGCATCCGTCGTAAAACACTTTGCCAAATCTAGTATGCGAGTTGACTCACTGTAGTTTGTACAGTAATGTTGATATAAGGTTGATTCATGCGTTGATACAGTATCGGCACAAAATACAGCAATATCAATTTTTTTCCTCCACTTTTGGATTTAAGATGCACTCACTTGCTAAGATTTAGATTTTAACTTTTCTTTCCGTGGAATTATGCTTATATTTTTTTAAAAAAATGGGTGGATTTCCCCTTCA